>JACBWV010000139.1:0-27500 GCA_013435795.1 Chlamydomonas sp. ICE-L
AGTAGTTTGATCATTTTCAAAATTGTCTTCAAAATCTTTTCAGTGTAGGGTAATCTGGGATTGGGGGCCCACGTGAATGTATCTAGCTCCGGCTTCGCTTGGTGTCCTTAACTTCACGTCCTGTGAGTACGTTATTAACGGATTTACCAATTTCATTTCAATACTGGGGACCCACCCTTGGTCTCGCCCCCTGAAACCACACGCCTCCTAATAAGGCGTACTATTTATTTATTCTTATGTTCAGAAGTCCCCCTTTACTGCCGTCAGCCGAGGGCACATGTGAGTCCAGTAGGGCACCAGGAAAATGTAATCATCATCATTCATTCGTATTCATATTTTCAGTCTATGGGCTGTATGTCCATGTGTAGACCCCCCAACCCTTACATTAATTAACATTACTTTACTTACATTACATTACTTACTTACATTACATTACAGTACATACATTCATTACCTTACATTACATTACTTACATTCACTACATACTTACATTACATTACATTAACAATTACATTCATACCTTACATACATTCATTCCAATTCACATTACATTACATTACATTACATTACATTACAATTCTATACATACATTACCATTACATTCCATTCCATTACATTACATTCCATTACCTTATATTACCTTTGTCTAACCTTTGTCTTGTCTTGTCTACCTTTGAGGCCTTGTCTACCTTTGAGGCTTGTCCCTTTGAGGCAAAACTCCTCCTGTAATACCGTACGCGCCTTAGTATGGCAAGATTCAAGTATTGGCAGGATGACGTTATCGGCAAGAGTCCGTATGGGCAAGATAAGTATTGGCAAGAGTCCAGTAATTGGTCAAGATTAAGTCTTTGGCAAGATTAATTATTGGCAAGATTCATTATTGGCAGATTCAGTATTGGGCAAGATTAATTATGGCAGATTCCAGTATTGGCAAATTAGTAGCGGCAAGATTCCGTAATGGAAGATTATATTGGCAAATGTCATTTTCCTTTCCTTCCCCCCAAGTGGGTCTCCAGACAACCATGGCAAACTACTTGAAAGGGGGTCATGGTGTGGGGGAAGTGTCTCAACAGCGAATACCTAAGTCAGTTGGCAATTACCGGTACTTTTTGCTTACATGTTTTTGTTACATTTATTCAGCAACCAGACCCACCCTTTGAGGCCAAAATCCTCCTTGTAATAAATAAAACAAGTAAATGGGCATCTCAACGTGGTGAAGAACACTGCTCCTACTAATGGGCGATACAAATACAAATTCAAATATTAATACAAATACAAATACAAATTCAAATACAAATACAAATACACATGCAAATACAAATATAAAAGCAAAACCCCCCAAAAAATGCAAAAGCAATACTGGTAAATGGGCGTCCCAAGTTGGTGAAGTCAATGGTTCCCACTTTTGGGTTATACATAGACGATAACAAAACTAACCAATAAAATATGTGCCTACCGGGATGGAGCCCGGGTCTTTGCTGCCACAAAGCGGTGAACTAACAACTATACAATATGCACCTGAAACACCTAGTAGGTGGGCTGACTAGGGGTTGTGTTTTTCTTTAAAGGGAATTATCGCTACATATCAAGGCTAATAGCGCATGCCCTTGGAAGGTCTTTAGTTCTTTTGGTTCTGCCCTCCTCTCTTGTGTTTGCTGGGCTTTGTGCTCTGTATTGCCCACCTTGGCATCCCTCCCCTTTCCGCTCCCCTTTCCGCCTCTAGTTTGCTTCCTTTTCTTTACTATTCCCAATTTGTTTTTCAGTTTCCGGGGGGGCCCTTAAACCCCATCTCCCTGTTATAATTGGGTGGTAGGGCCGGCTGTGCTGTCTCGAGATGGATTGGCTGATTTGTCACGAACCCTTTCTCTCTGCATGAAAATGACTTCCCCACTTCTTGATTCATTAGTTTCCACCTCCCCCGGGCGACACGAATACAAAATAAACACCATCAACAAAACAATACACAGAATAATGCAAAACAAACACTGCATGAAATGGGCGTCCCATGTGGGTGAAGTCGATGGTTCAACTTGACAAAAAAGTATCCATCATGAAATGTGCCTACCGGGAATCGAGCCCGGGTCTCCGCTGCCACAAAGTGGTGTACTACCCACCATACGATAAGCACTGCAAACACTTTGTTGAATAGATGTGGTTCATAACCAAAATATATAACAATATCCGAACCATAAACAATACTGCAGGACATGCCCATTGTAATCTTCTACTGTTTCTCCTGTGATCATACTTGCAAGGTCGGTAGGCTGTGCTTGTGTCCGTCTTGCATGAATTTGCTGACTTTTCTGTAACGAATCCTCTCTCTCGCAGCGGACAGGGGCGTCCCCAAGTTGGTGAGTCAAATGGTTCCCGACCACTGGTGCGGGGTTTAGTGGTGCATGGATGCAAGTTAGGTCGTTAAGAGATGGAGTCAAGTGACCCTCGTACTCTGGAACGAACACGTGATAAGGCGTGAATCACAGCAGCAGTGGAACCCCGTAAATGATCTCCAATAGGACAGAAGATCATCCATCCATTCCATCCCAAGTCAACTGCCGGCAATTAGCAAAATCCAGGGATGGACCCTGTAAAAAACCAGCGTCCAGGCCTTGCTATTTGGTGCCAAGCCCAACTGACCCTTGCTTCCAAACCCCTGAAGTGTGACCCTTAAAAAAGGGGCCAACCACCAACATCCAAGTTTTTGGGCACCATCAGGAGGCCCGTATTTATAATGCATTTTGTACCAGGCACTTGTTAGCTACAGCCCTTGGGCCACCAGGTGGTGGAGTAGCTGAACATCAATTTGAGACACTCTCTTCAGTCTCATGGCCTTTTGCCATTCTAGCTACTAGCTACTTGTCAGCTACATCCTATTCTACTCCATAGAGTAGCTGAATGTCAAGTTGATGCAACACTAGCAGCCACATCAAATGCCTGTGGACCCTCTGCCACTCCTTGCTGCATGTAGTAAGATCTTAGCTACTCAGCTACGCTTAGATACTCATAGCTACTTGTCAGCTACATTCCTTGGGCTAAACCAGTTGATACGAGTAGCTGTAATGTCGAGTTGACAACAACACTGCCCCAATCAGATTCTTGTCGACCCTCCACCTCTCCTCCTCCGCTTTGATTTGAGGAGTGAGAGCTTAGCTATTCAGCTCTCAGCTACTCTTAGCTACTTGTCAGCCACATCCCTTGGGCTACCAGGTGATAGAGTAGCTGTATGTCGAGTTGACACAACACTGGCAGCCACATCAGATTCTTGTCGACCCCCCTTTGTGGAGTGAGAGCTTTGTTGTTCACTTCCGCTGCTCGCCTCTATGGCCTGTCTATCTTTAGAGGGGTGGGGGTCCTGGACCTTCTTCTTTCCACCATTGGTCGGCACAATCTGGGCAGAGTTCTGCAAGGGGAATGGGTTAGTGGTAAGTGGTTAGTGGTTAGTGGTTGGTGGTTGGTGGTTGGTGGTTAGTGGGACACACAAAGAAAAATGCGGTGTTGTTGTTTGTTTTTTGTGTGTTGTTGTTTGTGGTTGTTTGTTGGGCTGTTGTTGTTTTTGTTTTTGTTTTTGTTGTTGTTGTTGTTGTAGTTGTTGTTGTTGTTGTTGTTGTTGTTGTTGTTGTTGTTGTTGTTGAGCGATGTTCAGGTCGTTGTCCTTTACCCCCCCCACCCAACCCACTCGACTCACCCTTTTCTTCAAGACGAGAAGTAGAACAACAATGGCCAAGAGAATGGCCCCTCCAACACCGCCAGCAATGCCAGCAATAAGGGCCTTACCCACCCTACTCACCCCACCCCACCCCCCCAACCCTAACCCCCTCAGTCACCTTTTCTCAAGCCGAGCAGTAGACAGCAATGGCCATGAGGGCCACAACCAGCAACACCACACCCCGCCAGCACAGCACCACCAGGACACACCTCCACATCGCCAGAAATGCCAGCATAGAGCCTGTCCAGTCGTCGTCGTTTTACCCACCGCCCATCCTACCCACCTACCCACATACCCACAACCCACCCTACCCACCCAATCCACAACACCCACCCTAACCCTCCGACCCCCCCAACCCCCAACCCCACCCTACCCATCCACCCGCCCAACCCACCCTACCCACCCTACCCCACAACACCCACCTACCAACCAATCCACAACACCCACCCTACCCATCCTACCCACCCACCCACCCACCGTCACAACACCCACCCTACCCCATCCTACCCATCCCCACCCAACCCACAACCCCACTCTACCTACCCATCCTACCCCACCCACCCACCCTACCCACCCAACCCACAACACCCCCCTACCCATCCTAAACCCCCCAACCCACAACACCCACCCTAACCCATCTCCGAACCCACCCAACCCACAACACCCACCCACCCCTCCTACCCACCCAACCCACCCTAACCCATCCTACCACCCAACCCACACACCCTCCCATCCTAACCCCCCCAACCACCCTACCACAACCCTACCCATCGAACCACCCCAACCCACCCTACCCACAACACAACCCTAACCATCCTACCTCACCCACCCACCCACAAACAACAACCCACCCTCCATCCTACTCACCCTCCCTACCCACCAGAATCACCTTTTCTTCAGATGTGAGTAGCAACAACAATAGCAATTAGGACACACCAGCACCGCCAGCACCACCAGGCCACCCTCAAACACCACCATCAAAACCAACTGAGAGTTATATCAGGTTCGCGCGTTACATAACCACCCCCCCCACCCCTACTCACTCCACCCACCCCAACTCACCTACCACCCTACCACCCCACCCCCCCCTATCAGTCCACCACCCCAGTTACCCTACCAACTCACCCACCCTACCTACCATACTCACTCCCAGCAACCCTACCCACCCTAAACTCCTCCCCTCCACCCACCACCCAACCCAACCCACCTTACCAACCACTAGCCGCAATCGGCCTTATCTACCGTACTCCACCCCACGCACCCCCCCCACCCTACTCACTCCACCCACCCCACCCCCTAACTCACCCCATCCCCCCCACCGGCACCCTACTGCACCCTCTTCTTCAGACGAGAAGTAGAAAACGATGAATGGCCCAAGAGAATGGCCCCTCCACACCGCCAGCAATGCCAGCAATAAGGGCTATGTTCAAGTTGTACTGTTTAACCCTGCCACCCGCTCTTCAGGTAATCGTTACCGGGGGTCCAAGAAAAAAGAAAAACACACCTTTTTCCCATTGATGAACCGCCTGGTTACTTGCACTGCTGCCAGTAGCCATGAGCCCATACGCGCGAACCTTTACGAAAACACCATTAGTTATTTTTAGTGGTAACACACAGGCAGCACATATTAGTTGTTGTTACCGGAAAATCCATTGGCCAGCTGGTTATTTGCACTGCTGCCAGTAGCCATGAGCCCATACGCGCGAACCTGTAGGCAACACATATTATTAATTGTTGTTGTTACCGGCACTCCATTGGCCAGCTGGTTACTTGCACTGCTGCCAGTAGCCATGAGTCCAAACGCGCGAACCTTTAAGAGCAAGACAATTAGTTTTTTTAATTGGCACACAGTATAGTTTGTTGTTACTGGAATCCATTGAACACTGGTTCCTGCACTAACTACGCCGGTATCCATGAGTCCATTCGCGCTCACCTGTGGAGCCTCATAATACTTGTTGTTGCACGGCAACCCATATTAGATGTTGTTACCGGTACTCATTGACCAGCTGGTTACTGGCCCTGCTGCGGTAGCCATGAGTCCATACGCGCGAACCTGTGAGCAACTCATATACTTGTTGTTGCTACAGGCAACCCATATTAGATGTTGTTACCGGTACTCCATTGACCAGCTGGTTACTGGCACTGCTGCCAGTAGCCATGAGTCCATACGCGCGAACCTGTCAGCAACACATATTAGTTATTGTTGTTTCCTGCAACACATATTAGTTGTTGTTACCGGCACTCCATTGGCCAGCTGGTTACTGGCGCTGCAGCCGGAAGCTATGAGTCCATACGGGCAAACCTGCACGGGATAAATATATGTGTTGTTGCTGTTACCGGCAAGACATAAGAGTTGTTGTTGTTACCAGCACTCCATTGACTAGCTAGGCACTGGCCCTGCTGCCAGTAGCCATGAGCCCATACGCGCGAACCTGTGAGCAACTCTTATACTTGTTGTTGCTACAGGCGACCCATATTAGATGATGTTACCGGTACTCCATTGACCAGCTGGTTACTGGCACTGCTGCTGGTACCCATGAGTCCATACGCGCGAACCTGTAAGCAACACATGTACTTGTTGTTGCTACATGCGACCCATATTAGATGTTGTTACCGGCACTCCATTGACCGCCTGGTTACTGGCACTACTGCAAGTAGCCATGGTGCCGTACGCACGACTCTGTAAGCCAACAATATAATAGCGTAAACTGTAAAGAATATATAGCGACCTGTAAGCAAACACATAGAATAGCGTAACCTGTAAGCAACATAAGATCGAACCTGTTAAGCACACATATAAATAGCGTAACTGTAAAGCATATAATAGCGAACCTGTAAGCAACACATATATAGCGGGACTGTAAACATATAAATAGCAACCTGTAAGCAACACTATAATACGTAACTGTTAAGCTTTAATAGCGAACCTGTAAGCAACACTATAATGCGGACCTGGAAGCATATAATACGTAACTGTAAGCATATAATAGCGTAACTGTACGATATAAGCGAACCTGTCAGCACACATCTAATAGCGTAACTGTAAGCATATAATAGCGACCTGTAATCAACACTATAATAGCGTAACTGTAAGAATAAATAGCGAACCTGTTAAGCAACACATATAATGCGTAACTTTAGAAGATAATATCGAACTGTAAGCACACATATAATAGCGTACGTGAGCCATATAATACGTACTGTAAGCATAGAATAGCGTACTTAAGCATATAATAGCGTACTGTAAGCATATAATAGCGTAACTGTAAGCATATAATAGCTACCTGTAGCAACACTATAATAGCGTACCTGTAAACATATAATAGCGAATCCTGTACGCAACACCTATAATAGCATAACTGTAGCATATAATAGCGCCCTGTATCAACAACACATATATAGCGTAACTGTAGAGCATATAATAGCGCCTGTAGCACCACATATAATAGCGTAACTGTTCATATAATAAGCGAACCTGTAAGACACACATAATACGTAACTGTAAGCATATAATAGCGTAACTGTAAGCATATATAGCGTAACTGTACGCTATAAATGCGTAACTGTAAGCATATAATATGCGAACCTGGTAGCACACATATAATATCGTAACTGTAAACATAATAATAGCGAACCTGTAAGCAAACACATATAATCCGTACTGTAGCATCATACTAGCGAACCTGTAAGCACACATATAATACGTAACTGTAAGCATAATAATAGCGTAACTGTAAAGTCATTTATAGCGTAACTGTAAGCAATATAATAGCGAACCTGTACGCAACACATATATAGCGTAACTTTAAGCAATAATAGCGAACCTGTACGCAACAGCATATATAGCGAACGGTACCATGTAAAATAGCGAAACCTTGTAAAGCACACATATAATACGAAACTTGTAATCATATAATAGCGAACCGTCAAGCACACATATAATAGCGTAACTCGTAGCATATAAATAGCGAACCTGTAAGCAAACACATAAATTTTAAAAAAATAAGCGTAACGGTCAGCAGATAATAGCGTAACTGTAAGCATATAATGCGAACTGTAATCATATAATCGAACCTTAAGCACAACATATTAAACGTAACTGTAGCATATAATAGCGGTAACTGTAAGCTTAATAGCGACCTGTAAGCACACATATAATTAGCGTAACGTGCATATAATAGCCAACCTGTGAGCAACACATATATGCTTAACTGGAGCATATACTAGCGAACCTGATAAGCAACACATATAATAGCGTACTGTAAGCAAAAATAGCTAAACCGTAAGCCACACATATAAATCGTATTGTAGCATATAATAGCGAACCTGTAAGCACCCACAATAATAGCGTAACTGTAAAGCATATAAATCCAGTAACTGTATGCATAGCATACAACCGGTAGCAACACATATAATAGCGTAACTGTAAGCATATAATAGCGAACCTGTAAGCAACACATAAATCGAGTAACGGTAAGCTATAATATGTAACTGTACGCATAAATATGTAACTGTAAGCATATAATAGCGAACCTGTACGCACACATAAATCGCGTAACTGTAAGCATCTAATAGCGAACCTATAAGCAACACATATAATAGCGTAACTGTAAGCATATAACAGCGTAACTGTAAGCATATAATAGCGTAACTGTAAGCATATAATAGCGAACCTAAAAACACATATAAGAGCGAACCTGTAAGCAACACATATAATAGCGTTGCTGAAGTGTTCTCTGATAAAGAAAAACTAAAAATGAGATGAACAACGTGATGACGACGTTCCATTATCTCAACAAGAGCGGTGGGTCGCACCTCGTTGACGAAGTCGTCATTATCAAGGTCAGTCTGCAAGGCTTGCATCTCAGCCCTAGAGCCCTCCTCAGTAGTATACATGGATTTGTATATTACATCACATTGCATCACATTACCCGTTATCAAGAGCAGTATGCAAGGCTTGCATCCCAGTCCTAGAGCCCTCCTCAGTAGAGTATCCAGACACCTCGGTTGCGAACACAACAACTACAGCCTGCAGTATGAACACTAAAACCCTGTTACACTAAAATAAACAAGAGCAGTGGGTCGCACCTTGCTGACAAAGTCCCCCCCCCCCCCCCACCACCACCCCACCACCACCACACTCACCACACTACCTACCATGCACCCTGCCACATGCAACCCGATAAGCCTGGGTCGCACCTTCGTTGACCCCCAAGTCCCCCCCCCCCCCCCCCCCCCCCACACCACCCCCACACACCCCACCACCACACTACATACCATTGCACCTCTTCCCACCATGCACCCTAACTAAAAGCATGGGTCGCACCTTGCTGATAAGTCCCACCCCCCCCCCCACCCCACCACCACACTACCTACCATGCACCCTGCCCACCATGCACCCTACTAAAAGCAGTGGGTCGCACCTTGCTGAAAGTCCCACCCCCCCCCCCACCACACACACACCCCACCACACCACCCCACCACACTACATCCATGCACCCCTGCCCAGCCTGCACCCTACTAAAGCAGTGGGTCGCCCTTGCTGACAAAGTCCCCCCCCCCCCCCCCACCCCCAACCACCACACACACCCCCCCCACCCACACTACCTACATGCCCTGCCCACCATGCACCCTACTAAGAGCATGGGTCGGCACCTTGCTCAAGCCCCCCCCCCCCCCCCCCCCCCCACCCCA
Source organism: Chlamydomonas sp. ICE-L (assembly GCA_013435795.1). Lineage (NCBI taxonomy): Eukaryota > Viridiplantae > Chlorophyta > Chlorophyceae > Chlamydomonadales > Chlamydomonadaceae > Chlamydomonas > Chlamydomonas sp. ICE-L. The sequence continues at coordinate 9,398 of JACBWV010000139.1, forward strand.
CCACACCACCCCACCACTACTACCATGCCCCCTGCCCCCCATGCCCCTACTAAAAGCATTGGTCGCACCTCGTTGACAAAGTCCCCCCCCACCCCCACCACCCCACCCCACCACACACTACCTACCATGCACCCTGCCCACCATGCACCCTACTAAAAGCAGTGGGTCGCACCTCGTTGACAAAGTCGACGTTATCAAGAGCACTCTGCAAGGCTTGCATCCCAGCCCTTGATCCCCCCTCAGTAGTGTATCCAGACACCTTGGTTGCGAACACCACGAATCCAGTTTGCAATAGGGACCCGAATCCCACCACGACTAACTCGCAAATAAAGTAATTCAACAACCGCACAAGTTTGCAAACACGACGCAACCCACCGCACTTTACAAACACACAAAAAGCAGCAGTAGGGTCGCACCGCGTTGACAAAGTTGCTGTTATCTAGAGCAGTATGCAAGGTTTGCATCCCAGCCCGAGAGTCCTCCCCAGTCCTTTATTCAGACACCTCTGCCGCAGCCCCTGTCACACTTCAAAACAAAAGCAGTAGGGTCGCACCTCGTTGACAAAGTCCTCTTTATCAAGGCAGTCTGCAATTGCTTTGCATCCAGCCCTAGAGCCCTCCTCAGTAGTGTATCCAGACACCTCCGTTTCAAGCACTACAACTACGGCCTGCAGTACGAACACTAAAACCCTGTCACACCCTGTCACACTTCAAAACAAAAGCAGTAGGGTCGCACCTCGTTGACGAAGTCGCCGTTATCAAGAGCAGTCTGCAAGGCTTGTATCCCAGCCCTAGAGCCCTCGTCAGTTGTGTATCCAGACACCTCAGTTGCGAACACCACAGATCCAGTTTGCAATAGGGACCTGAAGCCCTCACTGCCAAAGCTCTCAGTCTCTCCAGCCTCCTCCCCGGCGTTGACCGAATCGACGTTGACCGAATGTGTGTTGACCGAATCCACGTTGACTGAATCCACATTGACCGGATCGACGTTTTCTGAAGCTGTGTAGACTGAATCAACGTTGAGCGGATGTGTGTTGACCGGATGTGTGTTGACTGGATGTGTGTTGACCGGATGTGTGTTGACCGGATGTGTGTTGACTGGATGTGTGTTGACCGATGTTGTATTGGACCTTGTGTTTGTTGAAACGCGAGGGGTGGTGCTGTTTTTTTAACCGATGTGTGTTGACCGGGTGTGTGTTGACCGGATGTGTGTTGACCGGATGTGTGTTGACCGGGTGTGTGTTGACCGGATGTGTGTTGACCGGATGTGTGTTGACCGGGTGTGTGTTGACCGGATGTGTGTTGACCAGATGTGTGTTGACCGGATGCGTGTTGACCGAATCCACGTAGACTGAAGCTGTGCTGACTGAGTTGACGTTGACCGATCCTGCGTGGACCAAATCCAGGCCAGCTAGACTGCCTTCCCTGGCCGCCTTGGCTGCCCCGGCCTCCCCTATTCCCCGCCTGTACTTCCCTCCTTTTCTCCTTTTCCCCGGCCCGTCCCCCCTTTCCTTCCGCTCCCTTTCCTCGCTTTCTTTCCTCTTTCCTTACTCATAGTTGCTGCTGTGGATGGTGGCGGTGGCAATGGTGTGTTGCCAGGCCTTTCCTCTGGGCTTCCGGCTGTTATCAACCTCAGGCAACCTCAGGCCGTCGCCGCTAACGGCACTGCCTGCAAGACCTTCTGCCCCGGCTATTAAGTGATCACCAGGTGTATTGCCAGGTGGCTTGCCAGGTGGCTTGCCAGGTGTATTGCCAGGTGGCTTGGCTCCCGATAGGGTGTGGAGATCGATGCTACGGCGGAGCTCGTGAAGCTGGGACCGAACGTCGTCGTGGGGGTTGATGTGATCGAGATGCAAGCCCTGGCTGGCTGGTGGCGAGACTTCCTGGAGATGACGGCCAGTGCGTACCTGAGTGATAAGGGAGGGAAATGAGATGGTGGTGTGTGTGTGGGGGGGGGGGGGGGGGGGGGAGGCAAGGGGTGTGTTGGGGGTGCAACACGTGCGTACCTGTAAGAATAACGAGAGAAATGAGATGGTGTGGTGTGTGCGTGTGTGGTGTAGTGTTGTGGGGGATGTTGTTGGTGGGGGTGGGGGGTTGTGAAGGTCAACAATGTTAAGTTGCTTTTTTCCCTCCGTGTTTATTTTCTGTTTCATTCGTTTCCCCTTTCTCACTCCTCCCTCCCGTGCCCCGCCGCCCCACCCCCCCCTTGCCCCCTTTCCAGCAGGGCCCTCTCGTTGCACTTCTCCTCCCACCCGCCGCCCGTTTTTCCTCCCGGTCGCCCTTCCTGAATGCATCCTTTAGTATCCAGTCAGTCACCCCCACACTAGGCGCGGCTGCGGCCCTCCCCCTCCCCCCCGGTTTTCTGGGCGACCCGCCCGCCCCCCCCCCGGGGCTGCCGCCCATCCCTCATGCGCTGCAACTCAACACACGCCCCCCCCCCTCACTCCCTTCATTCGCTTCAAACCACCACCGGGGTATCCGACCCCCGTGAGGCCCCCTCCCACCAGGCCCCCTCAGGCCCATCCTCCTTCCTTAAAGCGGCGGCGAGCCCCCCCCCACCGATTCCGAGGGTCCCCCGAGGCCCAAAGCGCTTGGGGGATCCGCATCCCCCCCGCCGAAGCGCCGGAGTGGTCGAGGGCCACAGCGGCGGAGGGGTACCCCCGGAGACTCCCGTCACACGACCCCTCCAGCCCCCCGGAAAAGAGAAAGGAAGAGAACCCTGTGTTGTGGTCTGTCCCCTACACGCGCCGAAAGGGCCTCCCCGGCCGGCCAAACCCGGCCCCCCCCCTTCCCCCGGGGTTTCCCAACCCCCGGGGCAACCTCCCGCAACGCAGGCAGACAGAAAGACCCCTCACCTCCTGAAACACCCTCCCTCCCCCCCTAACGCCCCCCACCGGACCACCCACCAAGAAGCATACCCCTCAGTGACCACGATTTACCTTCACTCAAAATCAACGCCCCCCCCCACCCCCCCCCCCCCCCGCCCCCCCCCCCACACCCACCCCTAACGTCCTTCATTTGCCCACCTATTACCCCCCCCCCCCCCCCCCCCCCCCCCCCCCCCCCCCCACCCCCCCCCTCATCTCTTCCCTCCGTTCCCCCGTCTTCCTTTCCCCCCCCCCCCCGCTCTCGCCCCCCCTCCCGCCCCGCCCCACCCCCCTGCAGCTCTGTCCCTCCTTGACCACATGTACTTCAACGCCCCCCCCCCACCCCCCCCCCCACACACACACACCCACACAGAGCGTAACCTCAGTGACCACGATGTCTTCACCCCAACGCCCCCACCCACCACTCACCCCCCCCCCACCCACCCACAGCTGATCGTACCCCCTCCGTGACCACGATGTACTTCACAAAACTTTACTTCCTTCACAACATCAACGCCGTCCCCTCACCCCCCCCACCCCACCCACCCCACACACACGGAGCGTACCTCAGTTACCACGATGTACTTCAACGGCACCTTGGCAAAGAGTGCAATCGATTGTCGTATGATCTGCACCGCGTTGGAATTCAACTGGGCAGCTGTAAGGCCAGCTAGGGCAATGTCCAACGAGAATTTGAACTCCTTCTTAGGAGGGACGGCCCCAGCGGCAGACTGCGAGGGGAGAATAGAGATTGAATTTGAATTTGAATTTGTAGTCGTATTCTTGAGCACTTAAGTTCACCTGGGCGGCAGTAAGACCAACTAGGGCACTGTCCAATGAGAATTTGAACTCCTTCTTTGGAGGAACGGCCCCAGCTGCAGCCTGCAAGAAAATATTTGAATTTGAATTCATATTCCTGATAAATTGAGAGTTTAGAAATAACAACGTTTTCAAATTCGAATTCGAATTCGAGTTCAACTGGGCAGCTGTAAGGCCAGCTATGGCAATGTCCAACAAGAATTTGGATTTGTATTATTGAGTGTTTGAATTCAACTGGGCAGCTGTAAGGCCACTAAGGCCAGCTAGGGCAATGTCTAACGAGAATTTAAATTCCTTCTTAGGGGGGATGGCCCCAGCGGCAGCCTGCGAGAGGAGAATAGAGATTGAATTTGAATTTGAATTTGAATTTGAATTCGTATTCTTGAGCACTTAAGTTCTACTGGGCGGCAGTAAGACCAGCTTGGGCACTGTCCAACGAGAATTTGAATTCGAATTTGAATTGGTATTATTGAGCGTTGGAGTTCAAATGTGTTGCGGTAAGACCAGCTAGGGCGCTGTCCAACGAGAATTTGAAATATGAAGATGAATTTGCATTATTGATATCGCAGTGGAAAGACCAGCTAGGGGAATGTCCAACGAGAATTTGAATTTGAATTTGAATTTGAATTGGTATTATTGAGCGTAGGAGTTCAACTAGGCAACGGTAAGACCAGATAAGGGAATGCCTATGGAGAATTTGAATTTGAATTTGAATTTGCATTATTGATATTGCAGCGGAAAGACCAGCTAGGGGAATGCCTATGGAGAATTGTAATGTGGGGCCCACTAAGAAAGTGCGAGGGCCCCAGTGGCAGCCTGCGAGGGGGTTGAATTTGAATTTGAATTTATATTCTTGAGCGTTTGAGTTCAACTAGGCAGCCTAAGGCAATGTCCAACGAGAATTTGAATTTGAATTTGAATTGGTATTCTTGAGCGTTGGAGTTTAAATGGGCAGCAGAAAGGCCAGCTAGAGCAATGTCTATGGAGAATTTGAATTTGAATTTGCATTATTGATATTGCAGCGGAAAGACCAGCTAGGGGAATGTCCAACGAGAATTTGAATTTGAATTTGAATTGGTACTATCGAGCGTAGGAGTTCAACTAGGTGACGGTAAGACCAGATAAGGGAATGCCTATGGAGAATTTGAATTTGAATTTGAATTTGCATTATTGATATTGCAGCGGAAAGGCCAGCTAGGGGAATGCCTATAGAGAATTGTAACGTGGGGCCCACTAAGAAAGTGCAAGGGCCCCAGTGGCAGCCTGCGAGGGGAGAATAGAAATTACATTTGAATTTGAATTTGAATTTGTATTCTTGAGCGCTTGAGTTCTACTGAGCAACAGAAAGGCCAGCTAAGGCAATGATAAACAATAATTTAAATTCCTTAGAAGGGACGGCTCCAGTGGCAGTCTGCAGGGAGAGAACAAGTCCTGTGCAGCGTCGCAAGCGACGCGGACAATTGGCGGAGTGTGTTGGCAACGGAACGAAAGGTGGCAACGATGGAGCTGACCAAAGTGAGTTAGTTACCCGACCATTGGATGACGTGTCAGGCTTCAAGAATTTTTTCGGTCGGACAGACGGACAAATGGGTAACCCTGGGGGCTCCCGCCCCCTTGAAGAGGGGGCTCCGCCAAAAACTATTGGCACCCTGCACACTGTAGCCTCAGGCACTGCCATGGAGATACTAGACGCCCAGATCACAAACTCATATTCACTCATATCCAAATTCTAATTCAAATTCAAATTCAAACTAGACCAATGCCTACCTCTTCTGCCGAGGCAGCTTCTGGTACAGAGAAGTTCAAGCAGCCCTCTCTGCGAGTAGGCCAAAGGCCAACTGGCGCCACCACTGTTGCCTTAGGCACTGCCATGAATAACTAGACGCCCAGATCACACACTCATATTCAAAAATTCAAATCCAAACTAGACGCCCAGATCAACACCATATTCAAATTCAAAATCCAAACTTAGACGCCCAGATCACACACTCAATTCAATTCAAATCCAAACCATACCAATGCCTACCTCTTCCGCCGAGGCAGCTTCTGGTACAGAGAAGTTCAAGCAGCCCTCTCTGCGAGTAGGCCAAAGGCCAACTGGCGCCACCACTGTTGCCTCAGGCACTGCCATGGAGATACTAGACGCCCAGATCACACACTCATATTCAAATTCAAATCCAAACTAGACGCCCAGATCACACACTCATATTCAAATTCAAATCCAAACTAGACGCCCAGATCACACACTCATCTTCAAATTCAAATCCAAACTAGACCAATGCCTACCTCTTCTGCCGAGGCCAGCTTCTGGTACAGAGAAGTTCAAGCAGCCCTCTCTGCGAGTAGGCCAAAGGCCAACTGGCGGCACCCACTGTTGCCTTAGGCACTGCCGTATGGAGATACCAGAGACGCCCAGAGCACACAACTCATATTCAAATTCAACAATCCAAATAGACGCCCAGATCACAACACTCATATTCAAATTCCAAATCCAAACTAGAAACGCAAGCCATGATCACACACTCATATTCAATTAATTCAAATCCAAACCATACCAATGCCTACCGCTTACTTCTGCCGAGGCAGCTTCTGGTACAGAGAAGTTCAAAGAGCAGCCCATCTCTGCGAGTAGGCCCAAAGGGCCAACTGGCAAACAACCACTGTTGCCTTAGGCACCTGCCATGGGAATACCATAACGCCCAGATCACACACTCATATTCAAATTCAAATCCAACTATACGCCCATATCAACACCGCCTCTCAATTCAAATCCAAACAGACAATGGCCTACCTCATCTCTCTTCTGGCGAGGCAGCTTCTGGTTACGAGAAGTTCAAGCAGGCCCGCTCTGCAGTAGGCCACAAACGGCCAACTGGCTCCACCACTGTTGCCTTAGGCCTGCCCCATGAGATAACCAGACGCCCAGATCAACACACTCATATTCAAATAATTCCAAAATCCAACTATACGGCCCAGATCACACACTCATATTCAAATTCAAATTACCAAACTAGACCCCAGATCACACAGCGTTTAATTTCAATTCTATTCAAATTCAAATCCAAACCATACCAATGCCTACCTCTTCTGCCGAGGCAGCTTCTGGTACAGAGAAGTTCAAGCAGCCCTCTCTGCGAGTAGGCCAAAGGCCAACTGGCACCACCACTGTTGCCTTAGGCAAACTTGCCATGGAGATACCGTGTGCGCCCCAGATCACAAACACTCATCGTCAAATCAAATCCAAACTAGACGCCCAGATCAACACTCACTCATCTTCAATTCAATCCAAACTAGACCAATGCCTACCTTCTCTTCTTGCCGAGGCGCTTTCTGGTACAGAGAGTTCAGTTCAAGCAGCCCTCTCTGCGAGTATAGGCCAAAGGCCAACTGACTGGGCGCCACCACTGTTCTGTTGGCTAGGGCACTGCCATGTGAGATATCCAGACGCCCAAGATCCACACACCTCATCCAAAGGCCAACTGGCACCACCACTGTTGCCTTAGGCACTGCCATGGAGATACCAGACGCCCAGATCACACACTCATATTCAAATTCAAATCCAAACTAGACGCCCAGATCACACACTCATCTTCAAATTCAAATCCAAACTAGACCAATGCCTACCTCTTCTGCCGAGGCAGCTTCTGGTACAGAGAAGTTCAAGCAGCCCTCTCTGCGAGTAGGCCAAAGGCCAACTGGCGCCACCACTGTTGCCTTAGGCACTGCCATGGAGATACCAGACGCCCAGATCACACACTCATATTCAAATTCAAATCCAAACTAGACGCCCAGATCACACACTCATATTCAAATTCAAATCCAAACTAGACGCCCAGATCACACACTCATATTCAAATTCAAATCCAAACCATACCAATGCCTACCTCTTCTGCCGAGGCAGCTTCTGGTACAGAGAAGTTCAAGCAGCCCTCTCTGCGAGTAGGCCAAAGGCCAACTGGCACCACCACTGTTGCCTTAGGCACTGCCATGGAGATACCAGACGCCCTATCACACACTCTATTCAAATTCAACTTCCAAACTCGACGCCCAGATCACACACTCATCTTCAAAGTCAACTCCCAACTAGACCCCGCCTACCTCTTCTTCCGAGGCAAGCTTCTGTACAGAGAAGTCAAGCCGCCTCTTCTGCGAGGAGGCCAAAGCCATGGCGCCACCACTTTTTGCCTTAGGCACTGCCCTGAGATTTACAGACGCCCAGACTACACACTCATATTCAAATTCAAATCCAAACTAGACGCCCAGATCACACACTCATATTCAAATTCAAATCCAAACTAGACGCCCCAGATCACACACCATATTCAAATTCAAATCCAAACCATACCAATGCCTACCTCTTCTGCCGAGGCAGCTTTCTGGTACAGAGAAGTTCAAGCAGCCCTCTCTGCGAGTAGGCCAAAGGCCAACTGGCACCACCACTGTTGCCTTAGGCATCTGCCATGGAGATACCAGACGCCCCAGATCACACACTATATTCAAATTCAAATCCAAACTAGACGCCCAGATCACACACTATCTTCAAATTCAAATCCAAACTAGACCAATGCCTACCCTCTTCTGCCGAGGCAGTCTTGGTACAGAGAAGTTCAAGCAGCCCTCTCTGCGAGTAGGCCAAAGGCCAACTGGCGCCAACCACTGTTGCCTTAGGCACTGCCATGGAGATACCAGACGCCCAGATTCACACACTCTATTCAAATTCAAATCAAACTAGACGCCCAGATCACACACTCATATTCAAATTCAAATCCAAACTAGACGCCCCGATCACACACTCATATTCAAATTCAAATCCAAACCATACCAATTGCCTTACCTCTTCTGCCGATGCAGCTTCTGGTACAGAGGAAGTTTCAAGGCAGCCCTCTCTGCGAGTAGGCCAAAGGCCACCTGGCACCCCCAACTGTTGCCTAGGCACTGCCATGGAGATTACCAGACGCCCAGATCACACACTCATATTCAAATTCAAATCCAAACTAGACGCCCAGATCACACACTCATATTCAAATTCAAATCCAAACCATACCATACCAATGCCTACCTCTTCTGCCGAGGCAGCTTCTGGTACAGAGAAGTTCAAGCAGCCCTCTCTGCGAGTAGGCCGAGGCCAAAAACTGGCGCAACACTGCGCCCTTTTTTTTTTTTTTTTCCCAGGCACCGCCCTGGAGGATACTGACGCCCCAGATCACACACACATTTTCAAATCCATATTCAAATTCAAATCCAAACCATACCAATGCCTACCTTGTCTGCCGACGCAGCTTCTGGTACAGAGAAGTTCAAGCAGCCCTCTTTGCGAGTGGGCCCGAGGCCAACTGGCGCCACCACTGTCGCCTCAGGCACTGCGATGGATATACTAGACGCGCCCCATCCACTAGCAGCGAAGGTGTTGAACAGATGGAGGTTGTACTCCACTCCCGGCGTGAGGCACACGTAGCTCACGTACTCCCTCCATTGCACGTACCCCCTAGGCAGGGCGGGGAAGTACGGGGCCACGGCAGCTGCGGTCGCACTGGACCCGGAGGGGGCTGAGCCCCCTGTGGCTAGGACGCCGGTTTCGATGTTGGCTGGGGGCGGGGGTGGGGGGCTGGGGGGGGGGGGTGGGGCGGGAGGGGGAGGAGGCAGGGAGGAGACACTGCCAGTAGGGGGGGGGAGGCGGGAGGGGATGCGGTGTTGCCCACGGGGGGAGGGGGAGGGGAGGATGAGGGGGAGGCTTTCTCGACGTTGACTAGGAAGAGACTGTTGGCCGCGTTGTTGCCTGCGTGTATGGGTATATGTGAGTGTGTGTGTATGAGTGTGAATTTGTATAAGTGTATATGAGTGTATATGTGTGTATGGGAATATGTGGATACATGTGTATTTGTGTAAATGAGTGTGCCTGTGTGTATGGGTATATGTGAGTGTGTGTATATGAGTGCGGGGGTGTATGTGTGTATATGAGTGTGTATAGGTGTATGGGTATATGAGTGCGAGGGTTTATGAGTGTATATGCGTGTGTATGTGTGTATGGGTATATGTGAGTGTGTGTATATGAGTGTGCCTGTGTATTTGTGTAAATGAGTGTGCCTGTGTGTGTGGGTATATGTGAGTGTGTGTGTATATGAGTGCGGGGGTGTATGTGTGTATATGAGTGTGTATAGGTGTATGGGTATATGTGAGTGTGTGTGTATATGAGTGCGAGGGTGTATGAGTGCATATGCGTGTGTATGTGTGTATGGGTATATGTGAGTGTGTGTGTATATGAGTGCAGGGGTGTATAAGTGTATATGAGTGCAGGGGTGTATAAGTGTATATGAGTGTGTATAGGTGTATGGGTATATGTGAGTGTGTGTATATGAGTGCGGGGGTGTATGTGTGTATAGGTGTATGGGTATATGTGTGTGTGTATATGAGTGCGGGGGTGTCTAAGTGCATATGCGTGTGTATGTGTGTATGTGTATATGAGTGTGTATATGAGTGTATATGAGTGTGTATGTGTGTATGGGTGTATGTGAGTGTGCATATGTATATGTGTGTGTGTATAAGTGTATATGAGTGTGTATGTGTGTATGGATATATGTGAGTGTGCATGTGTATATGTGTGTGTGTATAAGTGTATATGAGTGTGTATGTGTGTGTGGGTGTATGTGAGTGTGCATGTGTATATGTGTGTGTGTATAAGTGTATACCGTAGGCGCAGTATTAATTGGCAAGATTAAGAGTTGGCAAATGGCCCTTTTTTTCCATTTTTGATGTCTCGAATTATAATGGCAAGAATAACTTGGCAAACGTGATTGTTACTTGTCCTGAATAAAGTTACTCAGGTTTAGACCTAGAAAACATTTGGCAAATGGTAATTTGCCAAATTACATTCCCTTGGTACATGTTTATCATCACCAGCTAGTCAGGGAGAGAGTGCGTTAGTATTGTTGGTTTTTTTTACATTATTTGGTGGGGGATGGTCGGTGCAACTAATCTTTTTTGTACGACAGGTATGAGGGGACGACTCCTCCAAAGGTAGTAATCCAGGCTCGGAGCAGATCCATGCAACGGAACGACGGTGGGCGAAATACCCGGATAAAATGGTTGATGGGCCGGACCGCCTTCGGGTCTGGGACATGGAAATGTGGCATCCGACTAGCATTCAAATCGCTGCCGTTCAAAACCGCTGGCGGTCAAACCAGTCAATGAAACAGGCGCGACCACCTTCGATAGGCGCGACCAGCTCAGTGCATCTCGAAATCAGTGCATGCAAGGAACGATCAAGGCGATCTGGACCAGTCGAACTGAGTTTGTTTGAATCAAAGGTGTTGGACAAACTTGGCAAACGCCAGGCAGCTAACGACCCACCCAGCTGGCTCAGTTCTGGTATAATTCAGTTTGGCAAACGGTCGTTTGCCAACCCATTTGCCAATACTTCCTGCGCCTACGGTATGAGTGTATATGTGTGTATGGATATATGTGAGTGTGCATGTGTATATGTGTGTGTGTATAAGTGTATATGAGTGTGTATGTGTGTATGGGTGTATGTGAGTGTGCATGTGTATATGTGTGTGTGTATAAGTGTATATGAGTGTGTATGTGTGTATGGATATATGTGAGTGTGCATGTGTATATGTGTGTGTATGTGTATATGTGTGTGTATAAGTGTATATGAGTGTGTATGTGTGTATGGGTGTATGTGAGTGTGCATGTGTATATGTGTGTGTGTATAAGTGTATATGAGTGTGTATGTGTGTATGGGTGTATGTGAGTGTGCATGTGTATATGGTGTGTGTGTATAAGTGTATAATGAGTGTGTATGTGTGTATGGGTGTATGTGAGTGTGCATGTGTATATGTGTGTGTGTGTAAGTGGTATATGAGTGTGTATGTGTGTATGGGTTGTATGTGAGTGTGCATGTGTATATGTGTGTGTATAAGTGTATATGAGTGTGTATGCGTGTATGGGTGTATGCGAGTGTGCATGAGTATATGTGTGTGTATAAGTGTATATGAGTGTGTATGTGTGTATGGGTGTATGTGAGTGTGCATGTGTATATGTGTGTGTGTATAAGTGTATATGAGTGTGTATGTGTGTATGGGTGTATGTGAGTGTGCATGTGTATATGTGTGTGTGTATAAGTGTATATGAGTGTGTCTGTGTGTATGGGTGTATGTGAGTGTGCATGTGTATATGTGTGTGTGTATAAGTGTATATGAGTGTGTATGTGTGTATGGATATATGTGAGTGTGCATGTGTATATGTGTGAGTGTATAAGTGTATATGAGTGTGTATGTGTGTATGGGTGTATGTGAGTGTGCATGTGTATATGTGTGTGTGTATAAGTGTATATGAGTGTGTATGTGTGCATGTGTGTATGTGTGTATGGGTGTATGCGAGTGTGTATGTGTATATGTGTGTGTGTATAAGTGTATATGAGTGTGTATGTGTGTATGGGTGTATGTGAGTGTGCATGTGTATATGTGTGTGTGTATAAGTGTATATGAGTGTGTATATGAGTGTATATGAGTGTGTATGTGTGTATGGGTGTATGCGAGTGTGTATGTGTATATGTGTGTGTGTATAAGTGTATATGAGTGTGTATGTGTGTATGGGTGTATGTGAGTGTGCATGTGTATATATGTGTGTGTATAAGTGTATATGAGTGTGTACGTGTGTATGGGTATATGTGAGTGTGCATGTGTATATGTGTATGTGTGTGTGTGTGTTTATGAGTGTGAATGTGTGTATGGGTGTATATGAGTGTGGATGTGTGTATGGGTATGTATGTATGTGAGTGTGCATGGGTATGTGTATGGGTTTGTGTGTGTGTGTGTGTGTGTGTGTGTGGGGGGGGGGGGCTGTGGCTGTAGCTGTGTGTGTGTATATGTGTGAACTATACCTGCAGGGGAGTACTGGCACACGACGACCATGCATGTAGAGTAGAAGGTGTTGCCGTTGATTAGCTGGGTGTATTGGGGGGAGGCCAGCCAGTAGCAGCCTACTGTGGTGGTTGCCTTTCAAACCAGCTGGGTGAAGTGTGTGTGCGCTGGTGTGTGGGTGTGTGGGTGTAGGTGTGTGGGTGTAGGTGTGTGGGTGTAGGTGGGTGTAGGTGGGTGGGGGCAGTGTGTGTGTGTCGTGGGGGGGGGGGGGGGGGGGGGCGGGGCGCAGTGCGTGTATGTGTGTGGGTATGTGGTGCGGTGTATGTGGGTGGGTTGCAGTGTGTGTGTGTGTGTGGTGGTGGTGGTGGATGGTGGGGGGGGGGGCAGTGCGTGTATGTGGGTGGGTGTATGTGGGTGGTGCAAGGTGAGTGTGTGTGTGTGTGTGTGGTGGTGGTGGTGGTGGTGGTGGTGGGGGGCAGTACGTGTACGTGGGTGGTGGGTATGGGGGTGGGTGTGTGTATGTGGGTGGGTGCAGTTTGGTGCGGGTGTCGGTGTTGTGTGTGTGGGTGCTGGGGGGGGGTGGGGGGGGGGGGGAGTGGGTATGTGGGGGGTAGGTGGGGGGGTGGTATGTGGGTGTGGCAGGGTGCGTGTGTGTGTGTGTGTGGGGGGGGGGGGGGGGGGGGGGGGGGGGGGGGGGGGGGGGCAGGAGTGCGTGATGTGGGTCGAGGAGTGGGTGGGTGTATGTGGGGTGGGTGGCAGGTGCGTGTGATGTGTGTGGGTGTGGGTGGGTGTGTGTGTGTTGGTGGGTGGGTGTGTGGTGTGGGGACTGAAGTGTCGGGTATGTGGGGGGGTTGTATGGGGGGGGGGGTATGTGGGGGGTGGGGGTGGGGGGTGGGCAGTGTGTGTACTGTGGGAGGGGTTTAGTGGGTGGGTGTATGTGGGTTAGTGGTGTGGGTGTATGTGGGTGGGGGCGTGAAGGTATGTGAGTGTGTGTGTGTGTGTGGTGTGTGTATGTGTGTATGGGGTGTGCTGTGGGGTGTTGTGTTGTGTTGTGTGTTGTGGGGGGGGGGGGGGCCAGTGCGTGTATGTGGGTGGGAGGGTGGGTGGGTGTAGTGGGGGGTGTATGTGGGTGGGGGCAGTGTGTGCAGGTGGGTGGGTGCCTAACAATACCTGCAGGGGAGTACTGGCACACGACAACCATGCATGTAGAGTAGAAGGTGTTGCCGTTGATTAGCTGGGTGTATTGGGGGGAGGCCAGCCAGTAGCAGCCTACTGTCCTGGTTGCCTTCCAAACCAGCTGGGTGAAATGGCCGAGCTTGAGTGAGAAAAGGTTTGTTTTGTGGTATCCCAAGGGGTAGAGGTGAAGTTGTAGTCAGACACCTCATCGTACCTGGGCGCAGGGTGGTGTGGGTGTGTGGGTGTAGTGGTGTGGGTGGTGTGGGTGTGGGTGAGGGTGTGGGGTACTGTGGGGTGAGGGTGTGAAATCACCATTTAAAACCACTACAACAAAAAAAAAAAAAAAACAAGAAAAAAAAAAGAAAATACACAAAACAACAAAAAAAACAACAACAACAAAAAGGAAATAAATAAAGAGACAGACTGTAAGAAAGAAAAAAAAAAAGAAATAAAGAAAAAAAAATACCAGAAAAAACCCCCACCACCCCCCACCCACCCCACCCACCACCACCACCACTCACACACACAAATCACATACACACAAACCTCCCCACCACCCACCCCCACCCTGAGCCAGGGACGAATAAGATGGATGAATACAGCTCACTCCACCCCATGGGATGAACAACAAAGACACCTCTTTGCTTCTCCATGTTCGACACGCCACCCAGCGGAGAGGGGAAAAAGCCCACCCCCCCGCCACCCCCCCGCAAACAAAAGATCACACCACTCTCAACACAAAACTCAAACAGACAAAGAAAACATACCAACCTTCCACCCCACACCCCTCACACCGCCACACCAACCCCACCACAACCCCTACCCACCCTGTGCCCAGGCACGATGAGATGGCTGACTACAACTCCCCCACACACCCCCACCACCACCACCACACACACACACACCACCACCACCACTAACCAGCCATCCACAGCAGACTTGCAGTAATACGAACTTTCAGCGCTCGTTGACGAGGATTTCCCATCCACAGGTTTTTGCCCGTCTCACTCCTCGCCGAGTACTGCAACCCGCCAGCGCAGCGCACCAACCCCCCCCCCCCCCCCCCCCCCCCCCCCACCACCACACACACACACACCACCACCACTAACCAGCCATCTACAGCATACTTAAGGTCGTAAAAACATTCAGCGCTGGCGTTTGTTGATGAGGATTTTCCCATCCACAGGTTTTTGCCCGTCTCACCCAACCCCATCCAATCCCCCCCTACCATCCCCCCCCCACCCAACCCAACCCCCCCCACCCATCCCACCCTACCCCACCCCATCCAAGCCCCCCCCCCCCATCCCCCCCCACCCCACCCAACCCCATCCAATCCAACCCACCCATCCCACCCCTACCCAACCCCATCCAATGCCTCCCCCCCGCCCCCCATCCCCCCCCCTCATCCCACCCAACCCAAACCCACCCACCCCTCACTCACCAGCCATCCACAGCAGACTTGCAGTTGTACGGACTTTCAGCGCTGGCGTTTGTTGATGAGGATTTTCCCATCCACAGGTTTTCGCCCGTCTCACTCCTCGCCGAGTACTGCAACCCGCCAGCGCAGCGCATCCCCCCCCCCCCCCTCCCACCCCATCCTCCCCCCCCACACACCCCACCCCACCCTCCACTCACCAGCCATCCACAGCAGACTTGCAGTTGTACGGACTTTCAGCGCTGGCGTTCGTTGACGAGGATTTCCCCATCCACAGGTTTTTGCCCGTCTCACTCCTTGCCGAGTGCACCAGCCCACCAGTGCAGCACAACCAACCCCACCCCATCCCACCCCCCCCCACCTCCACCCCCACCCACACAAACCCACCCCCACCCCCCACTCACCAGCCATCCACAGCAGACTTGCAGTTGTACGGACTTTCAGCGCTGGCGTTCGTTGCCGAGGATTTTCCCATCCACAGGTTTTTGCCCGTCTCACTCCTTGCCGAGTGCACCAGCCCACCAGTGCAGCACCCCCCACCCACCCCATCCACCCCCCCCCACCTCCACCCCCACCCACCCAAACCCACCCCCCCACCCCCCACTCACCAGCCATCCACAGCAGACTTGCAGTTGTACGGACTTTCAGCGCTGGCGTTCGTTGACGAGGGATTTCCCCATCCACAGGTTTTTGCCCGTCTCACCTCCTTGCCGAGTGCACCAGCCCCACCAGTGCAGCACACCAACCCACCCCATCCACCCCCCCCACCTCCACCCCCACCCACCCAAACCCACCTTCACCCCCCACTCACCAGCCATCCACAGCAGACTTGCAGTTTGTACGGACTTTCAGCGCTGGCGTTCCTTGGCGAGGGATTTCCCCATCCACAGGTTTTTGCCCGTCTCACTCCTTGCCGAGTGCACCAGCCCACCAGTGCAGCACACCAACCCACCCCATCCACCCCCCCCACCTCCACCCCCACCCCACACAAACCCCACCCCCCACCCCCCTACTCATTAGCCATCCACAGCAGACTTGCAGTTGTACGGACTTCAGCGCTGGCGTTCGTTGACGAGGATTTTCCCATCCACAGGTTTTTGCCCGTCTCACTCCTTGCCGAGTGCACCAGCCCACCAGTGCAGCACACCAACCCACCCCATCCACCCCCCCCCACCTCCACCCCCACCCACCCAAACCCACCCCCCACCCCCCACTCACCAGCCATCCACAGCAGACTTGCAGTTGTACGGACTTTCAGCGCTGGCGTTCATTGACGAGGATTTTCCCATCCACAGGTTTTTGCCCGTCTCACTCCTTGCCGAGTGCACCAGCCCACCAGTGCAGCACCCCCACCCACCCCATCCACCCCCCCCACCTCCACCCCCACCCACACAAAACCCACCCCCCACCCCCCTACTCATTAGCCATCCACAGCAGACTTGCAGTTGTACGGACTTTCAGCGCTGGCGTTCGTTGACGAGGATTTTCCCATCCACAGGTTTTTGCCCGTCTCACTCCTCGCCGAGTGCACCAGCCCACCAGTGCAGCACACCAACCCACCCCATCCACCCCCCCCCCCTCCACCCCCACCCACCCAAACCCACCCTTCACCCCCCACTCACCAGCCATCCACAGCAGACTTGCAGTTGTACGGACTTTCAGCGCTGGCGTTCGTTGACGAGGATTTCCCCATCCACAGGTTTTCACCCGTCTCACTCCTTGCCGAGTGCACCAGCCCACCAGTGCAGCACACCAACCCACCCCATCCACCCCCCCCACCTCCACCCCCACCCACCCCAAACCCACCCCCCACCCCCCACTCACCAGCCATCCACAGCAGACTTGCAGTTGTACGGACTTTCAGCGCTGGCGTTCGTTGACGAGGATTTTCCCATCCACAGGTTTTCACCCGTCTCACTCATTGCCGAGTGCACCAGCCCACCAGTGCAGCACACCAACCCACCCCATCCACACCCTCCACCTCCACCCCCACCCACCCAAACCCACCCCCCACCCCCCTACTCACCAGCCATCCACAGCAGACTTGCAGTTGTACGGACTTTCAGCGCTGGCGTTCGTTGACGAGGATTTTCCCATCCACAGGTTTTCACCCGTCTCACTCTTCGCTGAGTGCACCAGCCCACCAGCGCAGCTGTTGGCTGTCAAGTTCTCGGCCCACGCCTTGCTAGTCCCAACCAGGCCAGTGTCCCAGGTGAGGGCACTGGCTCCATGGAGTGCTCGGTAGGTGTTGTGCTGTTGTAGGATGGTGTTGCATGGAGAGGGGGGTGGGGTGGGGGGTGGTGGGGGGGTGGGGGGAAGGTGGTGTGTGTGGTGTGTGGTTGTTGGGGGGGTGGGGGGTGGGGGGGGGGGGTGGGAGTATAGTGAGTTGGCCCACACCTTGCTTGTTGCAAGCAGGCCAGTGTCCCAGGTTGAGGGCACTGGCTCCATGGAGTGCTCGGTAGGTGTTGTGCTGTTGTAGGATGGTGTCGCCTTCAGGGGGGTGTGGGGGGGGGTGGGAAGGTGTGCGTGTGTGTGTGTGGGGGGGTGTTGGGGGGGGTGGGGGGGGGGGGGGGGAGAGTATAGTGAGTTGGCCCCACACCTTGCTTGTTGCAAGCAGGCCAGTGTCCCATGTGAGGGCACTGGCTCCATGGAGCGCTCGGTAGGTGTTGTGTTGTTGTAGGATTGTGTTGCCTGCTTGGGGGTGAGGGTGGGGGGGAGAAGGTGGGTGGGGTTGGTGGGGGGTGTTATCCCACCCCGGGGGGGCGGGGGGGGGGGAGGGGGGGGGTGGGGTCTAGGGGGGGTTGTGAGTGGGACCCCGACTTGATGCGTGACCAGCAGGGCCAGTGTCCCCAGGTGAGGGCAATGGGCTCCACGGAGCGCTTGGTAGGTGTTGTGTGTTGTCGGATGGTTGTTGCCTGGAGAGGGGGTGGGGGGTTAGGTGGGAGG
>JACBWV010000139.1:32500-54748 GCA_013435795.1 Chlamydomonas sp. ICE-L
TGCGTTTGGCTCTGTCCCACATGTGTGTAAAATCTGTCCTGAATTAGGGAACCCCATAGTGAAAAAAAGAAAAAGGTTTGACATCATCTGGTTCCCAAACCCTGAGCATACCCAAATCCAAGTATTTATATGTTGAGCTTATGTGGTTCAGCAACTTTGTAGCATTTTTTGTTTTCTTAAAATTTATTTTCTGGTGAAATAAGGATGTTTTAGGGTTTAACGGACTCTCTACGGGTCCCAGGACCCCAAAATACAAAAGTAGTTGGATGAAAAGTTCTGTTGATCCATCACGATGAATGTATGACCAATGGCGACCTCGATTTTTCAGCAAGCAGCAAGATTTGACTTTTTGCGTCAAAAGGGCCAAATTGGTTCAGATAGCTTGGGGGAGGCCAAATAAAAAATATGAAATAAAAATAAAATGTTTTTTTGTTTTTTCGCAAACCCAACCGCCCACCCACCTGTTTCGGTGATGACGTCCTCTAGGACCTTGGATCCCGAGAATTCAGCGATCTTGCCAGTAGCGTCGTACACGTCCACCGTGTCGTAGTTCAACTCGGTGCTGAAAGACTTGACGCAAAGGCGGATGGACGACACAACCCCTCGACCCGCCTCGACCCCCCCAATCCCCCCAACCTCTGCCCCCAACCAAACCCAACCGCCCACCCACCTGTTTCGGTGATGACGTCCTCTAGGACCTTGGATCCCGAGAATTCAGCGATCTTGCCAGTAGCGTCGTACACGTCCACCGTGTCGTAGTTCAACTCGGTGCTGAAAGACTTGACGCAAAGGCGGATGGACGACCAACCCCTCGACCCGCCTCGACCCCCCAATCCCCCAACCTCTGCCCCCAACCAAACCCAACCGCCCACCCACCTGTTTCGGTGATGACGTCCTCTAGGACCTCGGATCCCGAGAATTCAGGCGATCTTGCCAGTAGCGTCGTACACGTCCACCGTGTCGTAGTTCAACTCGGTGCTGAAAGACTTGACGCAAAGGCGGATGGACGACCAACCCCTCGACCCGCCTCGACCCCCCCAACCCCCCAACCTCTGCCCCCAACCAAACCCAACCGCCCACCCACCTGTTTCGGTGATGACGTCCTCTAGGACCCTCGGATCCCGAGAATTCGGCGATCTTGCCAGTAGCGTCGTACACGTCCACCGTGTCGTAGTTCAACTCGGTGCTGAAGACTTGACGCAAAGGCGGATGGACGACCAACCCCTCGACCCGCCTCGACCCCCCAATCCCCCAACCTCTGCCCCCAACCAAACCCAACCGCCCACCCACCTGTTTCGGTGATGACGTCCTCTAGGACCTCGGATCCCGAGAATTCGGCGATCTAGCCAGTAGCGTCGTACACGTCCACCGTGTCGTAGTTCAACTCGGTGCTGAAAGACTTGACGCAAAGGCGGATGGACGACCAACCCCTCGACCCGCCTCGACCCCCCAATCCCCCAACCTCTGCCCCCAACCAAACCCAAACCGCCCACCCACCTGTTTTCGGTGATGACGTCCTCTAGGACCTCGGATCCCAAGAATTCGGCGATCTTGCCAGTAGCGTCGTACACGTCCACCGTGTCGTAGTTCAACTCGGTGCTGAAAGACTTGACGCAAAGGCGGATGGACGACCAACCCCTCGACCCGCCTCGACCCCCCAATCCCCCAACCTCTGCCCCCAACCAACCCAACCGCCCACCCACCTGTTTCGGTGATGACGTCCTCTAGGACCTCGGATCCCGAGAATTCGGCGATCTAGCCAGTAGCGTCGTACACGTCCACCGTGTCGTAGTTCAACTCGGTGCTGAAAGACTTGACGCAAAGGCGGATGGACGACCAACCCCTCGACCCGCCTCGACCCCCCAATCCCCCAACCTCTGCCCCCAACCAAACCCAACCGCCCACCCACCTGTTTCGGTGATGACGTCCTCTAGGACCTCGGATCCCGAGAATTCGGCGATCTTGCCAGTAGCGTCGTACACGTCCACCGTGTCGTAGTTCAACTCGGTGCTGAAAGACTTGACGCAAAGGCGGATGGACGACCAACCCCTCGACCCGCCTCGACCCCCCAATCCCCCAACCTCTGCCCCCAACCAAACCCAACCGCCCACCCACCTGTTTCGGTGATGACGTCCTCTAGGACCTCGGATCCCGAGAATTCGGCGATCTTGCCAGTAGCGTCGTACACGTCCACCGTGTCGTAGTTCAACTCGGTGCTGAAAGACTTGACGCAAAGGCGGATGGACGACCAACCCCTCGACCCGCCTCGACCCCCCAATCCCCCAACCTCTGCCCCCAACCAAACCCAACCGCCCACCCACCTGTTTCGGTGATGACGTCCTCTAGGACCCTCGGATCCCGAGAATTCGGCGATCTTGCCAGTAGCGTCGTACACGTCCACCGTGTCGTAGTTCAACTCGGTGCTGAAAGACTTGACGCAAAGGCGGATGGACGACCAACCCCTCGACCCGCCTCGACCCCCCAATCCCCCAACCTCTGCCCCCAACCAAACCCAACCGCCCACCCACCTGTTTCGGTGATGACGTCCTCTAGGACCTCGGATCCCGAGAATTCGGCGATCTTGCCAGTAGCGTCGTACACGTCCACCATGTCGTAGTTCAACTCGGTGCTGAAAGACTTGACGCAAAGGCGGATGGACGACCAACCCCTCGACCCGCCTCGACCCCCCAATCCCCCAACCTCTGCCCCCAACCAAACCCAACCGCCCACCCACCTGTTTCGGTGATGACGTCCTCTAGGACCTCGGATCCCGAGAATTCGGCGATCTTGCCAGTAGCGTCGTACACGTCCACCAGTGTCGTAGTTCAACTCGGTGCTGAAAGACTTGACGCAAAGGCGGATGGACGACCAACCCCTCGACCCGCCTCGACCCCCCAATCCCCCAACCTCTGCCCCCAACCAAACCCAACCGCCCACCCACCTGTTTCGGTGATGACGTCCTCTAGGACCTCGGATCCCGAGAATTCGGCGATCTTGCCAGTAGCGTCGTACACGTCCACCGTGTCGTAGTTCAACTCGGTGCTGAAAGACTTGACGCAAAGGCGGATGGACGACCAACCCCTCGACCCGCCTCGACCCCCCAATCCCCCAACCTCTGCCCCCAACCAAACCCAACCGCCCACCCACCTGTTTCGGTGATGACGTCCTCTAGGACCTCGGATCCCGAGAATTCGGCGATCTTGCCAGTAGCGTCGTACACGTCCACCGTGTCGTAGTTCAACTCGGTGCTGAAAGACTTGACGCAAAGGCGGATGGACGACCAACCCCTCGACCCGCCTCGACCCCCCAATCCCCCAACCTCTGCCCCCAACCAAACCCAACCGCCCACCCACCTGTTTCGGTGATGACGTCCTCTAGGACCTCGGATCCCGAGAATTCGGCGATCTTGCCAGTAGCGTCGTACACGTCCACCGTGTCGTAGTTCAACTCGGTGCTGAAAGACTTGACGCAAAGGCGGATGGACGACCAACCCCTCGACCCCGCCTCGACCCCCCAATCCCCCAACCTCTGCCCCCAACCAAACCCAACCGCCCACCCACCTGTTTCGGTGATGACGTCCTCTAGGACCTCGGATCCCGAGAATTCGGCGATCTTGCCAGTAGCGTCGTACACGTCCACCGTGTCGTAGTTCAACTCGGTGCTGAAAGACTTGACGCAAAGGCGGATGGACGACCAACCCCTCGACCCGCCTCGACCCCCCAATCCCCCAACCTCTGCCCCCAACCAAACCCAACCGCCCACCCACCTGTTTCGGTGATGACGTCCTCTAGGACCTCGGATCCCGAGAATTCGGCGATCTTGCCAGTAGCGTCGTACACGTCCACCGTGTCGTAGTTCAACTCGGTGCTGAAAGACTTGACGCAAAGGCGGATGGACGACCAACCCCTCGACCCGCCTCGACCCCCCAATCCCCCAACCTCTGCCCCCAACCAAACCCAACCGCCCACCCACCTGTTTCGGTGATGACGTCCTCTAGGACCTCGGATCCCGAGAATTCGGCGATCTTGCCAGTAGCGTCGTACACGTCCACCGTGTCGTAGTTCAACTCGGTGCTGAAAGACTTGACGCAAAGGCGGATGGACGACCAACCCCTCGACCCGCCTCGACCCCCCAATCCCCCAACCTCTGCCCCCAACCAAACCCAACCGCCCACCCACCTGTTTCGGTGATGACGTCCTCTAGGACCTCGGATCCCGAGAATTCGGCGATCTTGCCAGTAGCGTCGTACACGTCCACCGTGTCGTAGTTCAACTCGGTGCTGAAAGACTTGACGCAAAGGCGGATGGACGACCAACCCCTCGACCCGCCTCGACCCCCCAATCCCCCAACCTCTGCCCCCAACCAAACCCAACCGCCCACCCACCTGTTTCGGTGATGACGTCCTCTAGGACCTCGGATCCCGAGAATTCGGCGATCTTGCCAGTAGCGTCGTACACGTCCACCGTGTCGTAGTTCAACTCGGTGCTGAAAGACTTGACGCAAAGGCGGATGGACGACCAACCCCTCGACCCGCCTCGACCCCCCAATCCCCCAACCTCTGCCCCCAACCAAACCCAACCGCCCACCCACCTGTTTCGGTGATGACGTCCTCTAGGACCTCGGATCCCGAGAATTCGGCGATCTTGCCAGTAGCGTCGTACACGTCCACCGTGTCGTAGTTCAACTCGGTGCTGAAAGACTTGACGCAAAGGCGGATGGACGACCAACCCCTCGACCCGCCTCGACCCCCCAATCCCCCAACCTCTGCCCCCAACCAAACCCAACCGCCCACCCACCTGTTTCGGTGATGACGTCCTCTAGGACCTCGGATCCCGAGAATTCGGCGATCTTGCCAGTAGCGTCGTACACGTCCACCGTGTCGTAGTTCAACTCGGTGCTGAAAGACTTGACGCAAAGGCGGATGGACGACCAACCCCTCGACCCGCCTCGACCCCCCCAATCCCCCAACCTCTGCCCCCAACCAAACCCAACCGCCCACCCACCTGTTTCGGTGATGATGTCCTCTAGGACCTCGGATCCCGAGAATTCGGCGATCTTGCCAGTAGCGTCGTACACGTCCACCGTGTCGTAGTTCAACTCGGTGCTGAAAGACTTGACGCAAAGGCGGATGGACGACCAACCCCTCGACCCGCCTCGACCCCCCAATCCCCCAACCTCTGCCCCCAACCAAACCCAACCGCCCACCCACCTGTTTCGGTGATGACGTCCTCTAGGACCTCGGATCCCGAGAATTCGGCGATCTTGCCAGTAGCGTCGTACACGTCCACCGTGTCGTAGTTCAACTCGGTGCTGAACGACTTGACGCAAAGGCGGATGGACGACCAACCCCTCGACCCGCCTCGACCCCCCAATCCCCCAACCTCTGCCCCCAACCAAACCCAACCGCCCACCCACCTGTTTCGGTGATGATGTCCTCTAAAACATCGGATCCCGAGAATTCGGCGATCTTGCCAGTAGCGTCGTACACGTCCACCAGTGTCGTAGTTCAACTCGGTGCTGAAAGACTTGACGCAAAGGCGGATGGACGACCAACCCCTCGACCCGCCTCGACCCCCCAATCCCCCAACCTCTGCCCCCAACCAAACCCAACCGCCCACCCACCTGTTTCGGTGATGACGTCCTCTAGGACCTCGGATCCCGAGAATTCGGCGATCTTGCCAGTAGCGTCGTACACGTCCACCGTGTCGTAGTTCAACTCGGTGCTGAAAGACTTGACGCAAAGGCGGATGGACGACCAACCCCTCGACCCGCCTCGACCCCCCAATCCCCCAACCTCTGCCCCCAACCAAACCCAACCGCCCACCCACCTGTTTCGGTGATGACGTCCTCTAGGACCTCGGATCCCGAGAATTCGGCGATCTTGCCAGTAGCGTCGTACACGTCCACCGTGTCGTAGTTCAACTCGGTGCTGAAAGACTTGACGCAAAGGCGGATGGACGACCAACCCCTCGACCCGCCTCGACCCCCCAATCCCCCAACCTCTGCCCCCAACCAAACCCAACCGCCCACCCACCTGTTTCGGTGATGACGTCCTCTAGGACCTCGGATCCCGAGAATTCGGCGATCTTGCCAGTAGCGTCGTACACGTCCACCAGTGTCGTAGTTCAACTCGGTGCTGAAAGACTTGACGCAAAGGCGGATGGACGACCAACCCCTCGACCCGCCTCGACCCCCCAATCCCCCAACCTCTGCCCCCAACCAAACCCAACCGCCCACCCACCTGTTTCGGTGATGACGTCCTCTAGGACCTCGGATCCCGAGAATTCGGCGATCTTGCCAGTAGCGTCGTACACGTCCACCGTGTCGTAGTTCAACTCGGTGCTGAAAGACTTGACGCAAAGGCGGATGGACGACCAACCCCTCGACCCGCCTCGACCCCCCCAATCCCCCAACCTCTGCCCCCAACCAAACCCAACCGCCCACCCACCTGTTTCGGTGATGACGTCCTCTAGGACCTCGGATCCCGAGAATTCGGCGATCTTGCCAGTAGCGTCGTACACGTCCACCATGTCGTAGTTCAACTCGGTGCTGAAAGACTTGACGCAAAGGCGGATGGACGACCAACCCCTCGACCCGCCTCGACCCCCCAATCCCCCAACCTCTGCCCCCAACCAAACCCAACCGCCCACCCACCTGTTTCGGTGATGACGTCCTCTAGGACCTCGGATCCCGAGAATTCGGCGATCTTGCCAGTAGCGTCGTACACGTCCACCGTGTCGTAGTTCAACTCGGTGCTGAAAGACTTGACGCAAAGGCGGATGGACGACCAACCCCTCGACCCGCCTCGACCCCCCAATCCCCCAACCTCTGCCCCCAACCAAACCCAACCGCCCACCCACCTGTTTCGGTGATGACGTCCTCTAGGACCTCGGATCCCGAGAATTCGGCGATCTTGCCAGTAGCGTCGTACACGTCCACCGTGTCGTAGTTCAACTCGGTGCTGAAAGACTTGACGCAAAGGCGGATGGACGACCAACCCCTCGACCCGCCTCGACCCCCCAATCCCCCAACCTCTGCCCCCAACCAAACCCAACCGCCCACCCACCTGTTTCGGTGATGACGTCCTCTAGGACCTCGGATCCCGAGAATTCGGCGATCTTGCCAGTAGCGTCGTACACGTCCACCGTGTCGTAGTTCAACTCGGTGCTGAAAGACTTGACGCAAAGGCGGATGGACGACCAACCCCTCGACCCGCCTCGACCCCCCAATCCCCCAACCTCTGCCCCCAACCAAACCCAACCGCCCACCCACCTGTTTCGGTGATGACGTCCTCTAGGACCTCGGATCCCGAGAATTCGGCGATCTTGCCAGTAGCGTCGTACACGTCCACCAGTGTCGTAGTTCAACTCGGTGCTGAAAGACTTGACGCAAAGGCGGATGGACGACCAACCCCTCGACCCGCCTCGACCCCCCAATCCCCCAACCTCTGCCCCCAACCAAACCCAACCGCCCACCCACCTGTTTCGGTGATGACGTCCTCTAGGACCTCGGATCCCGAGAATTCGGCGATCTTGCCAAGTAGCGTCGTACACGTCCACCATGTCGTAGTTCAACTCGGTGCTGAAAGACTTGACGCAAAGGCGGATGGACGACCAACCCCTCGACCCGCCTCGACCCCCCAATCCCCCAACCTCTGCCCCCAACCAAACCCAACCGCCCACCCACCTGTTTCGGTGATGACGTCCTCTAGGACCTCGGATCCCGAGAATTCGGCGATCTTGCCAGTAGCGTCGTACACGTCCACCATGTCGTAGTTCAACTCGGTGCTGAAAGACTTGACGCAAAGGCGGATGGACGACCAACCCCTCGACCCGCCTCGACCCCCCAATCCCCCAACCTCTGCCCCCAACCAAACCCAACCGCCCACCCACCTGTTTCGGTGATGACGTCCTCTAGGACCTCGGATCCCGAGAATTCGGCGATCTTGCCAGTAGCGTCGTACACGTCCACCGTGTCGTAGTTCAACTCGGTGCTGAAAGACTTGACGCAAAGGCGGATGGACGACCAACCCCTCGACCCGCCTCGACCCCCCAATCCCCCAACCTCTGCCCCCAACCAAACCCAACCGCCCACCCACCTGTTTCGGTGATGATGTCCTCTAGGACCTCGGATCCCGAGAATTCAGCGATCTTGCCAGTAGCGTCGTACACGTCCACCATGTCGTAGTTCAACTCGGTGCTGAAAGACTTGACGCAAAGGCGGATGGACGACCAACCCCTCGACCCGCCTCGACCCCCCAATCCCCCAACCTCTGCCCCCAACCAAACCCAACCGCCCACCCACCTGTTTCGGTGATGACGTCCTCTAGGACCTCGGATCCCGAGAATTCGGCGATCTTGCCAGTAGCGTCGTACACGTCCACCGTGTCGTAGTTCAACTCGGTGCTGAAAGACTTGACGCAAAGGCGGATGGACGACCAACCCCTCGACCCGCCTCGACCCCCCAATCCCCCAACCTCTGCCCCCAACCAAACCCAACCGCCCACCCACCTGTTTCGGTGATGACGTCCTCTAGGACCTCGGATCCCGAGAATTCGGCGATCTTGCCAGTAGCGTCGTACACGTCCACCATGTCGTAGTTCAACTCGGTGCTGAAAGACTTGACGCAAAGGCGGATGGACGACCAACCCCTCGACCCGCCTCGACCCCCCAATCCCCCAACCTCTGCCCCCAACCAAACCCAACCGCCCACCCACCTGTTTCGGTGATGATGTCCTCTAAAACATCGGATCCCGAGAATTCGGCGATCTTGCCAGTAGCGTCGTACACGTCCACCATGTCGTAGTTCAACTCGGTGCTGAAAGACTTGACGCAAAGGCGGATGGACGACCAACCCCTCGACCCGCCTCGACCCCCCAATCCCCCAACCTCTGCCCCCAACCAAACCCAACCGCCCACCCACCTGTTTCGGTGATGACTGTCCTCTAGGACCTCGGATCCCGAGAATTCGGCGATCTTGCCAGTAGCGTCGTACACGTCCACCGTGTCGTAGTTCAACTCGGTGCTGAAAGACTTGACGCAAAGGCGGATGGACGACCAACCCCTCGACCCGCCTCGACCCCCCAATCCCCCAACCTCTGCCCCCAACCAAACCCAACCGCCCACCCACCTGTTTCGGTGATGACGTCCTCTAGGACCTCGGATCCCGAGAATTCGGCGATCTTGCCAGTAGCGTCGTACACATCCACCATGTCGTAGTTCAACTCGGTGCTGAAAGACTTGACGCAAAGGCGGATGGACGACCAACCCCTCGACCCGCCTCGACCCCCCAATCCCCCAACCTCTGCCCCCCACCAAACCCCACCCCCCACCCACCCGTTTCGGTGATGACTGTCCTCTAGGACCTCGGATCCCGAGAATTCGGCGATCTTGCCAGTAGCGTCGTACACGTCCACCGTGTCGTAGTTCAACTCGGTGCTGAAAGACTTGACGCAAAGGCGGATGGACGACCAACCCCTCGACCCGCCTCGACCCCCCAATCCCCCAACCTCTGCCCCCAACCAAACCCAACCGCCCACCCACCTGTTTCGGTGATGATGTCCTCTAGGACCTCGGATCCCGAGAATTCGGCGATCTTGCCAGTAGCGTCGTACACGTCCACCGTGTCGTAGTTCAACTCGGTGCTGAAAGACTTGACGCAAAGGCGGATGGACGACCAACCCCTCGACCCGCCTCGACCCCCCCAATCCCCCAACCTCTGCCCCCAACCAAACCCAACCGCCCACCCCACCTGTTTCGGTGATGACGTCCTCTAGGACCTCGGATCCCGAGAATTCGGCGATCTTGCCAGTAGCGTCGTACACGTCCACCATGTCGTAGTTCAACTCGGTGCTGAAAGACTTGACGCAAAGGCGGATGGACGACCAACCCCTCGACCCGCCTCGACCCCCCCAATCCCCCAACCTCTGCCCCAACCAAACCCAACCGCCCACCCACCTGTTTCGGTGATGATGTCCTCTAGGACCTCGGATCCCGAGAATTCAGCGATCTTGCCAGTAGCGTCGTACACGTCCACCGTGTCGTAGTTCAACTCTGGTGCTGAAAGACTTGACGCAAAGGCGGATGGACGACCAACCCCTCGACCCGCCTCGACCCCCCAATCCCCCAACCTCTGCCCCCAACCAAACCCAACCGCCCACCCACCTGTTTCGGTGATGATGTCCTCAGGGACCTCGGATCCCGAGAACTCGGCGATCTTGCCAGTAGCGTCGTACACGTCCACCGTGTCGTAGTTCAACTCGGTGCTGAACGACTTGATGCGAAGGCGGATGAACGACAGCGAGCTGTCTGATGGGATGATTTGCCACATGCACAAGGAGCTAGGGTAGTAGGTGTCGCGACCAGGGGGTGTGGAGCGAATCGTGCCGGTGGAGGTGGTGAAGGGACTCGAGGTTTTCATGCTAGGGCAGAAATCATTCACTGGGGCGGATTCGACCAGCAGCTGGGAGAGGGAGAGAAGGGGTGCGGTGGTGTGAGTTTGGGTTGGTGTGGGTGGTGGTGGTGGGAGAGGGGGAAGAGGGCAGGGGGTGCATGGAAGGGGGGTGAATCTTTAGTTTGGGGGGATGGGAGGGGGGCAGGGGAAGGAGCCTTCAATTTAACGCAAGCTTTCTTGATTTGGTTTATGTTGACTGTCGTCTGCTGTTGTTTTGTTTTGTGTTGTGTTCAGTGTAAAACCACCACCACCACCACCACCACAAGCGTAGCAGTAATAGGTGAATATTTACTCCCCCCCCACCCCACCACCACACACATAATCTCGCCCCCCACCCCCACCCCACCCCACCCCACCACCACCCACCCACCTAACCCAACCCCTCCCTCTCACCTGCCAACACAAGTTTCGAGACGGCAGTGTTCCACACGCGTAGCTGTGGTACGTGAATATCTGGTCCAGTAGTATAATCATGTTCTTGTTGTTGAAGCAGCCTGATGTACCGCTCTCCATCAGAACCGTCACCACCACCACCACATACACACACACTTGTCCACCCCCCCTCACACCGCACCCACCCCATCCCTCTCACCTGCGAACACAAGTTTCAAGATGGCAGCGTTCCACACGCGTAGCTGTAGTACGTGATTATCTGGTCCAGTAGTATAACCATGCTCCTGTTGTTGAAGCAGCCTGATGTACCGCTCTCCATCAGAACCGTCACCACCACCACATACACACACACACCTGTCCACCCCCCCTCACCCCGCACCCACCCCATCCCTCTCACCTGCGAACACAAGTTTCGAGACGGCAGTGTTCCACACACGTAGCTGTAGTACGTGAATATCTGGTCCAGTAGTATAATCATGTTCTTGTTGTTGAAGCAGCCTGAAGTGCCGCTCTCCATCAGAGCCGCTACCACCACCACCACATACACCCCCCCACACACCACCACCACCACCACCACACACGCACACACTCCACTCCCTTTCACCTGTGAACACAAGTTTCGAGATGGCAGCATTCCACACGCATAGCTGTAGTACGTGAATATCTGCCCCCCCAACCACCACCACCACCACCACCACACACACATTCTACCCCCACACCCACCCACTCCACCCCGTTCCTCTCACCTGCGAACACAAGTTCCGAGATGGCAGTGATCCACAAGCGTAGCTGTAGTACGTGAATATCTACTTGCCCACCACCACCACCACCTCCACCACACACATATTCTACCCCCCACACCCCACCCACCCACCCACCCCACCCAATCCCTCTCACCTGCGAACACAAGTTTTGAGACGGCAGTGTTCCACACGTGTAGCTGCAGTACGTGAATATCTAACTCCTACCCACCCCCACCCCCAACTACCATCACACACATATTCTACCCCACACACACACCTCACCACCCCCACCACCCCACCCCTTCTCTCTCACCTGCGAACACAAGTTTCGGGACGGCAGCGTTCCACACGCGTAGCTGTAGTACGTGAATATCTGGTCCAGTAGGAGGACCATGTTCTTGTTGTTGAAGCAACCTGATGTGCCGCTCTCCATCAGAGCCTCCACCTCACACACCTTGGTAATGCATGCCACACTGCAGTCCATGGCGGTGATGGATGCGCCGTAGCCGCCGATGCTGTCGTCCCACAGCACAGCATTGCATGCGCTGTATAGGTTGGCTGTGCAGGCATTGGGTTAGGCAACTTAGTACCCAGTTGGTATATGGCCAGGATTTGGCATTTATTTTTATTTTTACTGCATTATTTTTATTTTTTTTATTTTCTTATTGTATTTTTTATTTGTATTATTTTTATTGTTGATGCTGTTGATGCTGCAGTCCATGGCGGTGATAGAAGCGCCGTAGCCGCCGATGCTGTCGTCCCACAGCACAGCATTGCATGCGCTGTATAGGTCGGCTGCGCAGGCATTGTATTCAAATTATAATAAACCCCCTCAAATTGTCCGTCAAATCTTTCAAAGCGTGAAATTTTGCTGTCAGTACGGTATATTTAAATAATTCATTTTGCACTTTCTTTTTCGATTTTTGTGTGCACTACACTGCGTCCCACAGCATTGCATGCGCTGGTCGGCTGTAAAGGGGCGAGGCATTATATTTAAATAATTCATTTTACATTTTCTTTTACGATTTTTGTGTGCACTACACTGCGTCCCACAGAACAGCATTGCATGCGCTGTATAGGTTGGCTGCGAGGGCAGTGGGTTAGGCAACTTACTACCCAATTAATATTTGGCATTTATTTTTATTTTAATTGTATTTTATTTTTATTTTGTTATCATATCGTATTTTATTGTTTATTTGTATTATTTATATTGTTTATATTGTTTATGTTACAGTCTATGGCAGTGATGGAAGCGCCATACTCACCAATGCTGTCGTCCCACAGCACAGCATTGCATGCACTGTATATGTCCGCTGCAAGGGCAGTGGGTTTGGAAACTTAATATGCACTATGTGTTTGGCATTGTATAGCGTGTCTCCACACACACACACTACACGGAGGGCAGGGGGGGGGGGGCCACACACACACACACAAAAAAAAGAAAAAAAGAGAGAAGGGGGAAAAAGGAAAAAACCAAAAAAAAGAGAGGGCAAGGGGAAAAAAAAAAAAAAAAACAGAAAGAAAAGAAACAAAAGCCAAGAACAACACACCACACAAAACACAAACCCCAACACAAACAACATACCATTCCTCCACACACCACACCCTCTACACACATCTACCTCCACATTACCACTCCCTTCTCGCCATCAACATAGCTTGAATCGAATTATACCCTGGGGCAATAGCGGAATGCGCCAAAAACGGGCAGGGAGAAAAAACAAACCAACAAACAACACAAACCGTAAAGTGGGGCAAAAGAACCCCCCAGTAAACCACAACCGACCCGGCGACACAAACCTAACCTCCACTCATGTAGGTTCACTCCCTTCCGTCATCACAATAGCTTGCCATCGAATGATGACACTGGCAGGCAATAGCGAATTGCGCCCACTTTGCATGTCTTCCCACCCACCCACACAAACAAAACAAAGGAAAGACAAAGAAAAAAAAAAAAAAAAAAAAAACGGCAAAAAAAAGAACCCCCCCTCACCCCCACCCACCCCTCTACACACACCTACCTCCACAGTTCACTCCCTTCTCGTCATCACAATAGCTTGCAATCGAATTATAGCCACTGGCAAATAGAGAATGAGGACACCACGTGCCTGGATCCCCCCCCCCCCACCACCAACACCACCAACCACACACAACACACACACCCTTCACCCCCACCCACCCTCTACACACACCTACCTCCACAGTTCACTCCTCCTCACCCTCACAATAGTTTGCAATTGACGAATAGCCACTCGCAACAGCGAATGCACCCACTTTAATGTCTCCCCCACCACCACCACCCACATACACAAACACACATACAGACAAACAGTGTCACCACCTTACCACCACTATTCCCCCCCCACACACACACCCCGACACACCTACCTCCACACTTCACTCCCATCCTGCTGTCACGATAACTTGCAATCGACGAGTGGCCACTCGCAATTGCAAATGTGGCCACTTGCATACCTGCACACACTCACACACAAACACATACACGCACACCCTCTACACGCACCTACCTCCACAGTTCACTCACTCCTCGCCGTCACAAGAACTTACAATTGAGTTATAACAAAGAGAAAAAGGGGAAGGAGGGAAAAAATGCAGGGAGCAACAAAAAAAAAAAAAAAACAAATAAATACCGTCAATCCCCTACCCCATAACGTTACCCCCCCCCCGGACCCCCCCTCTCCACCCACCCACCCACCCTCTACACACACCAACCTCCACAGTTCACTCCCTTCTCGCCATCTAAAGAAAAAGGAGAAAGAGAAGAAAAGAAACAGGGAAGGAGAGAAAAAAAAAAAAAAAAAAAAAGAAAAAAAAGACCCCCCCCCCACCCACCCACACACACAACACACTACACACACATACCTCCCCAGTTCACTCCCTTCTCGCCATCGCAATAGCTTGCAATCGACGAATAGCCACTGGCAACAGCGAATGCGCCCACTTGCATGTCTGTGATAGAGTCTTCAATCACTCCGGAGAGTCGCAAGCGGTCAGCAGAAGTGTCGCGGGGACAGGTGCGTTCATCAAACAGGTAGACGCGCTCCCGAACTGGGCAAATCTGTGTCAATAATTTGAATTTGAATTTGAATTTGAATTTGAATTTGAATTGGTGGTGGCGGACCCGGAGAGTCGCAAGCGGTCAGCCAAAGTGTCGCGGGGAAAGGTGCGTTCATCAAACAGGTAGACGCGCTCCCGAACTAGGCAAATCTGTGTCAATAATTTGAATTTGAATTTGAATTGGTGGGAGGTTTGTGTTGGTGGGGGTTTGTGGTTTGTGGTTGGTGTATGTAGGCTGGTGGTGTTAGTGGTATTAGTGTGGAGTTCTGGCGTGTTAGAACACCGTCCCGGAGAGTCAAAATCGGTCAGCAAAGGTGTCGCAGGGACAGCTGCGTTCATCGGACAGGTAGACACGCTCCCAAACAAGGCAAATCTGTGTCAAGCATTCGAATTTGAATTTGAATTGGAATTGGAAGTGGTAGTGCTGCTGGTGGTGGTAGTGGTGGTCTTGATGTTGTACACCACCCTGGAGAGTCGCAAACAGTCAGCAGAGGTGTCACTGGAAAAGCATGTTTGTTGTTGTATGTATTGTATCGGTGGTTGGTGGTGGTGAGGTGGTAGGTGGTGAGGTCGGTGGGCTGGGGGGTGAGTATTGGTGGTGGGAGGAGGTGCGGTGGTGGTGTTGGTGGCTCGGTGGCTGGGGGTGGTGGAGTGGGTCGGGGGGGGGGACGGGGGCGGGCGGGTGGGGGGCCGCGGAGGCGGGGGTGGGGCGCTACTGGGGGGCGGGCGCTGAGGGCGGGGGGAGGGGGGGGGCAGGGTCCGGGGGGAGGGCGTCCCGGGGCGGGCGGGAGGGGAGGGTGGGGGGGTGGGGGAGACAGGTGTGGTGGGACGGTGGGTGAGTGCGGGGTGTGGTGGAGGTGTGGTGGTAGTGGTGGTGGTGGTGGTGGGGGTGGTGAGAGGGGTGGTGGTAGTGGTGGTGGTCGACGTGGTGGTTGGTGGTGGGGGAGCGGCTCTGCCGGTGGTGGTAGGCTGGTAGGGGGTGGGTGGTGGTGGTGGTGGTGGTGAGTGAGTGAGTGGTCGTGGTGTGGTGGAGGGTGGCCAGGGGTGGTGAGGTAGTGGGGGTCGGTGGGGATGGTGGTGGTCGCGACGGGTAGTGGTGGTGGTTGGTGGTGGGTGGTGGTGAGGTGGGTCGTTGGTGGATGGAGGGGGAGGGGGGTAAGGGGCGGGTGGGGCGGGGCGGGGCACCGGCGGGCGGGGGCCGGGGGGCGGGCGCGTGGGGGGGGGGGGGGTGGGCGGGGTGCAGGGGGGAACGGGTAGTGGTGGTAGGTGTAGTGGTGGTGGTATGGTGGTGGGTGGTGGTTGGTGGTGGGCGGTGGGTCGGTGTTGGCTGGAGGTGGTGGTAGTGGATGCGTGGTGGTGGTGGTGGTGGTGGTGCGTGGTGGTGAGTGCCTTGGTGGTGGTGCGGGAGGCACGGGGGTGGTGGGGTGGGGGGAGGTGGCTGGTGGGGTGGGGGGGGTGTTGGTAGGTGGGGTGAGTGTGGTGAGGTGGTGAGTGCGTGGTGAGTGGTGGTAGGGTGGTGGTGGTGAGTGGTCGGTGGAAGGTGGTGGGTAGTGGCTCGGTGGTGGTGAGTAGGTGGTGGCAAGGGTGCGGAGGGTCAGGTGGTGGTGGTGCGTTGGTAGGGAGGGTGACCGGGGGCCGACAGGGGGGGGGGGAAGGTGGTGGGTAAAGGTGGTGCTGCGTGGTGGTAGGGGTGGTGGTGGTGAGGTGGTGGTTGGTGGTGTGGTGGTGGTGGTGCGAGCGAGGTGGTGGGTAGTGAGTGCTGGTGGTGGTGGTGGTGGAGGCGGTGGTGCGTGGTGGTGGTTTTGGTGGTGGTGGTGGTTGGTGGTGGTGGTGGTGGTGGTGGTGGGGGTGGTGGTGGTGGTGGTGGGTGGTGGTACGGTGGAGGTGGCTGGTGGTGTTGGTGTGGTGGGGGGGGGGGGGGGGCGGGGCGGGGAGGGGGGGGGGAGGAGGGGGGGGGGGGTGGGTAGGGGGGTGGGGATTGGCGATGGGGGGGGTGGGGGTGGAATAGTGGAGAGCCAGTGAGGGGGGGGGGGGGTGTGAGTGGTGGAGTATTGTGGTGTTGTGAGGGGGGGTGGTGTGGTGTAGTGATGGTGGTTTAGGTGGTTTGTTAGTGGTGATATTGGTGCTTGAGCTCGTGGTGGTGGTGGTGTAGATGATGGTGGTGTGTTCAGTGTGATATTGTGTGGTGGTGGTGGTGATTTGTTGTTGTTGGTATTGCGTGTTGTGGTGGTGGTGGTGGTGTAGTGATGGTGGTGGTGTTAGTGTTGGTCTTGGTGTTGTGGTAGTGTGAGTGTGTGTGTGGGGGGGGGGGGAGGGGGTCTGAGTGTGTGTGTGTGTCTGTATGCGTTCATCAAAGAGGTAGACGTGCTCCCAGACTAGGCAAATCTGTTTCAAGGTAGTGTGTGTGTGTGTGAGAGAGAGAGAGAGAGAGAGAGAGTGTGGGTCTAGGAGTGTGAGTATGAGTGTGTGTGTGAGAGTGTGAGTGTATGCATGCGTTCATAATATATGTAGACGCGCTCCCAAGCAAGACAAGCCTGTTGCAAGGGTGTAGGGGGGGGGGGGGGGGGGGGGGAGGGGAGGAGCTGAGTGGGAGGGGGAGGGTGGTTTGTGAGGTGTGTGGGGTGTGTGTGGGCGGGGGGAGGGAGAGTGGGGTAGGAAGGTGTTGTGCGCATTGCATTCAAGCATGAGGTAGATGCACTCCCGAACAAGAAAACATGTGTTGAGATGGCTTGTAAGTGTGAGTGTGAGTATGAGTGTGAGTGTGAGTGTGGGTGTGAGCAAGTGTGCATGTGAATGTGTGGGTGCGTTCATCAAAGAGGTAGACAGTGGTTGGTGGTGGTTGGTGGTTGACACGACAAACACAGTGTCACTAACGTGGTCAAGGCACTCCGACACCTCAGTTGGGTGATGGAGGTGGTTGGTGGTGGTTGGTGGTTGACAAGACAAACACAGTGTCACTAACGTGGTCAAGACACTCCAACACCTCAGTTGGGTGATGGAGGTGGTTGGTGGTGGTTGGTGGCTGACAAGACAAACACAGTTTCACGTACCTGGTCAAGGCATGCTGACACCTCAGTTGCTTGTTGGTGGTGGTTGGTGGTGGTTGGTGGTGGTTGGTGGTGGATGGTGGTTGACAAGACGTACAAAGTTCCACTGACCTGGTGAAGGCACTCCGACACCTCAGTTGGCTGGTGGTGGTGGTTGGTGGTTGGTGGTTGGTGGTTGCTGGTTGCTGGTAGTTGGTGGTTGACAAGAAAAACACAATGGCACTTACTTGGTCAAGGCACGCCAACACCTCAGTTGCTTGTTGGTGGAAGTTGGTGGTGGTTGGTGGTGGTTGGTGGTTGACAAGACAAACACAGAGTCACTCACCTGGTCAAAGCATGCCGACACCTCAGTTGGGTGATGGAAGTGGTTGGTGGTTGGTGGTGGTGGCTGGTGGTGGTTGGTGGTTGACAAGACGAACACAATGGCACGCACCTGGTCAAGGCATGCTGACACCTAAGTTGGGTGATGGAGGTGGTTGGTGGTGGTGGTTGGTGGTTGACAAGACAAACACTGAGTCTCTTACCTGGTCAAGGCAAGCCGACACCTCAGCCCCACTTGCCCCGTCGGCAGGGGGGCAGACACTGTCAATTTGAGCGGCACAAGTGTCGGCGACACAGGTGCCTGTGAGCTTACTGTCTGTTGCACTAACAGAGCAGAAGGGGTCATCCACCTCCACCACTGAGCCTGAGGTGGTGTGAGGTGGGTACTGGCAGTCGAAGGTAGGGCACCCCGGTGTTCGGGGTGGAAGACACCAATGCTCTGGGGGGGTGCTGAAGAGGGGTGGGGGGAAGTGTGCGTGTGTGTGTGTGTGTGGTGTGTGTGAGAGTGTGGGTGTTGCGCTAACAGAGCAGAAGGGGTCATCCCCCTCCACAACTGAGCCTGAGGTGGTGGTGAGGTTCTGGCAGTCGAAGGTAGGGGCACCACCGGTGTCTTGGGGTAAGACACAACGCTTGGGGGTGCCTGGAGGGGGGGGGGGGGAAGGTGGGGGGGGGAAAAGAAAGGGTGTGTGTGTGGATGTGGCTGATGGTGAGAGGTGGGTGTGCGCCAACAGAGCAGAAGGGGTCATCCCCTCCACCACTGAGGCTGACGGTGGTGGTGAGGGTTCTGGCAGTCAAAGGTAGGGGCACCCACCCGGTTCTTGGGGAAGACACAACGATTGGGGTGACTGGAGGGGGGGCGGGGGGGAGAGGAAAGTGTGGGTGGTGGTGTGTGGGTGTGTGTGTGAGAGTGTGGGTGTTGCGCTAACAGAGCAGAAGGGGTCATCCCCCTCCACAACTGAGCCTGAGGTGGTGGTGAGGTTCTGGCAGTCTAAGGTAGGGGCACCACCGGTGTCTTGGGGGAAGACACAACGCTTGGGGTGCATAGACGGGGGGGGGGGGGAAGTGTGGTGTGTGTGGGGTGTGTGTGTGTGTGAGAGGGTGGGTTTGCCACAACCAGAGAAGAAGAAGGGGTACATCCACATCCACCCTGAGCCTGAGGTGGTTGTTCCGATATTTCTGACAGTCTCAAGTGGGAGCACCACCGCGTGTCTAGGGGGAAGACGCACTGCTCGGGGGTGCCTTGGAGGGGGGAGGCGGGGGAGTGTGTGGTGTGAGTGAGTGTGTGGTGTTGTGGTGTGTGGGTTGAGAGTGTGGATGGTGTGCTAACAGATCAGAAGGGGGACTTACTGACAGTCCAAGTTGGGGGCCTACCAATGACGCAGGGGGAGAGAAAACGAATATGAAAAATTGTGTGTTGGGTGGGTTGTGTGTGTACGAGGTGTTGTGTGTGGTGTGGGGGGGGGGGGGGGGGGGGGGGGGGGGGGGGGTCACAACCCAATAAGCTCACTCCTACACGAAAATAAGCCACATCACAGACGCATCCACATCCAGCCGCCCCCTCAGTGGTGAGCACAGGTCCCACGGCCCCACCACACTCAAAACTTTATACACTCTCAAAACACCCAAATCACACACTCTCTTAAACTTAATACTCACTCAACAATCTCACAATGGCAAAATAACTAACTCACTAAAACTCAATCACTCAACTACCTAATAACTCACTCACTCACTCACTCATCACTCTCACACTCTCAAACTACACTCACTCAATCACTCTCACCTCAAAGTAACTCACCAAATCACACACTGCAAAACATTTCAATCACTCACTCACTCACTCACTCACACACTCTCAAACACTCAATAAAGCAACTTCACAATAATTCACTCACTCAATTCACTCACTCATTCGCTCCACACAATTGCAACATTCACTCACACAATCTTCAATACACTATCAAACAAACTACTCAACCACTCAATCACTCACTCACTCACTCAATCACCACTTAACCACTCACTCACGTACTGACTCACCACTCACTCACTCACTCACTCACTCACTCACTCACTCACTCACTTCACTCTCTCACTACTCACTCAGTCACACTCGCAAAACTCATTCACACACTTTCACTCACTCCATTCACCCACACTCTCACTCACTCACCACTCATCACACACTCCCACTCACTCTCAAACACTCAACACTCTCAAAACACTCACTCCACCACGATAAAAAAGTCCCCTTACCAGCGCCTCCACAAGCCAGCCGCCCCCTAGGTGGTGAGCACCGGCCCCACGCCACTTCACCACTCACTCACTCACTTCACTCACTACTTCTCTCTCACACACTCTCTCCCTCACTCAAGCAAGAACTCAAAGAACGAACTGTCCACTCACTAAATCACTCACTAACTCAATGCACTAAAGGCACTCACTCACTCATCACTGAACACACTCACTCACGCAACCACTCAACCCAATAACTACTTACTAGTAACTAAATCACTCAATAACAACTCACATCACTCAAACTCAATCCTCAACCACTCCCCCATCACTAACTTACTCTCTCCACTCTCTCACTCACTCACTCACTCACACTCTCAAACACTCATTCACACACTCTCACTCACTCACTCACCCACACTCTCACTCACTCACTTACTCACTCACACACTCTCACTCACTCTCAAACACACAACACTCCCAAAACACGCACTCACACACGATTTTTCATAAAAGTCCCCTACCAGACGCATCCACAGCCAGCCGCCCCCTCGGTGGTGAGCACAGGCCCCACGCCACTCACTCACTCACTCACTCACTCACTCACTCACTCACTCACTCACTTACTCACTCACTCACTCACTCACTCTCTCTCTCACTCACTCACTCACTCACTCACTCACTCACTCACTCACTCACTCACTCACTCACTCACTCACTCACTCACTCACTCACTCACTCACTCACTCACTCACTCACTCACTCACTCACTCACTCACTCACTCACACTCAAACACTCACTCACACGCTCTTGCACACACACTCACTCTCGCACACACACACACACAAAAACAACTTTACTTGTCTCTCATTTTGTCCCAATACACCTACCAGATGCATCCACAGCCAGCCGCCCCCTCAGTGGTGAGCACAGGTCCCACGCCACAGGGCAGGATGCAGAGGATGCGGAAAAGCTGCCCACTGCCTGTCCTAGAGCCACGGGGGGGTAGTAGAACCCCACCCCAATCTGAGTCGGGCACCTTGAGGTGGATGAGTGGAATAGGGTGGGTGAATGGAATAGGGGTAGAAGGGGTAGGGGGGAATAGGGTGTATTGTCGGTGTTGTGATAGGGGTTGAATAGGAAGGAGGGGGTGGTGGTGGGGGGTGGGGGGGAGTAGTAGCACCCCGCTTCCAGTCTGAGTCCGGGCACCTTGAGGTGGTGGGTTGTGGAATAGCTCTCCGTCCTCTCCCCCTCGCACCCCCCCCCCCCCCCCCCCCCCTCCCCCCTCCCCCTTCCCCAGCCCCTCCCCCCCCCCCCACCCTCTTCCCCCTCCCCCCTCCCCCTCTCATGCCACCCCCCCCACCCTCCCCCACCCTCCACCCACCTCTCCCTCCCCCCCCCCCTCCCTGAGCGAACCAACCCCCCACCCGCTCTTTCCGTCCCTCCCCCTGCTCCGCCCCCCTATAGCCACCCCCCCCCCCCCACCCTACAACCCCCCTCCACCGCCCGCCCCCTCTTCCCCTCATCCCCCCTCCCCGCCCCCGCATCCACCGCCCCCCACCGTCACCCTCCCCTCCCCCCCCCACCCCCTCCTATTCCCCTCATCCACCTCCCGCCAACCCTCCACCCTACACCACCCATCCCCCCCCCACCCTCTTCCCCTCATACTGCCACCCTACCCCACCGGCCTCCCCCCAACCGGCCCCTATTCCCCTATTCCACCCCCCCTACCCACACACCCATCCACCCCCCCACCCTATTCCACTCATCCCCCTTCACCACCCATCCACCCCCCCACCCTATTCCACTCATCCACCCTACACCACCCACCTCCACCCCCCACCCTATTCCACTCATCCACCCTACACCACCCATCCACCCCCCCACCCTATTCCACTCATCCACCCTACACCACCCATCCACCCCCCCACCCTATTCCACTCATCCACCCCTTACACCACCCATCCACCACCCACCC
>JACBWV010000140.1:0-35511 GCA_013435795.1 Chlamydomonas sp. ICE-L
AACTCTCCTACTCCTACTCCTACTCCTCCTCCCACACTCCTCTCCTACTCCTACTCCTACTCCGACTCGCCTACTCCTACTCCTACTCCTATCTCCTACTCCTACTCCTACTCCTACTCCTACTCCTACTCCTATCCTACTCCTACTCCTACTCCTACTCCTACTCCTAACTCCTACGCCTCTCCTACTCCTACTCCTACTCCTACTCCTACGCCGACTCCTACTCCTACTCCTACTCCTACTCCTAATCTACTCCTACTCCTACTCCTACTCCTACTCCGACTCCTACTCCTACTCCTACTCCTACTCCTACCCTACTCCTACTTCCTACTCCTACTCCTACTCCTACTCCTACTCCTACTCCTACTCCTACTCCTACTACTCCTACTCCTACTCCTACTCCTACTCCTACTCCTACTCCTACTCCTACTCCTACTCCTACTACTACCTACTCCTACTCCTACTCCTACTCCTACTCCTACGCCTACTCCTACTCCTACTCCTACTCCTACTCCTACTCCTACTCCTACTCCTACTCCTACTCCTACTCCTACTCCTACTCCTACTCCTACTCCTACTCCTACTCCTACTCCTACTCCTACTCCTACTCCTACTCCTACTCCTA
The DNA here is from genome assembly GCA_013435795.1 of Chlamydomonas sp. ICE-L. NCBI lineage: Eukaryota > Viridiplantae > Chlorophyta > Chlorophyceae > Chlamydomonadales > Chlamydomonadaceae > Chlamydomonas > Chlamydomonas sp. ICE-L. The sequence continues at coordinate 626 of JACBWV010000140.1, forward strand.
CTCCTACTCACTCCTACTCCTCCTCCTACTCCTACTCCCTACTCCTACTCCTAACTCCTACTCCTACTCCTACTCCTACTCCCTACTCCTACTCCTACTCCTACTCCTACTCTACTCTACTCCTACTCCTACTCCTACTCCTACTCCTACTTCCTACTCCTACTACTCCGACTCCTACTCCTACTCCTACTCCTACTCCTACTCCTACTCCTACTCCTACGCCTACTTCTCTACACTCCGACTCTCTCTACTCCTACTCCTACTCCTACTCCTACTCCTACCTACCCTACTCCTACTCCTACTCCTACTCCTACTCCTACCCTCTCCTACTCCTACCACGCCTACTTCCTACTCCTACTCCTACTCCGACTCCTAACTCCTACTCCTACGTCCTACTCCTACTCCTACTCCTATCCTACTCCTACTCCTACTCCTACTCCTACTCCTACTCCTACTCCTACTCCTACTCCTACTCCTACTCCTACTCCTACTCCTACTCCTACTCCTACTCCTACTCCTACTCCTACTCCTACTCCTACTCCTACTCCTACTCCTACTCCTACTCCTACTCCTACTCTACTCCTACTCCTACTCTCCTACTCCTACTCCTACTCCTACTCCTACTCCCCTACTCCTACTCCTACTCCTACTCCTACTCCTACTCCTACTCCTACTCCTACTCCTACTCCTACTCCTACTACTCCTACTCCTACTCCTACTCCTACTACTCCTACTACTACTACTACTACTACTACTCCTACTACTACTACTACTACTACTACTACTACTACCTACTACTACTACTACTACTACTACTACTACTACTATACTACTACTACTACTACTACTACTACTACTACTACTACTACTACTACTACTACTACTACTACTACTACTACTACTACTACTACTACTACTACTACTACTACTACTACTACTACTACTACTACTACTACTACTCCTACTCCTACTCCTACTACTACTTCTACTACTACTACTAATAATAATAATTCTTATAATAATGGCATGACATGAATCCTAGGCATTACAATCAAGTACGAACATATCCACATGGGCTCACGCCAAGGTCCTACCTAGGTGGCAATTGTGTGAGCAGTTGTGGTACAAGAGCGGTTACTGGCCCACGAACTCGGCGAAACAGGTCCTGACAGTGGACCACCATGCTTCAGAGAGGCCTTACGGACAGTTACAGCGGGAAATTAGGCCGCGCATCTTGACAAATTCCACCGCAACAGTGGATTCGTGTTTTTCCCGAGTACTGGCTCTTCGTTTCCTAGCTGTGGGAAGCGGCTAGAAGCCATCACAATGACTAAATATTACGCGTTTGGATAATTGAGTGCCATGGAGCTACTCGAAGCGTGCACTGGAGCTCCTTGTTCAAGTATGTTATTAGGCCCATCTATGACCCAACTCGCTCAGTGAGAAACTTGCGATCGATAGGACAAGTGAATCCATATCATGCATTAGGTTCGTATGAAATTATCTGCGCGTCTAGATTGCGCATCTTTATTTATAAATGCGCGGAAGTGACATCGTCGTAGCTCAGGGTTTTCGAGACTTGGCGTGCCCTAGCCCCACCTTCAGGGCCCCACCTCGCACCTCCCTCTGCCCCACCTCGCAGCGGTTTGGGTCGGCGACAGCGAGCCACGGGGAGCCACAGCCGGCCACAGCCCCCTCTGCCACAGTCCACCCGAGCCCACCCGCCACAGCCGGTGGCCGCAGCCCACCACGGTGGCCGCAGCCAGCCCGGAGTCAAATGACGGAGCCAAGCCAAACCCAGAGAACCTGGAACGGTCCGAACCTCTTTATATCAGCTCGACTGCATAGCAATCGGTACCACTTCATAGCAATCAGCACCACTTCATAGCAATCAGCTCCATATTGTCCGGACGGTTTGAATGTCGTTGGCAACTCTCGCCGCACTTCAGGTAACACCCATGCCCTGCGCCCCAGCGCACTCCATACTCCATGCCCTTAAGCCTGGGAGAGGATGCCATGTCACCTAGTCGCCTAGTCTAGCACCAATCACGCTCGTCCTCAATCATCCAATTCCACTACTCCGATGATCCGATCCAACTGCTGTCATTTTTGGGTTAAGCTCAGTAGCTGGCTCAAAGATCTGCCAAGAAGCTACTGCTCCAGCCTAGCCGAAAATAAAAGTTATGCCAGATTAAGAGACTGGCCTGCTCCAGCCAAGGGGCTGCCCTACTCAGACTTTACCACTGCCCTAATGCTAGATCTCCCTAAAAGTGTGTAAGGAACCAAGGGTTAGCAAGGAATCTAGGGTGAACAGGGTGTTGGGAACCAAGGGACGAAGGGCGAGCAAGCAATCCAGGGTTGGCAAGGAACCAAGGGTGATTCAATCATGATCATGCTTATTGATCATGATAGATACATTATCATGGTGCCTTAGTGGACTCCCAATGTGCCCGCATCTTGACAAAGTCTAGGAGGACTTATGGACTGGGGGACTTGTCAGATGCCTGCGTGAACCCTTCTGATCTCCCTTGCCTGCTCACTCTCTGGACGTTGTCTTGTTGCCCCCCCTGCCCCTCATGGCTTGGATTTGATTGTTGCATGGGTTTTCAGCCAACTCTGGGCTGCTCACCATCCAATTCAAAGTCCCGCGGAAACTAAGGAGCTTGCTTTTTGCCCCCTCCCATGACTTATTTTGCCCCACAGCCCCTCAGCCCCTTACCCACACTACCCCTCCGTCAACCTGTCCCCCACCCCCTTTTTCTACCTACCTTCCACTTCTTCTGCCCCTCTGCCCCTCTTCAGCTCTTCTACCCGAAGCTCCTCCTATCATCTTTTCATATTTCCTCAATGTCTTTTGCCCTCACCTACCTTCCACACTGCCTGAATGTCCTCCAGCCTGATGTACATGTTACTCTTCCTGAATATCCTCATCCCAAGCCTACCTTCCACACTGCCTGAATGTCTACCAGCCTGATCTGCATTTTACTTTGCCTGAATATCCTCATCCCTCACCTATGTTCCATGCTGCCTGAATGTCTACCAGCCTGATCTACATTTTACTCTGCCTGAATATCTACTAGCCTGATCAACCTTAAATGGTGACTGAATATCTACCAGCCTGATCTACCTTCCACTCTGCCTAAATACCAACCAGCCTGATCTACTTCTTTCTCTGCCTGAATATCCTCCAGCCTGATCAACCTTCCATGGTGCCTGAATATCTACCAGTCTGATCTACCTTTAACTCTGCCTGAATGTCCTCGAGGCTAATCAAACTTCCACGCTACCTGAATACCTACCTGCCTGATTTTCCTTTTACTCGGCCTGAATGTCCTCAAGGCTAGTCTACCAAACTCCACTGATCACCAGCCTGTAACACTGCCTCGATTTCCTCCACACTCACCTGCCCTCCCATGTTTGAGGCCCTCCCATGTTTGAGGTCTCAAGCACACTGTCCACCTCACACTCCTTCTGCATGCAGGCCAGCAAACAAGGTCGTACAAGGCTGCCTTTGTCCTGCCAGTCAGCACCGACCCAGGGCTCCCACTCACACCTCCCACTCCTTCTGCATGCAGGCTAGCAAATTAGGTTAGACTACACTGCAAGCTGGCAACACATCAGCCATCTGGAGAAAGAAATCCAATATCAACAGCAACGTCTTAAATTCATATCCTGGCAGTACAAGTCTTAGGATCATCACTGGCAGTACAAGTCTTAGGATCATCACTGGCAGTACAAGTCTTAGGATCATCACTGGCAGTACAAGTCTTAGGATCATCTCCTGGCAGTACAAGTCTTAGGATCATCTCCTGGCAGTACAAGTCTTGGGATCATCACTGGCAGTACAAGTCTTAGGATCATCTCCTGGCAGTAGAAGTCTTGGGATCATCTCCTGGCAGTACAAGTCTGAGGATAATCTCCTTGTAGTAGCAACAAGGGACGTGGGAACATGTCAGCCATCTATAAGGAATATGTTGACAAGCTTGGACCCACCTCAAGTGTGGATGAGCAGTTTGAGGCAGCAAGTTTCCTTGGGCAACTACAGGGCGACGATCGCTTTGCAGCCATTAATGCATGTGCTACCCCCGCCTTGGTGGCATTGCTATGTGATGGCACTGCGGCAAGCGTGAAAGAGCAGGCTGTAAGGGCTGTCGCCAACCTTTGTATCAATGGGTATGAGGTTGCTTGTGCAGATTGCATTCCACCCTTGGTGGCATTGCTATCAACTGGGACTGCGGAACGTTTGCAGGAGCCGGCAGCCATGGCTCTGGCGAAGCTAGCTGCCGCCGGTACCGAATTTGGAAAAGAGATCATTGCTGCAGGTGCCATTCCTCCCTTGGTAGAATTACTATCTTGTGGCACAGCGGCAAGTGTGCAAGAGCAGGCAGCCATGGCTCTAGCAGAAACAGTTATTTTTAATTATCACAACCTAAGCAAGGATGGTTTTGCGGATGCAATTCCCCCCTTGGTGGCATTGCTATCCACTGGCACTCCTAAGTGCATGATGAATGCAGCGCGAGCTCTTGCCAGTATGGTGGTATACCATTCAGACAACTGGCACATGGTTGCTGCTGCAGGCGCCATTCCCCCGCTGGTGGCTATGCTATCCATACAAAGTACTTCTGACAATGTTGGTGTGCACAAGAATGCAGCAGAAGCTCTGAAGTATCTCTCTCAAAACAACCCTGTAGCACAGGGGGATATTGTTGCTGCAGGTGTCATCCCCCCCTTAGTGGCGTTGTTGTCCGCCAGTAAATGCTCTGATGTTCATGATGTGGTTTCCTTGCTTCTGGCAAACCTGGCCCAGGATAGCCCAGACAACCAGCGCGAGGTTGTTGCTGCAGGAGCCATCCCACCCTTGGTGGCACTTTTATCTGCTAGCAAAAGTGTGCAGAAGACACTGATGGTTGCAGCACTCGCTCTTGGTCGTCTAGCAGAGAATAATCCCAAAAACCAGGACAAGATCGCTGCTGCTGGTGCCATCCCCCCCTTGCTGGCATCTCTGTGCACGTCAAGCATGGTGCGTATCCAGGAGCATCCAACATGGGCTATTTGTCAACTTGCCTTCAACAATGCTGGCATCAAGAGGGAGATTGTTGCATCAGGTGGTATTACCATCTTGGTGAAGTTGCTGTCCATCAAGCATGTTGGGGGAGATGAATCGAATCGTCTGGCAGGGGCTGAGCTTCTAATGAGTCTAGCCATTGACGATCCCGAGAATCAGGACAAGCTTATTGCTGCCGGCGCCATCCCCCTCTTAGTCCCACTGATTCAGGGCTGGGCAGGTGATGGAGTGGGGGTTTCCAGCCTTACATCATCGTACAAGGCAGCACCTTTTGAGGCGTTGCAACATGTTTCCGGGCAGCTTCAGCACTTGTTACATGCAAGGAAGGCTGCATCTTCAAAGGAACAAGTGCAGGTAAGGGGTTTTGATCAGCTTTGATTTGGAACATGTGCGGGTAAGGGCTTTCATCATCTTCAAAGGAACATGTGCGGGTTAGGGGTTTGAATCAGCTTGGATTTGGAACTTGTGCGGGTAAGGGGTTTGGATCAGCTTGGATTTGGAACATTGGCGGGTAAGGGGTTTGAATCAGCTTGGATTTGGAACTTATGCGGGTAAGGGGTTTGGATCAGCTTGGATTTGGAACATGTGCGGGTAAGGGGTTTGGATCAGCTTGGATTTGGAACATGTGCGGGTAAGGGATTTGGATCAGCTTGGATTTAGAACATTTGCGGGTAATTGGTTTGGATCAGCTTAGATTTGGAACATGCGTGGGTAAGGGCTTTCATCATCTTCAAAGGTACGTGTGCGGGTAAGGGATTTGGATCAGCTTGGATTTGGAACATGTGCGGGTAAGGGCTTTCATCATCTTCAAAGGAACATTTGCAGGTAAGGGCTCTCATCAGCCTTATGGCTGCTCACTGTCCGCGGGCAGAGTAAACATGGATATTATAAACGCTACTACACCACAATTCTGATTTCGTGGTGCGTTAGCCTTAGGGGAACTCACCGTCTGCGGGCAGAGTAAACATGGATATTATAAACGCTTTTACACCACAATTCTGATTTCGTGCTCCACCGTAAGGGTAACGCACTGTGATATCATAATTGTGGTGTAATAATATTACACCACAATTATGATTTTACAGTGCGTTAGCCTTACGGCTGCTCACTGTATGCGGGCTGAGTAAACATGCATATTACATACGTTATAACACCACAATTCTGATTTCATGGTGCGTTAGCCTGATGGCTGCTCACCATCTGAGGGCTGAGTGAACATGGAAAGTAAAAACACTATTACACCACAATTCTGATTTCATGGTGCGTTCGCCTTATGGCTGCTCACTGTTTGCGGGCAGAGTAAACATGAGAAGTATAAACGCTACTACACCACAATATAAGGATATGTTGAGGTCTAGGAATGTGTCTTGATCATCAGCTTGGCAAGATGCGTATGGTTATGAGAAGGGAACGGCAATATGAGATCATATGATATCATGTGATCATATCATTCTTATGATATCATATGATGCCGGCAGTCTGACTCGGCTGAAGTTGCCATTTATATACAATATCATATGATTTGTATGATATCATATGATTTCATAATCGCCTCTGGTAAACATCATATGACATGCCCACTGCATACCTTTCTATTTACAATTATCTGTGCTTGCATGCCTCCATACATGCCTTACCTCATGCTTGACATAATATGATATGCTGTAGCTATGATGGATGTGAGTGAAACTGGCCACCACAGTCCTAAGTTGGCCACACCCTCGCGTACACGCATGCATGTACCCATCCGTACACATGTTAGTTTTAGTACGTGTATGTGTTACACCAATACAGTCCTAAGTTGGCCACACCCTCGCATACACGCATGCATGTACCCATCCGTACACATGTTAGTTTTAGTACGTGTATGTGTTACACCAATACAGTCCTGAGTTGGCCCCATCCTCGCATACATGCATGCATGTAAACATCCATACACATGTTAGTTTTAATTCGTGTATGTATTACACCAATGTGGTCCTGAGTTGGCCCCATCCTCGCATACATGCATGCATGTAAACATCCATACACATGTTAGTTTTAATTCGTGTATGTATTACACCAATGTGGTCCTAAGTTGGCCCCATCCTCGCATACACGCATGCATGTAATCATCCATACACATGTTAGTTTTAATTCGTGTATGTATTACACCAATGTGGTCCTGAGTTGGCCACATCCTCGCATACACGCATGCATGTAAACATCCATGCACAATTCAGTTTTAGTAAGTGTATATGGCATACCGATACAAGGACCTTGGGCACATACCTGCTTTGTTAATTTACAGCCTGAGTTGGCCTCATTCGGGAACCAACCAAGGGGCCACACAGGGAGAACCACCGACAACCAAGGAGTGAGTTGGCCATATCCTCACGTACACGCATGCATGTAAACATCCATACACATGTTAGTTTTAGTACGTGTATGTGATACCGATATTAGGACCCTGGGCGCATACCCGCTTCGGTCATTCTGCCTGTTGCACTGCCTTATCTTGCTTGTAACCTGTGACCCAGTAATGGTGAATCCTGGTGGGACGTGGTATTAAGGGAGCCCTGTCTTACGTCGGTAGGGAACGGGCTGCTACTTTACCTGGACAAAGCTACCATGGCAGTTGACAGCGACCGCTAACACTAAGGCACACCCGTAGGATTTGAACCCCTCACCTTCTGCCTGATTTCAACGCACTCAACCATTGAGCCAATCGTCGAAACAGGAGGTCAACCTGCGACCTAAATGTATGTGTGTTCACGTGTGTGTGTGTATGTATGTGAGATACCAATACGAGGGCCTTGGGCGCATGCCTGCGTTGTTAGTTTTGCTAGTTGTGCAGCCTTGTACTAATACAGGGACCTTGGGCGCATACCTGCTTTGTCAGTTCTGCTCGTTGTAAAGCCTTGTACTGCCTTGTACTGATACATGGATCTTGGGCGCATACCTGCTTTGTGAAATGCTCATCGCATTGCCTTATCCTGATTCCAACTCGTTGGCCAAATGTGTGTACTGCAGCACTAGGTGGTTGGCCCCAGTGAAAGCAAACCGGCTGGACCCCTCAACCTCACGTCTTGTATTAAAGCACACTATTGATTTACATTTATTCCTACCAATCTTTACACCTGGTTATAAGTACCTACGATTCAATAACTGGACATGTCATGTTGCCTTTTTGATCTCCACTGTGTTGCTTTATGTATGACCCCTATCTACCAAAGAAAGTAGCAGACTAACTAACTAACTAACAAACCAACTTTCTTGTAAAGAAACAAAGAAACAGACAAACAAGTAGAGAGCTTCCCAACCCACACACGCACACACACACCTACCCACCCACCCATTCCCATTCCCTCATGGCCCACCCTCCCGCCTTATCGATTTCCCCAATGGTCTAGCACTCCGTTCGAATCCCTACGGATGCGCTTTGGTGTCCGCTGTCGCTGTCAACCGCCATTGTAGCTCTGTCCAGGTAAAGTAGCAGCCCATTCTCTGCAGCCAAAAGGCAGGGCTCCCTTAATACCATGTTATGGCGTTCTCGGTACATTACACATTTGATTTTTGGCGGAGCCCCCCCTTCTGGGGGGCGGGAGCCCCCAGTGTTACCCATTTGTCCATCCATCCATCCATCCATCCGTCTGACCGTGATGAAGCCCGACACGTCAGCCAACGGTCTCGTAACTAACTCGCTTCCGTTGCCACCTGTCGCTCCCTCGCGATCACTCTCCGCCATTTTTTAGCGTCGCAGGCGACGCTGCATCGAACTCGTCCCTATGTTCTAGCGCTCCGTTGCACTCACACTTACTATGTCTGCCTTGGTGACTTTCCCCAGCTGCGGCGTATGGGAGGGTCGCCTTAACACCACGTCCCTCAAGGTGTTCTCTTTTTTTCATCACTCCGTTGCATGTATGCGCACATGCAAACCAAAATTTGACCGTAAACGCGTACGTCCCTCAATGGTTCAATGGTTGATCATTTCGCTGGACTGAAGAAGGTGCTAGGTTTGAATCCCTACACCCACCCACCCACTCATGTGCAATGGTGTAGCACTCCTTGCATGTACGCGCATATGCAAACTAATATTTGACCATAAACGCGTACGTTCCACTTGTGGGTGCTTTTTCTTTTTGTTTAAAGCACTGAGTCTCATACACCCTCGCGGTGTCAAGTAGACTTTAATATGTAATGTAATTTAATGTAATGTTCCAGGAGCTTATTGGGGAGGAAGAGGAGGAGAGAGAGACAGCTTCAAAGGAAGGCAAACTAAATTTTGACAAAAAACGCGCGTATGCAAACTGTATAGAATGCGCTTATGCAAACTGTTTCTATATGCACGCGTTTATGCAAACTAAAATTTGACAAAAACGCGTACCTTCCAGGATCTCATCGAGGAGGAGGAGGAGGAGGAGAGAGAGACAGCTTCAAAGGAGGCCAAGGCCAAAGCCAAGAAGGAGAAGAAGCAGAGGTGGAAGGAAAGGAAGAAGGACGAAGGCAGGATGGGACAGACAAGCAACGGCGAGCAACAATCCCAGGATCGGGCAAGGGCAGTAGAGAACCAGGGTGCAGCTGCCACAACAATAGCAGCCATTCCAGCAACAACAACAGCAACAGCAGCAACAACAACAGCAACAGGAACAGCAGCAACAGCTACAAGTTATGAACATGAAGTCATGACAGATTTGCAGAGTTCTATTGACATGCTTGGACCTACTTCCAGTAAGGAAGATCAGTTGGATGCAACCCATCATATTAACTCCTCTGTCTACCATAATCCTGTCAACCAGCGCAATGTTGCTGCTGCAGGTGCCATTCCCCTCCTGGTGGCACTGCTATCCGCCAGCACTGCTGTATCATTGCAGAAGGGAGCTCTTATGGCTTTATCGAGTCTTATTGACAGTAACCTTGAGAACAAGAATCAGCTTGCTGCTGCAGGTGCCATTCCCCTCATGGTGACATGGTTATCCGCCGGCACTGATGTATACTTCCAAAAGGTGGCGGCGAAGACTCTGTTGAGTCTAGCTGACTTGAACCTTGAGAACAAGAAGCAGGTTGCTGCTGCAGGTGCCATTCCCCTCATGGTGGCATTGTTATCCGCCGGCACTGATGCGAGCCTCCAGATGTTAGCCGCTGAGACTCTGGTGCGTCTAGCTGCTATGAACCTTGAGAACAAGAATCAGCTTGCTGCTGCAGGTGCCATTCCCCTCATGGTGGCCTTGTTATCCGCTGGCACTGATGCAATCCTCCAGAAATTAGCCGCGAAGACTCTGTTGATTCTATCTGACGTGAATGATGAGAACCAGAAGCAGCTTGCTGCTGCAGGTGCGGCTCTCTTGCTGGAAGCCCTTGCAGCTAACGGGAGCACAGAGCCAAGGTTGAAGAAGGCTGCTCAATATCTTCACGTCATGGCGTCTCAGGCAACGAGGAACGCAAATGAGGTTGCACAGGTAAGGGATACTAACAGCCTGATCAGGCAAGGATGGTTAAAAAGGTAGCGATAACGCCTGGTGGGGCGTGGTGTTAAGGGAGCCCGTCGTACGCGGGTGGGGAGCGGTCTCCTACCTCAACTGGACAAGCTACCATCGCGGTTGACGACGACCTGCAACGCCAAGAGCGACTGAAGGGGGAGTCGAACCCCCGACTCTTCATCCTTAAGCGATCTGGTCTACCACTAGACCATTGTATATCACTGAAAGGGGCTGGGTTGGTCCTAGTAAGCTAACACTGTATTGTGGGTAGGACCCTGCCCAGTCTATACTCAGTAATGATATCGCCTGGTGGGGCGTGGTATTAAGGGAGCCCGGTCTTCCGGCGGTAGGGAACAGGGTGCTACTTTACCAGGACAAAGCTACCATGGTGGTTGACAGCGACTGCGAACACTTAAGCGAACCCGTGGGGGTTCGAACCTGGCACCCAGGCCGTTCAAGGAGCTCTGCCATTGAGCCATTCGTTGAACAGGGATCAGTCTATTCTCAGCCTAGCAACTCATAATGGGAAAGGAAGTCAACCGCTTGTTGAATAAAGCATTCTGTAAAATTCTGGTTGAATAAAGCATTCAATAAATTATGGTTGAATAAAGCAGTCTATGCACCACCTAAAGGGCGTAGCAATGGGTGGACCATATTCTCCACCTAACCTAAAGGGTGCAGGCAGTCGCAATCTATCAATCGATCGATTTGTCAAAAGCATTGTTATGGCCCAAATGTTTATTATGGGCATCATCATCATGAGCATGCATTGGATCAGTTTCTGGTTCCCAACATAAAGGTAATGATAACGCCTGGTGGGGTGGAACCCGTCGTACGCGGGTAGGGAGCGGTCTTATACCTCAACTGGACAAGCTGCCATCGCGGTTGACGACGACCTGCAACGCCAAGAGCGACTGAAGGCGGAATAGAACCCCCAACTCTTCGTCCTCACATTGATTTGGTCTGCCACTAGACCAATGTATATCATTGAAAGGGGTTCCCAACCTACCAGTGCTTGTTTAGGCACGATTAATCGTTTTTTGCATGCTTGTAATGTTTATTTGAGAATTTGGCCATTGTTATTGGCAGTGCCCCCTCTTCCAACGGGCGGGAGCCTCAACGGTTACCCATTTGTCCGTCTGTACCATCGTCTGACCGAGTTGAAGTCGGCCACGTCAGCCAACGCCCTCGTAACTAACTCGCCTTTGTTGCCACCTGTCGCTCCGTCGCGAACACCTCTCGGCCAATTTTAACGCCGCTTGCGACGCTGCATATAACTTTTCTCAGGTGTGGTTAATGTTTTTGAATTCTGAAACGTTGGCTGACGCATCGTGCATGCGCGATACTTAATGTTTCCAAGCGACTGATGGCTTGGCTGAAGCATCGCGCTGCAAGCTTCTTAATGCTTCAGACGTGGGCATGCATTTTATCACTTTATGTTTTTCACATAAAGAAACACAAAGATATTTTATCACTTTCTGTTTTTCACATAAAGAAACACATAGATATTTTATCACTTTATGTTTCCAAACATACATGCGTACGTAAATAAACACATAGATATTAAAAGGTAGGGAACACATCAGTGATTGAAAAAAAGTAACAAGAACGGCCGGTGGGGCGTGGGATTAAGGGAGCCAGTTCTTAAGAGGTAGGGTGCAGGCGGCTATGTAAGCAATAATAGAACGTACTAACGAGGCTTAACTAATGCCTCCGGGCCCCCCTCCCAATCCCCAAGCAACACCTCCCCCCCCCCCCCCCCCCCCCCCTTCCCCCTCCCCATCCTCAAGCAACACCTCCCGGGCCCCACCAAGCCGCTACTAGCGAGGCTTAAGTAATGCAACCAACCTTGATGCTGGGGATGAGCCCAGTGTTAGCTGTCAGGATAACAACTGTCAACAACACCTCGGCAGGTTACTTGGCTCGTCAGCTCAGTAAGGACATCCTGCCTTGTGTTACAAGGTACCCGGCCCTAGCTGCCCTCTGGTCCTATCCACGGATCCAAAGGGCCTGTCGTTGCACGGCAACAGTCTAGGGTTCGTACAGTTCAGTCGGGTCTAAGGTATCCGGGATGCCCTACCCACCACCGTGTGGTTAAACCGAACTGTGGGTGAGCTCGCCCCTCACAGGCTACCTGACGTGGCGTAGCTACCACGGCGGTTGACAGCGACCGCGAGCGCTCAGGCGCACCCGTTGGGATTCGAACCCCGCAGCGTCGATGTGAATGGTCAACCAGTCAACCATTTATTGTTAGGGATGTATCAGTTATTTAAGTAAATGGAGAATTGGAAGAAGGGAATCCGACATTAGGGCAGACTGAATAAACGGATGGTAGGCAGTACTGTACTATATGAAGAGATGGTAGGCAGTACTGTACTGTATGAACAGATGGTAGGCAGTACTGTACTGTATGAATGAATGGTTGGCAGTACTGTACTGTATGAACGGATGGTAGGCAGTACTGTACTGTATGAACGGATGGTAGGCAGTACTGTACTGTATGAACGGATGGTAGACAGTACTGTACTGTATGAACGGATGGTAGGCAGTACTGTACTGTATGAACGGATGGTAGACAGTACTGTACTGAATGAACGGATGGTAGGCAGGCTGTTCTGCTGTCCTGTCTCGGCAATGATTTGCTAAGTTTATGAAACGAACCCCCTCTCTCTCTACACTAAAGCATGTCCACAAACCCTCCCGTTCAAGGAGCTTATCAAGGAGGAGGAGAGAGAGAAAGCTTTGAAGGAGGCCAAGGCCAAAACCAAGAAGGAGAAGATGCAGAGGCAGAAGGAGAAGGAGAAGAAGAAGGGGAAAGAGAAGAGCAAAGAAGAGCAGCTGGCAGCCGATCAGGTGTCGGAGGGTGGAGACAAGGATGCGGAGAAGCATCTGATGCAGGAGCAGCAGCCTGAAGTGGAGGACGGTGTGGGTGGGAGTGATGGTGATGGTGTGGAGGCCAAGGCCAACACCAAGAAGGAGAAGATGCTGAGGCAGAAGGAGAAGGAGAAGAAAGTACAAGCAACCGGAGAAGAGCAACATTCCCAGGATTGGGATGCAGATGCGCACCTCAAACAAGAGGAACAACAAGCTGCGGGGGGCAGTGCTGAGGGCGGTGGTGATGCTGGGGAGCCAAGTGAAAGGGGCACAGCAAGTTTGGGGATGGATGAAGAGCATGCTCTCGCTCTCTCTGGTGGTGACAGAGAGCCACAAAGAAGTGGCTCTGCTATCGCCACTGCTGCTACTTCGACTGCTGCTGCTACCGACTGCGCCCAACTTCCAGGCAGCTTCTAATGTGAGCACTAGAGGCACAGCACTAACTGCACCGACCCCCACTGCAAGCAGTCAACAGGATCACCACATTCTGAAGATCATACAGTCGCGTGCAGCTATGTCCAAGCCTGGACAGCATCAGCTGTTTGTACAGCCTCAAATGGTACAGCCTGCTGTTGTTCAACCACGGGTTGTACAGCCTGGCATTGTACCGCCCTATGCCGTTCAGCCTCACGTACTGCAAACGTACGCCCCTCAGGCCCAACAGGGGCAGACCCTAGCGCCAGCCTCAGGTGGCGGGGCCCTAGGACCCGCACCCTCCCTGCTTACCGTTCTCCCTAGACCTACACTGCAAACCGCCCATACTGGTGCCTACCAACCCTTGAGGCGAAGGCCTCCCCCCACCTTGTCATCCCCATCCGCCCCTACACCCCCTTCCACCACGCATGCATCCCCCTCCACAGCAACCTCCCTCACTAGCCCAGTGGGGGCACCTCCTGCGTACAGCCCAGCTGCATGCCCTACACATGCTGACCAGCCTAGGCCTGTAGGCCTCGCCAGTGCCATGAGGCCGGGAATGAGCGCTGTTCTGATTGGTCAGCTCAGGCAGGCTGCCATAGGGGCTGCTCATCCACCACCACCCATCCCCTCTGCAGTGTTGCCTCCCCCCAATAGGGCGCCTGTGCATAGCCAGGTAGGGGGTGGCAGGGTGGCAATGGGGGCTGAGGTGGAGAATGAGGATCGCACCCTGTGTATTGTGTGCATGGAGAGGGAGCGGGACGTGTGCTTGCAGCCTTGTGGCCACGCCGTTATGTGCTCCCCTTGCTGCGAGGAGGTGCTGGCTTAGTCACGTGAATGCCCCATTTGCCGAACCAAGGTGGTGTTCCATGTTAGAATGATGTTGTCGTGAGCATTGAGGCACACTTTTTTAAAGGCTGTTTTGCTTTTCAGGCTACACAAAATTGCAGTTGCACGAAAGAGGCTGACCAAATCGACCAGATGTAGTACCCTGACTGAGGGCGCATTGGAATCGAAGGTTCGGGATATGTTTGTAAGTATGTATGTATGTTACAGTCCAGGGGTAGGCCAAATGTGCTTAAGGGACTAACCAACCGTGATAGGACGGGCCAAAAAGAAATAGATTTGATCAGCTGAACTCCAAACATTCGATTTACCGACGGGGGGGGCTGAGTTTGTGCTACTGTAATCATTTAATGTAAATATGTTATTCTGCGTTCTGGCTCAAAGCAATCCTTGTAGGGACGTCCTGTCGGATTTCTGCACTCGTGGTGGTTGTCTAGTTATGTCTCCTTGGCTCCGCTATGTCTGCTTGGCATGGAGCTTTACTGCTGTGGTCGATAGGGTAGTGGTGACTGTTCGTTTGGTCGAGGGTCGGTATCTCCCACCTAAGTGCACCTACCCTTTTGTAGAAGTGGCAACACCATTCAAACTGAATCATTGGTGCCGCTGGTTTGTGTAGGGAGACCCACCTCCTGGGGTACAATCCCTTTAACTGGAAGAAAAAAACTAGAATCCCCTGCTTGCCTACTTGCCTGCTTGCCACGTGTGACTTTACTCAACTTTGGTCGACTTATCTCGATAGAAAGGATAGGAGTACAGGACTTGGAACGAGTGTAACCGTTTTAAAAAGCTACTCAGGTAGTCAGCCAAGTCAGATACACATACCGTATGCGCCTGATATGTTGGCAGGAATTTTGGCGGGTAGGTTCCGCCAATTCAATTTGGGTCTGGTGCTCGGGCCAATACAGGGAGCGCCCAGCACTAGGGCCGTCCGCTAACATTCTTGCGAGGGGCACTGCAATACAGTGCAGTACACCCCTTCAAAGCTTTTCTATTCTAGTCATAGGGTAGCCATTTTAATTCGTTCCAGCCATTGAGTTGATGGATGCTGACGTCCCAGGGACGGGGGGGGATGGGGGGGGGGGGGGGGGGGGGGGGGGGGGGGGGGGGGGGGGGGGGGGGGACGAGGTCCTCAGAAAGTCAGAATGTCACCGGACCCGGGGGTATCGATAGACCACGTGATCCCTTAAAGGAAACCACTTTCTGATACCCCACGTGGGCCGTGCCGGACTTTCCATGGCGCCTGGCATCCTCGTGCTTCAGCACTTCCGAACAGCTTTCGCCACAGACCACGGCAGGATGCGAAAATGCGATGTCAACTCCGGAAATTGCTTTGCGTTTGCTTTTGCATCCTTGCTAGTAGTTCTGACACGAGTCCTTCAGAGGTTTCTGGACGCCATCCATCAAATTCAGTTGTGACGATTTTTGTGTGTACACGTAAGTGACTGCCGCGAGCTCAACAGAGCACAGATCGATCCAGGGAATTTATCAATCGCCATCAAATTGTGCCATCCATCATATTGCCTGAAGTTGAATTGTCAGAAACAGCGTGATCCTGCCTCTCGTTCCGACTGCTGCGGGTCAGTATGCCAGCCTGTAAGGCCTGGAAATGGCTGGCATGGTGCTTGTGTATGTCAAATGGGTGACCTCCTCAACTTCTACACGAAATCCACCTGGGTAGAATCTGCTGGGAGGTCGCAAGTTGGTGATCTGCAACTTGGATTAAGTTTTCAACTTGGATGAGTCTCTTAAAACATACGATATGTGCCATTTAGGGCACATTTTGGGTCAAATTGTATGATCTGTGCCAAATCCGATCAGAAACCCAGAACGGAAAGGTCTGTCTTTTTCAAAAATATTTTGCATCTTGGCTAAGGGTGTGTTGAAGTCGAGCTGGAATATTTTGCTCGAAATAAAGTGAAAAATTTGTAACTTTTCCAGCCGATTTTCGTCTATTTGGGGCATGTCAAGACCGCTATTTGGAGGTGTTTGGTCAACCGTGACACAAATATTTTTTGCGGTACTTCACCACGAAGCTGGTAAGTGTGAAGTAAACGTCTATAATTTTTTTTTGTCACGGTTGACCGAACACCGGTTTAGAGACATGCAAAAACGTGTAACCAGATCTGCCCCCCCCCCCCCCCTCCCCCGACCCTACCCCTCCGCACGGCAATTTGGGCCGGGTCTAGAGTGTAGGTTTAGATCAGATCTGGTTTAGATTGGCCCAGGTCTCGGCAAAGCCAGGTGGTTAGTAGCTCGCAACCTGTGCTTCACCGCGAGCTTTTCTGGGACGCGCATCGCAACCGGATCATGCAAATAGGAGCGTGTCTCGTCTCCAATGGTGGAAAGAACTGCACGGAAACGGACCTTGGACTTGTCTGGAGCCGGGCGGACCGTTAACATTTCTAGAACCCTCTTCTTCTTTCAAACCTTGGCCTGCTTGCAGTGGGCAGGCTGTAGCGCTGCCCATACTCAACATTGTTTTGCTGGGCATCTTACACTCTGCGGCCTGCCTGGGCTATCTCATGGAAGACCTGCACGTAGTCATCAGCTATCCTAATCAACCACCTGCACCTGGCACCTGCCCGGATGCGGATGCCCGCTGCCCGCTGCGTAGGATTGCCACCTGGGATGCCACGCGATGCCACGTCGGCATGGGTCAGGACGTGGCCCGCGGGGCGCGGGCCGGCCCGCCTCCCGGTCTGTTTGATGACTCGGCCGCCAACCAACTAACCACCATCCAAATGGCCACATCACCAACATGTCTACATAATCCCGTTGACGCGGTATATGCGACATATCATCTGCGCTGTTCCCTCAACCACACTCTGAAAGCTCGTGCCCGAAAGTTCGTGTTAAGCTAGCCCTCACTCTTGCCACCCAACCCTTGTTCGGCATCGCTATTTCTCCATACCTCGCTCCTCCTCTCGCTCTCTCCGCCCCCCCCCCCCCCCCCCCCCCCCCCCCCCCCCCCCCCCCCGTCTCTCTCTCTCTCTCTTTGCTACTCCCTCCTCCCGACATGACTTTTCCGTTCTCCGCCTTTCCCCTCAACGCCAGTGACACCGCCCCTGAGTATTCGGAACAACGGCCAGCTTCCGGTGAGTCCTTCGGCACAGGCAGGTTTAGTACGAGGTTGCGAGGCGCCTAGTCGCTTTCGGTCTGATTTTATGGTCTATCAGCCTTCAGGCTACTCACAGCTCACGGGCGGAGTAATACACATAGTAGGGACCAAGTGATGCCGGTGGCTGTGCCAAATGATGAAGTTGACAAATGATCACCTCCGAGTGCCGAACGACCACCTTCATCATTTGGCGGTGGCTTGCCCGTTTCCCTTGCATTATACTGCGAGCCTACCAGAGATAAATACATATTGTGTAACGCGTACAACAGTTAGGTGCCAAGGGATGCTGACCTGTGTCCAATCCCCACCTGCTTGCAGTCGAATCTCCCTTCCCAAGCGACTTCGGCCGTTCAACAACTTTGTCAGAGCTACCTTTCATTGACTTCGGTAAGTGGGTTCATGCCAGTGCTTTTCTTTTCGGCTACAAGCAGCAGCTTCTATGCATGCAGTCCTCTGGATAGTCTAGAATTGTCTTGATTATTTGATGTTACATGCATTACCTTGTCATCAACAGGCCATTGTTGGGAAAGCCTCTTTAGCCCAATTGGCTACTTCCTGATCTGTAACATACAGACATGCATGGGATAGTTGGTCGTCTAGTACAACCCAGCGTGCACTGAGGCTGTCATACATGTGCACACACCACAACATCTCATTCTTTCACCCCTCACTCACTCACCCCTCTCAAGCCCTCACCACGGAACGCCACTTCAGGCCCCCACCACTTCACCCCTCACTCACTCACCCCTCTCAACCCCTCACCACGGAACGCCACTTCAGGCCCACACTGCTTCACCCCTCACTCACTCACCCCTCTCAAGCCCTCACCACGGAACGCCACTTCAGGCCCCCACCACTTCACCCCTCACTCACTTACCCCTCACTCATTCATCTCTCTCAGGCCCCCACCACGGAACTTCTGTCTGGGAGCACATCTGGTCTACCCCTGCATCTTCACATGCTGACTCAGCACAGCCCAAGCTTGCCAGGGTGTCAGCTTCCTCGTCAGTACCCAGCTGCGCTACAGAGGAGAGGAACTCAAACACGAGCCTGAACTCTAGCCTGGACCAGGGTACAGCCGCCACCTCCACGCGTACTCTGCCCACATCCAGCGCCAGTGCAAGCATGGGGGCCAAGACTCCCAGCTGGGGGGCTAAGTCCAAGCTGGGAAGTTGGTTATTTGGCACCAGCGGAAAGAATTAGTTGGACTGATCAAATGGTCTATCAGCCTTCAGGCAGCTCACTGTCTGCAGGCGGAGTTAACATGGGAAGTTTAAACACTACTACACCGCACGTCTGAGTACAGAACACCATCACATGGGTTCAACCAGAAACATACTGAGCAAACTGAAACACAATGTGAACCGCAGCTTTAACCGCACTTTACCTGCCCCATACCAGCCTTTATCGGAACCACGCTTTATCAGAACTTCATCAGAACTTTATCGGAACCACCCTTTATCAGCACCACAGATGTTCTCTGATGGTCGAAGCGTCATTTTTTTATTTGCCTATGCTTACTTCCCCTCTACTTACCACGTCCAGCCTTGAACTCGACGCCACTATTTTCTCGCAGCGGAGTGTACGTGGGGTACACACTCGTGTCTTGTGACTGTGTGTGTGAGTGGATTTTTCTGATCTCAATTTATCCCTCCCGACGTGTGTTGGTCTCTCGGGCCTTCAGGAATCATTTATCCCTGTGGTGTTCCATGGTTTTTCTTTTTGTCCTTTCATAGCAGCTTCTAGGCAGCTCCCTGCGCCGGCCACTTGGCTTCTCAGAATTATTCCAGCAATTCTTGAAAGCTGATTGTGTCAGCTTCAAGGAGCTCGAGCTTGCACCAAGTTTGGCTGAATAGCCAGTCAGGGAAGCTGCCTAGAAGCTGCTGCTCGTAGCTGGAAAGGAAAACACTGTGGTGTTCATATGTAGAAGTAGTTATGCAGCTTGGCATTAGTGTATGTATGTTGTTACAGTCCAGGGGTAGACCAAATAGGCTTAAGGGACTTCCCAAACCATGACAGGAGGGGGTATAACGAAAAGCAGTGATGAACTGAACCCCAAACAATCGTTTTACCAATTGTGTATTGGATTCATACGACAGGACTCATTTTTTTCAAGGAGCCCCCCCGGGTAATCTAGAGCTGGTTTTGATTGTCTGGTGTTGTGAAGGCAAGTCCCTGTAGCTTAGTTGGCTACACCTGGAATGTAGCTGATCTTGATTGTCTGATGTTAGGCAAGTCCATGTAGCTGAGTTGGCTCAACCTGTAATGTAGCTGATCTAGATTGTCCAATGTTGGGCAAGGCACTCCCTGTAGCTTAGTTGGCTCCACCTGGTCAACTCTGGCCAGGTTATAAATGACATTGTAACAGCAACAGTAAAAGTATAATAGCATTGGACGCTTCCCTGTACAACTTGAATTTGAACTTAGTTCCATGGCCAGCAATGTGGCTGCACGCCGTCTTCGGCGGAAACACGAGCAATATAAATCAAAGCATATTGTCGGAATATGCTTCATCCAATCTCTTCATACAGTCATAGATATAACTCGAGGCAGAAATCATAGTAACACAGGCATATCGTGCTATGCGGCAGGATTCATTCCCAATAATACAAATATCGGCGCATGCCAAAAGCATACAGCTCTGCTCATGGGCACACGCAAAGCATGCGGGGAAATCTGGGTGGTTGCCAAGCGAACTCATCAGGGAGTCTAAGGGGTGCATGCCTCGGCAAACCCATGTACCGTATATTCGCCTCCGCTACCAGAAGCTGTTTACAGATATGTATAGGCATGTCCATGAGGATACCGACTTAACCGTATGGAATGTAGAATTCTGCGATTCCACATTCAGAACCTTTATGAATGGAAATGGCACTAAGACTTTTTGGAGCAACCTAGCCGACTATCTTTCTACTTGTAGAAGAGCAAGACAGGAAGCCCTGGACTGCTTAGTGGCACCGTAATTTATTATCCCTTTTTTTCTTCTTGTGACATCTCATTTGTTAGCTTCTTACCTCCGCCACTGTAAGTGGTTGAGATCTGGGTCCTGCTCTAGGGGGTTTAATACCTACGCCACCAAAACGGTGGTTGGGAGTTTGGTTTGTTCGTCCTCGACACACCCCTGATGTAATGGGTTTCTTTGCTTTGTGGGTGCTTTTTCTTTTTGTTTAAAGCACAGAGTCTCATACACCCTCGCGGTGTCAAGTAGACTTTAACATGTAATGTAATGTAATGTAATGTAATGTAATGTAATGTAATGTAATGTAATGTAATGTAATGTAATGTAATGTAATGTAATGTAATGTAATGTAATGTAATGTAATGTAATGTAATGTAATGTAATGTAATGTAACGCAACGGAAGTCTGGAAGTATGGATATGTGGCGTTCCAGAGAATAAAAAGCGTTATATGCAGAATGGCAAGTATCCAGGGCGTTACTTGATTGTATTGACATCCAATCAAATTTAGGCTACATGCAGCAGCTCCCTGAACGGCTAGGCAAATGAGCCAGCAACTGGGCTAAGCGCCTAGGGGTGTCGGAACGCACTAGATCATTTCATACGTGTGCACACGAGTTTTAGACCTTCATTCATATGATCACGAAATGTGGCTGCCACAGAACGATCCCTGTAGTACAACACGGTGAGAAGGGTTTGAAGAACGTCGCAGTGAGATACACAGCATCTATTCAAATCTGAAATTGTTTTTTTTAGCTTTATGGGTTTAGGCCTCCTCCAGGGACAACGTTCATTTTTAGCTTCTTATAGCTTTTATACCGAACCCCAGTATAGCTTTTTAGGGCCATTTAAGGCGGAGAAAACGTTTTAACATTTTACAGCGGCAATTTGGGCCAAAACGGGGCCAAAAGTAGCAATCGCTACGCTAGATACACCGGTATTGGAAATAAGTCCTATATATGCAGCGTCGCAAGCGACGTGGAAAATTGGCGGAGTGTGTTGGCAACATAACGACATGAGGCAACGATGGAGCTGGCCGAAGCCAGTTAGTTATGAGACAGTTGCCTGACGTGACAGGCTTTGTCTTGGTCGGCAGTCGTCGGTCGGACAGACAATGGAGTGAATCTGGGGACTCTCCCCCCCCAGGAGGGGAGGCTCCGCCAAAACAATCCCTGTGAGATCCGCGGCATCCTTTCAAGGCTTGTGTCTAGTGGAAAGCTGGTAACTTTAACTTGATTACATGAATTTGACGTTTAACTGTTTATATGGCTCCGGCCTTTAGGGCTGCTTGCCGTCTTCGGCAGTTATACCAACGTTAAATGCATTCTTATCAAAATGTAATTAATTTGTCTTCATGCGAATGAAATATGGGTTGTACAGACTTAACTGAACTACACTTATAGAAGCCGGGGATTTACCACTCCATGGTATCTAGCGCCAGATATGTTATTGACCAGTTCTCCCGGTCCTGCTAGAGTTTTCTAGAGCGCCAGGCTTCCCATCCACCTGCTGTAGTGCTTCCACCCGGCAGGGCTTGCACTCAGCGGCGCCAGTACCCTGATGTACTGCCGCCATCTCCTTCATATGTCGGTTTCTACTGCCCGACTGCTATCTCGCATGTAACTGATAAGTAATCCTGCCTCCTGCTCCTTCTCTGTATCGCTTCAGTTGTAATACTCCGGAAAGCTTCAGGTTATCGGTCCCCCCGCACTCATCGTGATCCACTGCAACAGATCTTCCGTGTCGGAAATCTGTCGTCCTTGCCCATTGATCATTCGCCCCTCGGCATATGCAGTGCTTTGTTTGTTGTTCCCTCAACTCTCAAAGGAGAGGAGTATTCGCCCAGAAAACCAATACTAGCCTTGTGCACCCAGTGATCGGCGTATCCCGAATCACACCTTCCAATCCGCTGGAGCAACCCAGCCGCATTATTGAAGCAACAACAAACCAACCACCTCCCACCCTGCGCCTACCCATCATCTCCCCTCTCCTACCCTTCCGCCTTCTCCTATAATCACGTCGGGTCTCGCAAATAAACCCCAGCCCCCCCCCCCCCCCCCCCCCCCCCCCTATCCATTTCCCAACTTCCGCTGGAGCGCTCTTCATCTGTCGCTCCGCTTTTGCCTACCAAGAAAATTCTCAACGACTGTGGTCACCCACCCTACTCCCCTACAATCATGCAGCGACAAGAGAGCACTCCATTTGACGGTAAGGGATGCTACAGTATCTTCGTCCAATGGTATGCAGAACTTGTTGCCCCCCTACTCCTCGACGACTCGATCTTCTGGCTCAGTTATTGATGGAGACCTCGGCTCTGCCCCACTTAGTGAGCCAGATAACGGGATGCAATATCGCAGAGATTCCGGCAGGATCACACCCATATCAAACTTAATGGCTATGGAACATATCATACACTGCGTACCCCCCTCCCTAGCTATGATACTGGAAAACCATACCAATAATAGGGTACTACATTTTGTCAAATTGGACAGCGCTTAAAGCGCACTAACGTCAAATTGGCCAGCGCTTTCTAGTGCGAAAGGCGCAAAACTGCGCGCTGCGCCCACAGGGATTCAAAAAAACTGCGAGAAACGCGCAGTGGGGCTCAAAAAGCGTGCGCAAAATCACGCTGACGCGTGTGCTTTGTAGTACCCTGACCAACAATGCAGCAGCTGCTCTCCGATACCTTCGCCGCCACTATGGAAGCGGGCTCAACCTCGTCCCAACCTTCCAGCAAGGTACAAACCCTTTCTTCGACTCCTACACTTCTCTTCCCCCCCCCCCCCCCCCCCCCCCCCCCCTGCAAAACCACACACCGGTCTGCAGTTCTAGCCCAAGATGATGTTCTTGCTCCTTATCAGCATCAATTGCGGTTCACTCGATCGTTATATGTCTTGGTGACTACTACTGTACTTCCTTAGAACTATAGCTGTAGATAGTAACTGCTTTTCTGTCTGTACTGTGTCACACTCTGTGACACAGTGCCAGCTTCTCGTAGGCAGCGTCCCCTGGCGTCCTTACTTTCTGCCACGCGCTGTCTAGCCAGGGTCTGGACCCTGCTGTCTTTACCCTGATCCCACCACTGGTGTTTTAGCCCAAGATGATGTTCTAGCCCAAGATGATGTTCTTGCTCCTGCCACTCCGTCCCCAGGATGAACCTCTCTCTCCGCCGTCCGACAACCCTGGAGCTCCGCTACCTTCACCTCCAACCTCGGACGATGCGGAAGCCGCAGCAGCATTCATCCAGCGAGCCATTCCCATGCTGGACATATGGGGAATCCACATCACCACTCCAATCCCCCAAGTAGTTTTCCAAGATCTTCGACCCCAGAACCCTATGCAAGGTATGTGGCCACCGTATTCTGACCAATGCCTCAACTGCAGAGGATTTGGTCACAGGACATATCTATGTCCAAGCGACGTCATATACGATGCTACGGGTCCTTCTTGCTCTAACTGTGGAGGATCTGGGCACCGTGTGGATCAGTGCTCCAGTTGTGAACTACCAGATTGGGATCCACAAGATCCCATCCACTCTGATCCATCCACAAACCCCATCCCCAGCAAGCTGCTGGAGACATGTGCCCACTGTGCTGGCAAGGGGCACTTTACTGCTCAGTGCGTCTCAGTACCTCCAGTAATAACATCTGCTGAGATCACCTGCACCAGGTGTGGTGGCAATGGCCACAAGAAAACCTCTTGCCCCAACCCAGTGTCCACAGTCTCAACGCTCACTACGCCCCGAGAGTCTGAGGAGATGGCACTGAGCATGATGGTGAGATTCCTGATAAAACTGACTCTGAGATAGGACCTTCCCCCCCCACTCATGAGAATGCCCCCATTTCCTTATCCCCTCCTGTTTTTCAACAATCAGCCTACTGGTGCCTCAGCACTGACTCCAAAGGGCACATAACATATAATGCTGATTCCCTCATCAGATTTACCACACTCAACCCACCCGTGTTAATTCACCCACCTGGCTGTAACACTCCTGTACTGTGCCACCTGACTGGAACAGCTGTCCTCGAAGGAAAAGGACTTGTGGTAACCTTGCTGAACGTCCTGGTTGTTCCATTGCCGAAAATCTGCAATACCATCTGTGTCCCAGCCATGATGGCATATGACTATGACATTCAAATTCCCACTGACTGTCAACAGGCACAGATTAAACTCCCCTACCAACATGGAGATGGTTTGCTGACCTACACTACTGCCCTGGAATGCTGTGCAAGCACAGCTACAAATGGACTGTACATCACCAGCATGTATCATCCAACCTCATCTGACCACCAAGACAGTGACAGCCCTGATGATCCATGGTACCTCGCTCCCGGCACAATGGTCCACCACTTGGCACCAGATGGAAAATCAAGATGGAGGCAACGCTTCTTGCTAGCGCCACCTCCCACTCCTCCTCCTCCTCCTCCACCACCACCTCCTCCTCCTCCTCCTCCTCCTCCTCCTCCTCCTCCTCCTCCTCCTCCACCTCCTCCTCCTCCTCCTCCTCCACCTCCCCCACCTACTCCTCCACCTGCTCCACCTCCTCCACCACCAGGCAGTAGAAGAGACAGAGTAACCAGTGGTCTTATGACATGCTGGAACTGTGGTGGATACCGTATGGACACAGTTCTATCCAATGCCCCAGTAGTGGCACTTTCCTTGCACACAGACCTGCACCTCACATGCCACTCAACACAGCACCTACAACCACACACCCGCCTGGATTCCCAGAAAACCCTCTTAACTGGCCAACAATGCATGAGCTCCCAACCACTTGGACTGAATGTTGCAGAGCAGCTGGTTTCACCACATCACCAACCCTCAAAATCCCATCCACTACAAACCCCAATACCACTAGAGCTACCAGATCCTCGTCAGCAGCCTCTAAGAAAAGAAGGGCAGATGACAGAACCTTTATGGCTCAGTTGGCCCTCATGAAAGCATCATTGATTGACTTGTATCACACTGTCGGTGCCCATATGCCACCCCCTTCTGCCCCATCCACTCTGCCCATAACACCCACCCACCACCTCTTCCACAAAGAGTCCCCAAACTCCATCAGACCTGTTGGAGTAACAGACTACTCACCACCCTCATCCGCATCCACCACTGACTGTGAATCTGATGATGTGACAAACAACAGTACAATGTGCAGGATCAGCTTCCAGAACCTTGGTGTGATGATGTGACAAACAACAGTACAATGTGGTGTGATGATGTGACAAACAACAGTACAATGTGCAGGATCAGCTTCCAGAACCTTGGTGTGATGATGTGACAAACAACAGTACAATGTGGTGTGATGATGTGACAAACAACAGTACAATGTGCAGGATCAGCTTCCAGAACCTTGGTGTGATGATGTGACAAACAACAGTACAATGTAGTGTGATGATGTGACAAACAACAGTACAATGTGCAGGATCAGCTTCCAGAACCTTGTAGGAACCCGAGAAGGACACTACCCCCTTGGAGAACTCCTGGATATCATGGAACGCATACGTCACCCACCAACCCTGCCACCCTCCCTCCTGGTCAACATGTTCAGAGTCCCCATGCACACACTGATCACTGAGTTCTTTGCCCAATATAGGCACCTGAGAACACTTCCCAATGCCCCATGGTCACCATCTGACATGCCAAAGCACCCAGCCCACATCATCACATAACACCACTCCTGATGATCCATGGTACCTCGCACCAGGCACAATGGTCCACCACTTCATACCCACACTAGCAGCCTAGCCACCCTGGTGTACTAGTACGAAACCTGTGCACCACACATGAAGGACCAACTGAAGTGGACCATCTGCCTACAAGCAGCACTAGTCAGTGATTACTCCTTAGCAACACACAGGCAACCTGGCATGCTCATGCAATCACACCAGATCAGGGTAGACAACGAACCCAGCCCATTCCTCATCTCTATTTATGACATCATCATGCCCTGGAATCACCAAGACTACTTCATCCTTAACTCATTCCCTCCAGAATTCCACCCTGACCCAACACCTGAGCTATGGGATGAATTCCACCAGTGCAGTACCAGGAGAAGAAGAGATAAATTCTACAAGGTGCCCTACCCTGGAGAGGACCCTGCCTAGTAAACTCTGGAAATCTTTCAGACTCAAACAGTTTCCAAAGTATGCCCCCTTTCAGCACATGACTCTCCATTCTGATAAATACCTTATGATGTGAGGGAATATTCTTCCATGTGCCCCTACCTTACTTTAGATTTCCTGAGATGCAGTACATTGTTTCCCTAGACTCCCTTTATTAGCCAAGTTCTCTGAGTTCCCCCTTGTCCTCTGACTACACCTCCCTGGCTGCTACACAGCTGAAAGCCAGTCTAATTTAGCTGACAAAATTCAGTTGGCTACACCTTCCTGGCAGCTACACAGCTGGAATCCAGTCTAATATAAATGATCAAGTTCAGTTGGCTACACCTTCCTGGCAGCTATACAACTGGAACCCAGTCTATTATAAATGATCAAGTTCAGTTGGCATTGACCTCCCTAGTTAGAATATCTCTCCTGATTGTACTTACACATGTACAATCAGGAGACACCTCCCCCTCGGTATCTTTCCAAGTCTGACCTATCACCCTTGTGATCTCGAAGACACCAAATCTTTATTTTTCACTCTAGCTTCCCCATTCCTCTATACCTCATAATTCCCGGAATTCTTCTGAATGAAGAATACCAGGAATTGGGGGGGATGTTATTGACCGGTTCTCCCGGTCCTGCTAGAGTGATCTAGAGCGCCAGGCTTCCTACCTGGCTGCACCTGCTGTAGTGCTTCCACCCGATAGAGCTTGCACTCAGCGGCGCCAGTACCCTGATGTACTGCCGCCATCTCCTTCATATGTCGGGTTCTACTGCCCGACTGCTATCTCGCATGTAACTGATAAGTAATCCTACCTCCTGCTCCTTCTCTGTATCGCTTCAGTTGTAATACTCCGGAAAGCTTCAAGATACCACGGAGTGGTAAACAGGGATATCCCTAACCACGATATATCGCGCACGGTTTATTCCCTTTTTGGACCCCGGGTGTGGGTCATGTTTCCAGGTTCCCAAATTCTACACCAGGGCATCGGGTGCCACGATTTTAATGTTTATGCCCAAATCCTTAGGAATATCCCTGGTGGTAAATCCCCGTCTTCCATTCCACTCCTGAATTCCTGAAGACAGAACGACATACTCAGGGGTGTGGTGTTGTGTGGTGTTGTGTGTGTTGTGTGGTGTGAGTGTGGTGTGGTGTTGTGTGCGTGGTGTGTTGTGTGTTGTGTGGTATGTGTGGTTTTGTTGTATGGTCTGTGTTGTGTGGTATTTGTGGTGTGTGGTGTGTGGTGTGTGTGTGTGATGTGTGGTGTGTGGTGTGGTGTGTGGTGCGTGTTGTGTTGTGTGTTTGTGTGAGGTGTGTTGTGTCGTGTGTGTGTGTTTGTGTTTGTGTGTGTGTGTGTTTGTGTGTGTGTGTGTGTGTGTGTGCGTGGGTGGGTGGGTGGGTGGGGGGGGGTCTCTGTGAGAGCCTGCATGGCTCCTTTAGTTCTCAGTGTGGCTGCATGCGTAAGCGGGCGTGAGCATATTCGAGGCAACTGCGCGGAGCTGTCAGTGGCCGTTAGTCTGTTACAACTTCGAACAAGATGTAAGTTCCGTCGAACTTGTGCCCCCAAAAGGTATTTGGCAGGTCACCATCCCGTCTGTCAATCCAACGATGGACCGAACCAGTAGACGAAGCATTTCAAGAAATATGCGACGATTGGCAGGCCGTCCTCCCGCTGTTTGGGGTGGGGTGGGGAAAACGGGGTGGGTTCGGACGGGCCGTGCTCCAGCTGGCGCCGATGTTTTCTTGATTTTTTCATAGAACGTCCTGCGCATTGTCCCACTCATTGTCTCATCTCCTACGCAACATTGACCCTGGTCTTAGTTTACTGCTACTATTTACCCAACATTGCTGACACACAGAAATTCGCATCCGTCAAGACATTAAATACCAGCTACAAGCTACCCACTCAGCCCATCGGTGCTTGCACCAGTTTTTATTGGGATAATTAGACAGAAGTAATCAATAGCTTCCCTTCTGCTAGTGCAAACCGTTTCAGCGGGGCCAAGGCGCATTGCGGGCTTCCAACCTCGAGCAATTGGTCCTAGCACCTGCGCAAGATGGCAGCAGATCTAGCTCAGGATTCGATGGGCGAATCCATTCTCGAAGAGGTCGCTGCTACCGCGCTTCCAGCTGCGGAGCCCCCTCCGGAGCCCCCAGCAAAAATCGTAGAGCTAGAAAATGTACCTCCCCCGGAGCCCGATGCTCAAACTGTAAATACCGAGGATGTGGTAACAGCGGCCGCAAATAACGAGCGCACATCCAACGCTGCAAAGCCAGTTGGCAGCGCCAACGCCACCCCTCGCTCCAAGACCAGCTCCAAGAACGGCTCCAAGAACGCCTCTCGGCGAACCACCCCTCAACTAAAAGGCGATGCAGGAGGAAAACTACCAGAAATTATGACCCCAGCATCGCAGGTGATTCGATTAATATTGTCGAGTTTTGACATGTCAGGTACCTTGATGCCCCCCCCCCCTCCCCCTCACTCCCTCCCCTCTCTCCCCTCACCCCTCACCCCCAACCCCGTCCACTCAAATTCCCCCTCCCTCCCCCCCCCTAATCCCCAACTCCCCTCCCCTCCCCTTCCCCCTCCGCACCCCACAGACCCTACCCACAAAAAAGCCCATGCGCATCCGCCAGCATAAAAAATCCAGAGAGCGGAGGTCTACCCATAACACGCAACGGCAATGTCAGTCCTTTCAACCCCCTCAACCTAACCCTCACCCAACCCCTAATCCCCAACCCCCAACCCCTCCCCTTCCCCCACCCCACCACAGACCCCACCCACCAAAAAGCCCCTGCACATCCGCCAGCATAAAAAATCCAGAGAGCGGAGGACTAACCAGAACACACAATGGCAATGGCTGTCCTTTCAACCCCTCACCCCCTAACCCCCACCCAGCCCCTAATCCCCAACCCCCTTCCCCCTCCCCTTCCCCCTCCCCACCAACAACAGCAACGGCAGCCCCCTCATCCCCCTTACCCCCTAACCCTCAACCAACCCCTAAACCCCACCCCCTAACCCTCACCACCCCCCTAACCCCCCACCCCCCACCCCCCACCCCCCACCCCACCCACAGACCCCACCCATCAGTAAACTCTACACGTGCACGCCAACATAAAAAAAGCCAGAGAGCACAGGACTGCCCAGCATTCGCAACGGCAAGGGCAGCCCCCTCATTCCCCTCACCTGCTAACCCTCACTCTACCTCTAAACCTCAACCCCTAACCCTCACCCAACCCCTACCCTCCACCCACAGACCCCACACATCAGAAAACCCCTACACGTGCGCGCCAACACCAACAAACCAGAGAGTGGAGGACTACCCAGCATTCACAACTGCAACGGCAGCCCTCCAACCCCCCTCACCCAACCTCTGCCTTCAACCCCTAATCCTCACTCAACCCCTAACCCCCAACCCCTTACCCTCACCAACCCCTAACCCCCCATCCCCCACCCATAGACCCCTAACCCTTCACCCCCCCACAGACCCCACCCATCAGAAAACCCCTAGACATGCGCGCCAGCACCAAAAAAACAGAGAGCGGAGGACTACCCAGCATACACAACGGCAAGGGCAGCCCCCTCATCCAACCCCTCCCTTCACCCCCTTCAAACCCCTGACCCTTACCCAACCCCGCCCTTCACTCCCTAACCCTTACCCAACCCCTCCCTTCACCCCCTAACCCTCACCCACCCCTCCCCTCACCCCAAAACCCTAACCCTCACCCAACCCCTCCCTGCACCCCCTACCCTTAGCCCCCCAACTCCTTCTCGCAACCCTACCCCTCAACCCAACCCCTCCCTCCACACCCTCCCCCCAACCCCTTCTTCAACCCCTAACCCTACCCCAAACCCCTCCGCCTCACCCCCTCACACCCACCCCTCCCTTCACTCACCCCAACCCTCACCCACTCTCCTCTCACCCTCACCCTCACCCAACCCCTCCCCTCCACTACAATAACACACCCCTCCCTCAAAAATCACCCCTAACCCTCAACCCGACCCCTCCCCTCACACCCTCACCCAACCCCGCCCTTCAACCCTTAACCCTCACCCACCCCCTCCCCTCCACCCCCTCACCCAACCACCTTCCTCTCAACCCCTAACCCTCACTTAACCCTCACCCCACCCCCTTCCAACCCCTCTCTCACCCCGAACCCTCACCCACCCTCACATACCCCCACCCATCAAAAACCCCTACACTTTGGCGCTAACACCAAAAAACCCAGAAAAACGGAAAAAAAAAAGAGCGGAGGTCTACCCACCTACGCACCGACAACGGCAACGGCAGCGGCAATGGAAACCGACTTGGCCCCCCCAACCGACGTAACGTCTCCCCAGGAAGGGGGGGCAGGGCCCCCCCAGGCCCCCCTAATGGCTCCCAGGAAGGGAGTGCTGAGGGCACACCAGGTACAAACTATAATTTGAATTTGAATCCCAACTTGGATTTGAATTTGAACTTAAACTTAAACTTGAACTTGAACTTGAACTTGAACTTCCATTTGAACTTCAACTTAAACGTGAACTTGAACTTGAACTTTCATTTGAACTTAAACTTAAACTTGAACTTGAACTTGAACCACCCCAGGTAGGGCTCGCTCGCTTAGCCCTGGCGTAGGCAACTGGAAGCTATACCCCAAGTACATGGTACATAAGTGCAATGTTATCAATAATTACCATTATAGTTGGAATATAAATGAAATTGCACTACATGCAAGATGAGCTCATTGATAAACAAAGGCTACTTGTCCCAATCTTCCACCTCTTGACACCCCACAGGCAGGGCTCGCTAGCTTAGCCCTGGAGGAGGCAACTGTAAGCTTTACAACAAGGCCTTATTCCCCCCCCCCCCCCCCCCCCCTTTCTCTCCCACCTTCCATCCAACCACCCCACCCAAGCACCCAAACCCCACCCCACCCCATCCTAGGTAGGGCTCACTTGCTTAGCCCTGGAGGAGGCCACTGGAACTAGTACAACAAGGATAAGGTCCCACCCCACCCCCCCCCGCCCCAGACAGGGCTCGCTCGCTTAGTGCTGGCAGAGGCAACTGAAACTATTACAAAAAGTATAGAGTCAATACATAAGTGCAAAAGCTTTCAGTCTCTTTCTAGCTATAGGATCACCCTATTTCTACGCTATCTCATAACGGTGATTTTTTTAAAATCAAACTCGCCCTCACACTTACTTTAACTATTTAATTATTTTCCTTTTAATTGATTAATTAATTTAATTTTACTTTTTTTTTTTTTTTTGAAGTTAACAGGCAGGGCTGGCTCGCTTCGCCCTGGCTGAGGCAACTGGAAGCTGTACAACAAGGCCTTCCTTTCATCCCCCCCCCTCGCCCCCGTCGCCCCCCGCCCCGCCCCCCGCGCCCCCCCCCCCCCCCCCCTTTCTCTCCCACCCTCCATCCTACCCACCCCACCCCACCCCACCCCACCCCACCCCACCCCACCCCAGCAAGGCTCCGCTCGCTTGGCCCTGGCGGAGGGGCAACTGGGAAGCTGTACAACAAGGCCTTCTTTTCATTCCCCCCCCTCTCCCCCCCTCCCTTCCTCTCCCAACCCTCCATCCAACCACCCCCCCCACCCCACCCACCCTCCACGGTAGGGGCTCGCTCGCTTAGCCCTGGCAGAGGCAACTGGAAGCTGTACAACAAGGCCTGCTTTTCATCCCCCCCCTCGCCCCCCCTCCCTCCCCCCCCCCCCCCCCTTCCCTCTCCCACCCGTCGCATCCGACGACCCCCCCCACCCCACCCCACCCACCCACCCCAAGCAAGGCTCGCATCGCTTGACCCTGGCGGAGGCAACTGGAAGCTGTACAACAAGGTGCCTTCTTTTCATCCCAGCCCTCGCCCCCCCTCCCTTCCTCTCCCACCCTCCATCCAACCACCCCACCCCACCCCACCCCCCACGGGTAGGGCTGGCTCGCTTAGCCCTGGCGGAGGCAACTAGAAGCTGTACAACAAGGCCTTCTTTTCATCCCCCCCCTCGCCCCCCCCCTCCCTTCCTTCTCCCACCCCTCCATCCAATACCACCCCAAGCCACCCCACCCCACCCCCAAGGTATGGCTCGCTCTTGGCCCTGGCTTAGGCAACTGGAATCTGTAACAACAATGCCTTTTTTTTTTTTTTTTTTTTTTTTGTTTTTTTTTTTCTTTTTTCATCCCCCCCCTCGCCCCCCCTCCCCGCCCCCCCCCCCCAGCCCTTCCTCTCCCACCCTCTCATCCTACCACGCCACTCCACCACCCCACCCCCCCACGGATGGGCGCGCCTTCACGCTTAGCCCTGGCGGAGCAACTTGAAGCTGTACAACAGTGCCCTTATTTTCAATCCCTCCCCTCGCCCCCCCTCCCTCCCCTCGCCCCCCCTCCCCCCCCCTACCCCCCCTCCCTCCTCCCCCCCCCCCCCCCCCCCCCCCCCCCGGTCCTCTTCCCCCCCCATCCAACCACCCACCCCACCCACCCCCACCCACCCCTACCCACCCCACCCCCCACGGGTAGGGCTCGCTCGCTTAGCCCTGGCGGAGGCAACTGGAACCCAAACAACAAAGCAACTGTGAAGACTAGGCGAAAGATCAAGATATATATTTGGGCAACTCTCTTCTTGCAATCACTGATATACAAAGGCAACTTCTCACGACCTTTCACCCCACCCCACCCCACCTCTACCCAACACCAAAACCCCCACCCACCCCAGGCAAGCGCGCTCATCGCTTATCCCTGGCGAAGGCAAACTGGAAGCTGTACAACAAGCCCTTCGTTTTCAGCCCCCCCCCTCGCCCCCCCTCCCCTCCCCCCCCCTTCCTCTCCCACCCTCCATCAACCACCACCCCCACCCCCACCCCCCCCCCACCCCCCACGGTAGGGCTTCGCCTCGCTTAGGGCCCTGGCAGAGGCAACTGAAGCTGTACACAAGGCCTGCTTTTCATCCCCCCCCTCGCCCCCCCTCCCTCCCCCCCCCCCGCCCCCGCCCCTTCCTCTCCCACCCTCCATCCGACCACCCCACCCCACCCCACCCCCCCCCCAACCGCCCCCCCACCGCCAAGCAAGGGCTCGCTCCCCTGACCCTGGCGGTAGGGCAACTGGAAGCTGTAACAAAACAAAACGTCCTTCTTTTCATCCCCTCCCCCTCGCCCCGCCTCTCCCTTCCCTCTCTCCCACCTCCATCCAACCACCCCACCCACCCCCACCCCCCACGGGGTAGGGTCTGGCTCTCTAGCCCCTGCGGAGCAACAGAAGCTGTACAACAAGGCTTCCTTTCATCCCCCCCCCGCCCCCCTCCCCTTCCTCTCCCACCCTCCATCACAACCACCCCACCCCCCCCACCCCCCACGGGTAGGGCTTGGCCTTTCGCCTTAGCCCTGGCGGATGCAACTAGGAAGCTTGTACAGGCAAGGGCCTTCTTTTTCATCCCCCCACCCCCGTCGTCCCCCCCTCCCTTCCTCTCCCCCCCGCCATCCACCACCCCACCACGGCTACCCCGCACCCCACCCCACCCCCCCGGGTGGGGCTTCGCACGCTTGCCTGGCGGAGGCAACTGGGAACTGTACACAGAGCCTTCTTTTCATCCCCCCCCTCGCCCCCCCTCCCCCGCCCCCCCCCCCCTTCCTCTCCCACAAGAGCCCGACCCTCCATCCGACCACGCACCGGGCCCCAAACCCCACGCCACCCCCCACGGGATAGGGCTCGCACGCTAGCCGGGCGGAGGCACTGACAGCTGTACAACAAGGCCGTAATTTTCATCCCTGGGACCCCCTCGCCCCCGCTCCCTCCCCCCCCCCCCTTTCTCTTCCACCCTCCATCCAACCACCGCCGACCCCACCCCACCCCACCCCACCGCGGACCACTACCCCACCGCGCTAACCCACCGCCACCCCGCACGGGTAGGGGCTCGCGGGAAAAGTCAGGCGGAGTTAGGCCCTGCTGGCGAGGCAACTGGAACCCGAACAACACAGCCACTGTGGGAAGGTACGTAGGGGAAACGGAAGGATAACAAGAGTCATATTTGGTCAGCTCTCTTCTGTGCAATCAACCGAGGGGGGGGGGGAA
>JACBWV010000140.1:37213-98374 GCA_013435795.1 Chlamydomonas sp. ICE-L
GAGTCCTCTCACCCCCCGTCCCTCCTCCCACCGTAACCCCCCACCCCACCCCACCCCACTCCCTCCATGAACCGCAGCACGTGCTCGCTCGCTTGACCCTTGGCTGAGTGCAAACTGGAAGCGTACAAAAAGTCCCTTCTTTTCAAGTTCAATCATCCCTCTTCCCGTCTGCTTCCGCACAATTCCCTGCCCGCTTCCTCATCCGACTCCACTCTCTCTCCCCTCCATACCACCCCCTCTCTGCCGCCCACCCACCCCACCCCTCCCCCCCCACCCCCACGGGTAAGGCCTGGCTTCGCTTAGCCCTGGTCGGAGGCAACTAGAAGCTGTACAACAAGGCCTTCTTTTTCATCCCCCCCCCTCACCCCCCCTCCCTTCCTCTCCCACCCTCCATCCAACCACCCCCACCCCACCCCACCCCCCACAGGTAGGGCTGGGCTCGCTTAGCCCTGGCGGAGGCAACTGGAAGCTGTACAACAAGGCCTTCTTTTCAATCCCCCCCCCTCGCCCCCCCTCCTTACCTCTCCCACCCTCCATCCAACCACCCCACCCCACCCACCACCACCCCACCCCCCACGGGCAGGGCTCGCTCGCTTGGCCCTGGCGGAGGCAACTGGAAGCTGTACAACAAGGCCTTCTTTTCATCCCCCCCTCGCCCCCCCTCCCCCCCCCCCCCCCCCTTCCTCTCCCACCCTCCATCCGACCACGCCACCCCACCCCACCCCCCACGGATAGGGTTGCTCGCTTAGCCCTGGCGAGGCAACTGGAAGCTGAACAACAAGGCACTTATTTTCATCCCTCCCTCGCCCCCCCTCCCTCCCCCCCCTTCCTCTTCCACCCTCCATCCAACCACCCCACCCCACCCCACCCCCCACGGGTAGGGCTCGCTCGCTTAGCCCTGGCGGAGGCAACTGGAACCCAAACAACAAAGCAACTGTGAAGACTAGGCGAAAGATCAAGATATATATTTGGGCAACTCTCTTCTTGCAATCACTGATATACAAAGGCAACTTCTCACGACCTTTCACCCCACCCCACCCCACCCTCTACCCATCCACCAAAAGCCCACCCCACCCCAGGCAAGGCTCGCTCGCTTAGCCCTGGCGGAGGCAACTGGAAGCTGTACAACAAGGCCTTCTTTTTCATCCCCCCCCCTCGCCCCCCCTCCCTCCCCCCCCCCTTCCTCTCCCACCCTCCATCCAACCACCCCAACCCCACCCACCCCCACCCCGCCCCACCCCAAGCAAGGCTCGCTTGCTTAGCCCTGGCAGAGGAACTGGAAGCTGTACACACCAAGCCTTTTTTTTCACCCCCCCCCCCCCCCTCCCTTATCCGCCCCCCCCTTCCCGCCCCCCCCTTCCCCCCCTCCCCCCCCCCCCGCCCCCCTTCCTCTCCCCCCCTCTCCATCCGCCCCCCCCCCCCCCCCCCCCCACACACACACAGGCAGGGCTCTCCTCGCTTAGGTCCTGGCGGAGGCAACTGGAACCTGTACAACAAGCAACTGTGAAGGCTAGGCGAGAGATCAAAATTACCGGACCTTCAGACGAGGAGAAGGCGCAAAGGCGGCAGTGGGCCATAGAAGCCAACCGCAGGAAGAAAGCTGCTATCCAGGTGGGCTGGGAAGGGGTGGGGTGGGGTGGGGTGACACACACACACGCACACACAAACACACACACACACACACACACACACACACACACACACACACACACACACACACACACTCACAACCCCCCCCTCTCCTCCCCTCCCCCCCTTCCCCTCCCCCCACACACACATTCCAATTGTCATGTTTATCCAATTGTCATGTTGTTTTGTTGGCGGCAGTGGGCGATAGAAGCAAATTGCAGGAAGAGCGCCGCTATCCAGGTGGGTTGAGATCCCCCCTCCCTCCCTCCCCCCCGCCACCACACACACACACACAAACGCACACGACACACGCACCATACATACACACCTCCCAATTGTCATGTTTTTTGCTATCGGCAGTGGGCGATAGAAGCCAACCGCAGGAAGCAAGCAGCTATCCAGGTGGGTTGGGATCCTCCCCCCCCCCCCCCCCCCCCCCCCCACACACACACGACCCACACATACACCCCCCCCACACACGCACCCCCCAATTGTCATGTTTTCCCAATCGTCATGTTGTTTTGTTAGCGGCAGTGGGCGATAGAAGCCAACCGCAGGTAGAACGCCGCTGTCCAGGTGGGTTGGGATCCCAGGTGTGGTGCCATTCGTGAACGAATGACAAAACAGCACGAGATGTTTTCCCCTGCTACACTTTCAAACCCACAAACCCAACTCCCCCAAACCACAAACCAACCGACCCATCAACCTCGCCCACCCGCCCACCCACCCACCCAGGCTGTCGAAGAGGATGAGGCTGAGAGTGTTGCTCGCAAGAACAAGGAGAATGCGAGCAGGCTAGATTTCAGGCGTGGCGCCATTCGAGAATGAACTGAAAAACTTCATGAGATTTTTTTTTTTTTTCTTCTGCTACACTCTCCAATCCACAAACCCAACTCTCCAATACGGCAAACTTAACTCCCCCAAGCCTCAAATCCATCAATTCATCCACCCATCAACCTCACCCACCCACCCACCCAGGCTGTCGAGCAGGATGAGGCTGAGAGTATTGCTCGCAAGAATAAGAAGAATGCGAGCCTACTAGATGCTAGGCGTAGCGCCACCCCACAAACCCCCAAACCCCCAAACCCAACTCCCTAACCCACAAACCAAACTCCCCCCAACTCCCTAACCCACAAACCAAACTCCCCCAACTCACAAACCCACAAACCAAACTCCCCACAACCCCCCACCCCCCCAAACCAAACTCCCTAACCCACAAACCAAACTCCCTAACCCACAAACCAAACTCCCCCATCCCCCCATCCCACCAAACCTCACTTCAGAGATAGCTTTTTATTCTTCTTTTTCTTTGTACTTATGAAATGAATTTCACCGAAGAGATTGCTGCTACACTCTCAACCCACAAACCCAACTCCCCAAACCCACCAACCAACCTACCCACAAATTCACCCACCCACCCACCCACCCACCCCACCCACCCACCCCAAAACAAATTAAACACATTGCAAAACAGCTTGAGTTTGTTTTCCTCTTTTGCTACACTGACAAACCCACAAAATCGACTCTCGAAAACCGCAAACCCAACTCCCCCAAACCCACCGACCAACCTACCCACAAATTCACCCACCCATTCACTCACCCACCCATCCACCCACCTACCCACCCACCCACCCACCCACTCACCCAGGCTGTTGAGGAAGACAAGGCTGGTAGTATTGCTTGCAAGAATGTAGAGAATGCAATTCGGCTAGATGCCAGGAATGGAGCCATTCGAGAACAAATTACAAAACAGCATGAGATTTTTTTTCTTCTCTTTTTTTGCTACACTTACAAACCCACAAACCCAACTCTCCAAACCCACAAACCCAACTCCCCCAAACCACAAACCAACCAACTCATCACCCTCACCCACCCACCCACCCACCCAGGCTGTGGAGGAGGATGAGGCTGGTATTATTGCTCGCAAGAATGAGGAGAATGCGATCCGGCTAGATGCTAGGCCACCCCCCAAACCCCCAAACCCCCAAACCCAACTCCCCAACCCACAAACCAAACTCCCCCAACTCCCTAACCCACAAACCAAACTCCCCCAACTTCCTAACCCACAAACCAAACTCCCCCAACTCCCTAACCCAAAACCAAACTCCCCCAACTCCCCAACCCACAAACCAAACTCCCCCAACTCCCTAACCCACAAACCAAACTCCCCCAACTCTCTAACCCACAAACCAAACTCCCCCAACCCCCCAACCCACAAACCAAACTCCCCCAACCCACCAACCCACAAACCAAACTCCCCCAACCCACCAAACCTCACTACAGACGTGGAGCCATTCGAGAACGAATTGCAAAACAGCATGAGAAAGCTTTTTATCCTTCTTTTTCTTTGTAGTTATGAAACAAATTTCTCCCAAGAGATTGCTGCTAAACTCTCATCCCACAAACCCAACTCCTCAAACCCACCAACCAACCTACCCACAAATTCACCCACCTATTCACTCACCCACCCACCCACCTGCCCACCCACCCACCCACCCACCCACCCACTCACTCAGGCTGTTGAGGAAGACGAGGCTGGTAGTATTGCTCGCAAGAATGAAGAGAATGCTATCCGGCTAGATGCCAGGCGTGGAGCAATTCGTGAACGAATTGCAAAACAGCATGAGATAGCTGCTAAACTGGCCATTGAAAAGCAAGCGGCTGATGAGAAAGCAAAGCAGGAGCTGCATAAGTTCCGAGGGAAGCCGCTGCATTTGCGCCTAATTGAGGAATATGAAGAAAACAAGAAAAAGGATGTGCGTGGGGGTGGGGGTGCTGAAGGAGGGTGGTCATGGTAGCAGATGAGAAAGCACAGCAAGAGCTGCATAAGTTCCGAGGGAAGCCGCTGCATTTGCGCCTGATTGAGGAATATGAAGAAACTAGGAGAACTACGTGCGCGGGGGTGGGGCGTGCGTGGGGGTGGTGGATGAGGGTGCTGGAGGAGGGTGGTGGTGGTGGCAGATGAGAAAGCACAGCAAGAGCTGCATAAGTTCCGAGGGAAGCCGCTGCATTTGCGCCTGATTGAGGAATATGAAGAAAACAAGAAAAAGGATGTGCGTGGGGGTGGTGGCGGTGGTGGGGGTGCTGAAGGAGGGTGGTGGTGGTGGCAGATGAGAATGCACAGCAAGAGCTGCATAAGTTCTGAGGGAAGCCGCTGCATTTACGCCTGATTGAGAAATATGAAGAAAACAAGAAGAATGACGTTCGTGGCAGCGTGCGTGGGGGTGGTGGAGGAGGGTGGTGGTGGGTGCAGATGGGAAAGCAACGCAAGAGTTGCATTTGTGCCGGAGGAAGCCGCTGCATTTGCAATCTGATTTGCATTGTGCGGTTGGGAGTTGTAGGTTGTGGGGTGAGGTGTGGGTGGTGAAGGGTTCGGTGTGGTGTGTGTGTGTGAGTGTGTGTTAGTGTGTGTGTGGAAGGGCTTGGCTATAGGATCTTGATTAGTTCCAAAGGAAGCTGCTGCATGAGCGTCTGGTTGAGGAGGGTGAGAGGAACAATAGTAAGGATGTGCGTTGGTGGTATAGAAAGATGAAAGTATGCTAGTGATATGAAATCGTGTGAAAACACTCTTCCCTCCCCCCCCACACTCCACCCCACCCGCCCCCCTCCCACTCCTCCCACCCCCATCCTTCCCTCCCAACACCCCATCAACACCCCTCCCCCTCCTTCCCCTTACCCCCCACCCCCAACAGGAAGAAGAACAAAGAAGCTACACAAAAAGAGTAGCGCCATGCAACCCAACAAGAACACCTCCTACCCGCCCCCCCCCCCCACCCCCCCCCCCCACACACACACACGCCTCCCTCCCTCCCCCCCCCCACCCCACCCCCCCCAGCTTGAAGAAATGAAGCAAAGAAGCGTTCTTTAAGAAGAAGTCGGCCCATGAAACGACACACCATCAACACCACACCCCTAACCTACCCACCAAACACCCCCACCAACCCCAACCCCACCCTCAGCACCCCGCCCCCCCCCCTCCCCCTCCCCCTCCCCCTCCCCCCCCCCTCAGCCCCCCCCCCCCCCCCCCACCACACCCCCCATCCCCACCAACCACCCCTCCCCCTCCTCCCCACCCCATCCCCACCAGCAGTCCCTCCCACCCACCCCCCACCCCCACCACAAACCCTCCCCCTCCATCCCCACCGAACCATCCCCACGCATCAGCCCTCCCCTCATCCCCACCCCCACCGCCCACCCCAACCAACACAAACCTCCTCCCCTCCTCCCCCACCCCACCGGGGGCACCCACCACCCCCACAGGAAGAAGACGCAAAGAAGGCGATACGAAGAAGAATTAGCGTGCCATGAAACACACACCACAGGAAGCATCCCGTGACCTCCAACACCGCCCCCAACCCACCCACCAACACCCCTCCCCCGCTTCCTCTCTTCCCCCTCACCCCTCCTCCCCCCCAGACCCCCACCCCCACCAACAAACCATCCCCTGCCACCACCCCACCGACCCACCCCACCAACAAACCTCCCCCTCCTCCCCCCCCCTCCCCCCACCCCCACCAACAAACCTCCACCTCCTCCCCCCACCCCCCCACCCCCCACTCCCCACAGGAAGAAGAAGCAAAGAAGCGATACGAAGAAGAAAGTAGCAGCCATGAAGCACGTCCGACCGCACCAGCTCATCTCCGGCGAGGGTGGTGGTCAAGCCCCCCCCTGGAAAAGAGCTTTCTCCCGTCCGAGACAGGGGAGTGGTCAGTGGTCGAAGTCCCGCACGTCGCTCTGTGCAATACCCCGGAATGGCCTCCGCCATGGATGGAGATGCGGATCTGGTGGTGGACGGAGGCGCACCTGCGGTCGAGACTAAGAAGGGGCGGGGTAACGGACCGGTGGGTGAAGGAGAGAGGGGAGGGGAGAGGGGGGGGGAGAGGGGGGGGTGGGGGGGGGGGGGGGGGGGGGGTAACGGACCGGTGGGTGAAGGAGAGGAGGGGGGGGGGAGAGGGGGGGGGGGGGGGGGGGGGGGGGTAGGGGGGTTGGGTAACAGACCGGTGGGTGAAGGGGAGAAGGGGGAGGGGGAGGACCTGCAGGTGGTGGTGGATGTAGATGCAGACCTGGTGGTGGGCGGAGGCGCACCTGCGGTCGAAACTAAGAAGGAACGTGGTTACGGACGGGTGGGTGAGGAGAGAGGGGGGGGGGGGGGGGGAGGCAAAGGGGGGAGGGCGGGTCCTTCAGGGTGTTGGTGGATGGAGGGTAGCTGGTGGTGTGACGGAGGCGCTCCCGTGGTTGAGACTTAAGACGGGGGCGGGGTAACGGACCGGTGGGGTGAAGGAGAGAGGTGAGGGGAGGAGGGGGGGGGGGGGGGGGGTGGGGGGGGAAGACCGGGGGGTGAAGTAAGAGAGAGGGAGGGTACAGGGGGGGGGGGGGGGGGGGGGGGGGGAGGGGGGGGGGGGTAACGGACCGGTGGGTGAAGGAGAGAGGGGAGGGTGGAGAGAGGGGGAGGGGGGGGGGGGGGTAACGACCCGTGGGTGAAGGAGAGGTTGGGTGGGAGATGGGGTGGGGGGGGGGGGGTGTGGGTAACGGACCGGTTTTTTCCTTCTCTCGTTTCTTTTCTCTAGTTTTTTTTTTTTTGTGGTCCCCCGTTCCCTGTGTTATTCCCTTTTCGCCGTTTTCTTGTGGTATTACCCTGCAGTGGTGGTGATGTAGATGCGAACCGGTGGTGGGGCGGAGGGCCACCTGCTTTCGAAACTAAGAGGAACGGGACGGGTACCGACGGGTTGGGTGAAGGAGAGAGGGGGGGGGGGGGGGGGGATGCAAAGAGGGGAGTGCCGGGTCCGCAGGTTTGGTGGCTGGAGGTAGCTGGTGTGGACGGAGGCGGCTCCCGTGGTTGAACTAGGAAGGGTCGGGCGTAAAAACGTAGACCGTGGGTGAACTTCTCTCTTTTCTGTTTCTCTTTTTTTTTATCTGTTTTTTTCTGTGTTTGGCGGACGGGGGTGAAGTAGAGAGGGGAGGGGACAGGGGGGGGGGGGGGGGGGGGGGGGGGGGGGGGGGGGTAACGGGACCGGTGGTGTTGAAGGAGAGAGGGGGGGGAGAGAGAGGGGGGGGGGGGGGGGGCGGGGGTACCGGGGGAGGTGGGTGAAGGAGAGAGGGGAGGGGCGAGAGAGGGGGGGGGGAGAGAGGGGGGGGGGGGGGGGGGACGGACCGGTGGGTGAAAGGAGAGAGGGGAGGGGAGAAGGGGGGGGGGGGGGGGGGGGGGTAAACGGACAGGTGGTGAAGGAGAGAGGGGGGGGGGGAGAGGGGGGGCGGGGGGGGGGGGGGGGCGTAACGGACCGGTGGGTTGAGGGAGAAGGGGAGGGGGAGCGACCGGCAGGTGGGGGTGGATGTCGATGAGACTGGTGGTGGGCGGAGGGCGCACTGCGGTTCGAAACAGAAGGAAAACGGGTAAGGTAAAGGTAGGGTGGTGGTAATGGACGGGGGGGAAGGAGAGAGGGGGGGGGCGGGAGGGGGAAAGGGGGGGAGGGCGGTCCTGCAGGTGTTGGGTGGATGGAGGTAGGGTGGTGGACGGAGGAGCTCCCGTGGTGAGACTAAGAAGGGGCGGGGTATTAACGGACGGTGGGTGAAGGAGAGAGGGGAAGGGGAGAGGGGGGGGGGGGGGGGGGGGGGGGGGGCCGGTGGGGGGGGGGGGGAACGGGGGGGTGAAGGAGGAGAGGGGAGGGGACAGGGGGGGGGGGGGGGGGGGGGGGGGGTAACGGACCGGTGGGTGAAGGAGAGAGGGGAGGGGAGAGGGAGGGGGGGGGGGGGGGGGGGGGGGGGGGGGGGGGGGTAACGGACCGGTGGGTGAAGGAGAGAGGGGAGGGGGAGGGGGGAGGGGGGGTGGGGGGGGAGGGGGGGGGTGGGGTAACGACGGTGGGTGAGGAGAGGCGGGAGGGGAGAGGTGGGGGGGGGGGGGGGGTAAGGACCGGGTGGGTGAAGGGGAGAAGGGGGAGGGAGGACCAGCAGGTGTTGGTGGATGAGATGCAGGGGGGACTGGTGGTGGCGGAGGCGACACCTGCGGTCGAAACTAAGAAGGAACGGGGGTGGTAAACAGACGGTGGGGTGAAGGGGAGAGGGGGGGGGGGGGGGGGGGGGGGGGGGGGGGGGGGGAGGGCGGAGGCACAGGAGGGGGGAGGGCGGGGGGTCCTGCAGGTGGGTGATGGAGGGTAGCTGGGGTGGACGGAGGCGCTCCCTGGCGAAACTAAGGGGGGCGGGGTTAACGGACCGTGGGTGAATGAAAGAGGGAAGGGGACGAGGGTGGGTGGGGTGGGTGGGGGGTGGGGGGACGGACCCGGGGGTGAAGAGAGGAGAGGGGAGGGGACAGGGGGGGGGGGGGGGGGGGGGGGGGGGGGGGGTTAACGGACCGGTGGGTGAGGTGAAGGGGAGGGAAGGGGGAGAAGGGGAGGGGGGGTGGGGGGAGGGGGAGGGGGGCTGCAGGTGGTGGTGGATGGAGATGAGGAACCTGGGTTGGGGGTGGAGGCGCACATGCGGTCGAGAGGATAAGAATGGGAGGGGTAACGGACGGGGTTTTTTTTAAAGGGGAGGGAAGAAGATGGTGGTGGCAGTGGG
Organism: Chlamydomonas sp. ICE-L; assembly: GCA_013435795.1. Taxonomy (NCBI): domain Eukaryota; kingdom Viridiplantae; phylum Chlorophyta; class Chlorophyceae; order Chlamydomonadales; family Chlamydomonadaceae; genus Chlamydomonas; species Chlamydomonas sp. ICE-L. The sequence goes on from JACBWV010000140.1 coordinate 46,394, forward strand.
GGGTGAAGGGAGGGAAGATGCGTGTAAGGGGGGTGTGGAAGGGGGAGGGAATGACGGTGGAAGGGGGGGGTGAAGGGATGGAAGATGGTGTAAGGGTGGGGTGAAGGGAGGGAAAGAGGGGTGGAAGGGGGGGGTGAAGGGAGGGGAAGATGGGGGAAGGGGGGGGAAAGGGGGAGGGAGAGGGTGGCGGGAGGGGGGGTTGAAAGGGTGGGAGAGGGTGGAGAAGGGCGGGTTAATGGGAGGGAAGAGGGTGGAGGGAGGGGGGGGGCTGGGGTCTTTTGGAAGGGGGTGAGGTGAAGGGAGGGAAGAGGGTGGAGGGGGGGGGGTGGTGATGGAAGGGGAGGGGAAGAGGGTGGAAGGGGGGGGTGAAGGGGAGGGAAGAGGGTGGAGGGGGGGGGGGGGGGGGGGGGCGGGGGAGGCGGGGTAGAAGGGGGGGTGACAGGGGAGCGGAAGAGGGGTTGGAGGGGGGGGGGGGGGGGGGGCGCTGGGGTTGGAAGGGGCGGGGTGATGTGAGGGGGTGCAAGGGGAGGGGGAGAGGGTGGAGGGGGGGGGGGGGGGCGGGGCTGGGGTGGGAAGGGGGGGGTGAAGGGGAGGGAAGAGGGTGGCAGGGGGGGGTGAAGGAGGGGAAAGAGGTGGAAGGGGGTGGGGTTTGAAGGGGAGGGAAGATGGTGAAGGAGGGGGTGTGAAGGGGAGGAGAGATGGTGGACGGGGGGGGTGAAGGGCTGGAAGAGGGTGGAAGGGGGGGTTGGTGAAGGGGATGGAAGAGGGTGACGGGGGGGTGAAGGGGGGGGGTGAAGGGGGGGGGGGAAGAGGGTGCGGAGGAGGGGGGCAGAGGGGGGGAAAGGGGGGGCAGACTGGGTGACCTATTTTGCAATGGATGGTATCATACACACATGCAAGGCAAAAAGAAGATGGGCAAACAGCAAAATCAGCCTTTATTAGCTCCACCACCCCCCCAACCCCCCCCACCCCCCCGCCCCCACACCACGAACACACGCACATTCCAGCAGAATATAACGCCATGTTACTAGCCCCCACCACCACCACCCCACCACCACACACACACCACACACAACACACCTTCCAGCTAAGTATCACGCCCCCCCACCCCCCACCCCACCCCCACCAGGTCCTGTACTCGACTCGAGCCAAGCAGCCGGCCAAAAGCAAGGCGCCCAAATTTGAGGAGCGAGCGGTGTCTCCCTTCATCTTCGACACTGAGTTGGGAGTGCCAGTTAATGTGCCTGACCAGTCTAGCTTCTGGACAGGGTCTTCAACACACCCACCTGATGTGAGTTTTTCTCCCGCATTCTTTTGCATTGGATTTGTCAATATTTCTCAAATTTCTCATTTTCCGACACTGATTTGGGACTTCCAGTTGTTGTGCCATACCAGTCTAGCTCCTCGACACACCCGCCTGACGTGAGTTTTCTTCTTTTTTTGCATCGGATTTGTCAATAGTTCTAATAGTTATCACTTGTATCCAAGAGTTTTTTCAATATTCAAATGTTCAAATCCAAAGGTTATCAAATTTAGGCCAAGTTGGGAGTTCCTGATAATGTGCCTGACCAGTCTAGCTTCTGGACAGGGTCCTCGGCACATCTCCTGCCATGAGTCCTTCTGTTTTTATAATTGTTTTGCATTGGATTTGTCAACATGGATCAAATTTCTCATTTTCCGATACGGAGTTATGACTGCCGTTTATTGTGCCAGACCAGTCAGGCTCCTGGACAGGCTCCTCAAGACACACCTTGTCTGCCGTGGTCAACAGGGGTAGTGGTGAATGTTCGTTTTGTCTTTTGGGGTTGTCAATATTGTCATTATGCATCCAATAGTTATCAAATGGGAGTCCTTCCTAGGGTTAAGGTGTGTGGTTGATGGGGGGGTAGTTTTAAAAGTGTGGGTTAATTGGTCGTATGCGGTGGTACCCAGGAGTCGACCGGTGAGAAGCATGGGTGAGATGGGGTGCCAGTGTATGGTGGGAGGGTCATGGAGTAGCAGGTGTGCTGTGGTTGGATTTTTGGGTAGTCAGTATGAAGATGCTCAATAGTCATCAAATGTAGGGCCAAGTTGGAGGTTCGTTGAGGGGGGGGGGAGGAGAGGGGGGAGGCGGGGGGGAGTATGTGTGTGTGGGTGGGTGGGGGGGGGGGGGGGGGGGGGGGGGCACGAAAACAGAAGGATCTGGTTGAAATTAAGTTCATCTGGAATCCGGAGTCCGATACGTTCGTGCACGACTAATAACGCCAGGCTGGCTCTTGGTCACCTTGCCTCCAGTCGTACGAAAAAATAAGAGCCAGCCTGGCGTTATTATACGTTCCTGCACGACGTTCTAGACTGATGATGCCTTCGTTTTTTTTGTCCTTACAAGGGAGAAACCAGGAAAGGGCGCATCAGAAAAAAAATTGTCTGAATCAGAGTCCGATACGTTCCTGCACGACTTTCTAGACTGATGACGCCACACGGCATCTCATTTTGTGTGTGTCTGAGTGTGTATCTGTGTGTGTGTGCGTGTGAGTGTATCTGTGTGTGAGGGTGTGTATCTGTGTGTGTGTACGTGTGTGTGTGTGTGTGTGTTCGTTTTTTTGTTCTTACAAGGGAGGAACCAGGAAAGGGCGCATCAGAAAAAAAATGCGGGCCCTTAGTGATGTCTGAAGGGGAAAAGGCAGAAGGGGATATCAACTTGTAAGGGACGGAGACCGCAAGGCCGACTAAAGGATGCCTGAGTAGCGAAAAATGTAATGATAACGCCGGGTGGGGCTTGGTGTTAAGGCAGCACGTCGTACGCGGGTGGGGAGCGGTCTCCTACCTCAACTGGACAAGCTACCATCGCGGTTGACAACAACCTGCAAGGCCATGAGCGACCGAAGGGGGAGTCGAACCCCCGACTCTTCATCCTCAAGCGATCTGGTCTACCACTAGACCATTGCATATCACTGAAAGGGGCTTGAGTAGCGAGAATATGCAGGCCTCCAATTGCTTGTATTCGGAAACTCGTATTTGGGAACTCGGGACTTGTCGACCTAGAAATCGACGGTATCGACATGTGCTCACCGGTCTCAGTTCATATCGAACATGACTTAAAACTTTTTTTTTCTTGCCCCCCCCCCTCGCCTCCAATTGCAAATTTTCCGGAAACTCGTTGCCTGGAATTCTGGTATGTACTCCGGTCCTTCCTCACAAGAAAAAGGAATGGTCTGTGACAATACATGCGTCGATACAAGACAAATAATGGTCTGCGACGATACATGCGACGAAACATGCGACGATACAACACAAATAAATGGTCTGCGACGATACATGCGACGATACAAGAAAAATAAATGGTCTGTGACAATACATGCGACGATACATGCGACGATACAAGAAAAATAAATGGTCTGTGACAATACATGCGACGATACATGCGACGATACAAGAAAAATAAATGGTCTGTGACAATCACATGCGACGATACAAGAAAAATTACATGTCTGTTGACAATACATGCGACGATAATGGACTGATACAAGAAAAAAAAAACTCAAAAAAAAAAAAAAAAAAAAAAAAACCAAAAACAAAAAAAAAAACACAATAAATGGTCTGTGACAATACATGCGACGATACATGCGACGATACAAGAAAAATAAATGGTCTGTGACAATACATGCGACACGATACATGCGGAAGATACAAGAAACAATAAAAAATGGTCGTGACCAATACAGCGACGATTACAGCGGACGATCGATACAAGAAAAATAAATGGTCTGTGACAATACATGCGACGATACATGCGACGATACAAGAAAAATAAATGGTCTGTTTATGACAATGTACATGCCGACGGATACATGCCGGGACGATACAAGAAAAAATAAATGGTCTGTGACAATACCATGCGACGATACACTGCAACGATACAAGAAAAATAAAGGGTCTGTGTGACAATACATGCGACTGAGATGCACGATACACGAATGAAAAATAAATGGTATGACCAATACATCGACGATCCATGCGACGATACAAGGAAAAGAAAAAGGTGTGTGTGGGTGACAATACATGCGACGATTACATTGCGACGATTACAAGAAAAATAAATGGTCTGTGACAATACATGACGGGACGGTACATGCGACGATTACAAGAAAAAAATAAACGGTCCTGTGGACAATACATGTGACGATACAGACCGACGATCAGAAAAATAAATGGTCTGTGACAATACATGCGACGATACATGCGACGATACAAGAAAAATAAATGGTCTGTGACAATACATGCGACGATACATGCGACGATACAAGGAAAAATAAATGGTTTGTGACAATACATGCGACGATACATGCGACATACAAGAAAAAATAAATGGTCTGTGACAATACATGCGACGATACCTGCGACGATACAAGAAAAGTAAATGGTCTGTGACAATACATGGACGATTACATGCGACGATACAAGAAAAATAAATGGTGTGTGACAATACATGCGACGATACATGCGACGATACAAGAAAAAATAAATGGTCTGTGACAATACATGCGACGATACATGCGACGATACAAGAAAAATAAATGGTCTGTGACATACATGCGACGATACATGCGACGATACAAGAAAAATAAATGGTCTGTGACAATACATGCGACGATACATGCGACGATACAAGAAAAATAAATGGTCTGTGACAATACATGCGACGATACATGCGACGATACAAGAAAAATAAATGGTCTGTGACAATACATGCGACGATACATGCGACGATACAAGAAAAATAAATGGTCTGTGACAATACATGCGACGATACATGCGACGATACAAGAAAAATAAATGGTCTGTGACAATACATGCGACAATACATGCGACGATACAAGAAAAATAATTTGTCTGCGACGATTTTGTTGATTTAAGGCCAAAGAAAAGAAAGGCGATGTGACCAAGCTACTAATTTTGTCAAATTTGTCAGCGCTTAAAGCGCACAAACGTCGAATTGGTCAGCGCTTTTTTTTGCAAAAAGCGCAAAAACTGCGCGCTGCACCCACAGGGGGTTGAAAAACCTGCGCGAAACGCGCAGTGGGGCTAAAAAAGCGTGCGCAAAATCGCGCTGCAGCGCACGCTTTGTAGTACCCTGGATGTGACCAAGTCACTAGTCTAGTCAAGCTTTACTCGCTGTCAACCGCCACCGAGTACATACGTGTTACGACGGATCCCGGTTTCGATGAATGGCTCAATGGCAGAGCTCCTTGAACGAAGGAGGTGCTGGGTTCGAATCCCTACGGGTGCGCTTCAGTGTATCCAAGGGTCGAGTTCAAGTTAGTGTTCGCGGTCGCTGCCAACCGCCATGGTAGCTTTGTCCAGGTAAAGTAGCAGCCCGTTCTCTACCGCTGTAAGACTGGGCTCACTTAGTACCACGCCCAACCCGGCGTTCTCGTTACTTTTTAGGTACGCTAATATACATACCCCACACCCACCCCCCACCCTCCCCACCCTATACCCCCTCCCCACCCTATACCCCCCCCACGCACACACACCCTCCCCACCCTATACCCCCTCCCCACCCTTCCCACCCTGTACATACTTTTTAGGTACGCTAATATAAAAGAAAGACGATGTGACAAACGCTGCTAGTATAGCTACGCTTATCTAAAAAAAATGCAGTGTGCCAAGTCAGTATGAACTATCACGTTACTCAGTTATGATGACAACTTGAAGGAAACATAAAGGCGTGACCAGGGTCTTTGTAAACCTCTTGGACCCTCTTGGACCCTCATCATTGCATGCCAGCCAGCCAGTTTGTTCCTTTGCTGCGGGCTTGAAACACGCGATACCTGCATCGTTTATATGATTATATCCAATCTCTGCCAATCCACTGTTATTCGCGCATTTGATCTGGCAGAAAAGCTTGCTTTCTCCTCCTGGCCAGAGAATGAACTTATAAAGCTATGACGGAACAGATATTAGTACCACGGCGAGAACTCTTACTCACGTAAAGGAAGCCTTCCTGTCAGAGCAAATGCGCGAATAACAGTGGATTGACAGTGATTGGATAAATACGATGCAGATATCGCATGTTTCAAGCCCGCAGCAAAGGAACAGACTGGCCCCTCCCCCCCCCCCCCCCCCCCTCCTCCTCCCTCCTCCCTCCTCCCTCCTCCCTCCCCCCTCCCCCCTCCCCTTCCACCCCCCTCACCCCTCACCCCTCACCACACACACCCCCTCACCCTCACTACCCCCCCCACCTCACCCCTCACCCTCACCCCACCCTCACCCCTCATCTCCCCCTCCTCACCCCAACCCCCTCACCCCAACCCAACCCAACCCCCATCACCCCACCCAGACCCCTAACCCCCCCCTCACCCTCACCCCCCCCCTCCTTACCCCCCCCCCCCACCCCTCACCCCATCCAGACCCTTGAGGTGGACATCGGCGCACATCCGCTCGAAACAGTGGAGGAGGGCAACGACATGCCTTTGATGTCGTCACCAACTGGCTCTGGGGTCCGGGGTAGCGTTGGCAACTTAGCCTCAAGCGCGCGCATGAGCCACAAAGAGGATGCCTTCAAGGAGGCTGACCTAGCTGACAACGCCTCAGGCCAGCAGCCAGCTGTTTATTCCAGCCACGATGGCGCTGAGCTGGCAGTGGCAGCGGCAGCTGGCATGGCGGCTGGGGCTGTGGGTGGGGTAGTGGCCGGGGAGGCATTGGACGCCTATAGAAATGGGATGGGAGTGGGGGAGGGGCTGGGCGAGGACGGAGAGCTGGGGATAAGGGGAGAGGAAGCAGCAGAGGTGTCCGGGGAGTTACAGGGGCAGGTAGAGGGTGCGGAGGGAGGGGAGGTAGGAGAGGGAGGAGAGGGAGTGATAGCTGCTGCTGCTGAAGATGAGGCCACTGATGTCTCCCGGGAGGCTCCACCTATGGATGAGGACCAGGATGGGGACATGCCCCGGGAGGCCCCCCCTATGGTAGAAGATGATCCTGAAGATGTACCTGAAGATGTAGCTGATGAGGTGGAGGAGGTGCCTGTGCTGGAGGTGGGTGGTACTGATGCCGGAGCTCCAGAACCAGAGCTCGAAACTGCAGAAGATAATGCGTTTGAAGTAGGCGGTGACCTAGAGGGTGAACTTGAAACATATCATGAGGCTGGGGATGAAGCTCAGCTTGAACTTGGAGGAACCACAGCAGACAGCCTGGCAGCAAGTGCTGAGATGGAAGTTCCAACCCTAGCCGTTGCATAGTCGTAATAGAAGGTAGGGTTTTCGAGAAAGTTTGATTCCAGGGTGTGTCTCTAGGCTAACAGATTCCAAGGTCTGTCTCTAGGCTAGCATATGTACAGATCGGCAAATCATATGATACTGACCAAAGGCCAGTATGAAATCATATGATATCATACAAATTGCATCATATGATATTGTATGTAATGGTAACTTTAGCCTCGTCAGACTGCCGGCATCATATGATATTGTATGATATCATATGATGACATTACATTACATTGTATATTATCATATAATGACATGATTTCATATTGCCGTTCCCAAAACATATTCCAAGGTCTGTCTCTAGGCTAACAGATTCCAAGGTCTGCCAGACTCTATGCTTAACAGTCTTAGGAGTCAGCATGCGTAATAAAATGACCAGTAATGAGAATGGCTGGTGGCGCGTGGTATTAAGGGAGCCCCATCATACGGCGGTACAGAATGGGCTGCTACTTCACCTGGACAAAGCTACCATGGCAGTTGACAGCGACCGCGAACACTAGAGCGCACCCGTAGGGATGTAACAACAGTACTTCACCTTACTCCTGATTACAGAGTGCAATCAAATGGATGCTGATTTTGACTTCCATGACCCCGTTGAAGTGGGACAGAGATTTTCTTTTCATCTACAATCATCAGCTTCTAGGTCTCTCCTCTTCTTGGTTATTCAGCCTGACCCAAAGCGGGCTAGTGCACCTAGAGGCTAGCATAATCGCTTTTTTCTACATTGCTGACAATAGTGGGCTTTGTACAATGGCTCTGCTCGTATCTGAAAAGAAAGAGACAAAGGTATGGGGGTGAGTTGGACGTCCCATACTTCGCATTTTAACTTTAATTTGCATTTGAATCAGTTTCTGGATCAGATTCAACGTAAAAGTATGGTTCAAATGTACGGCTGCGTCTATAGCACGAATTAGAGGCTTTGGGTTGTATTGGTTTTGCTTGAGTCAGATTTTATTCGTTTTGGTAGGGTTGTGTTGGGTTTGTTTGTGTTGGGTTTGTTTGTGTTGAGTAGGGTTGGTCTTGTTTGTGTTGAGTAGGGTTTAGTTTGCTTGTGTTGGGTTGGGTTCGGTTTAGTAGGGTTGTGTTGGGTTTGTTTGTGTTGGGTAGAGTTTCTTTGTGCTGGGTTCAATTTTCACTTTTTCAACGGGGAGCTACGATTGGATCAGAGACGATTAACGGCTTGCGCCTCCTCATATACTTTTTGACGGCCCCCGAGTTGGGGTGCTTTCGTGGGGTGCTTTCCCACCAGCAGTCATGCTGCCCACCATATACACGTAGAGAAAACAGTGTGTGCATAATAAATATACAAACACTTATAAATATATAAACACAAATACACTACCATGCCACACTCTAGATTACTCCTGAGTTAAGGGGCTTTGGCTTGGGCACCACCTGTTTTCTGAACATATACCAATGATTACTACTTATTGTCTGCTTCTATAGCTAGACAGATTATCATGCAAATAGTAACAAATAACCCACACCCCTATAGCTATGCCCCACATCCATGGACGTATTTGTATTCGTGTTATTATTCATGGTGTATCGTATGGTACGCATGTGCGCATTATAAGAGTCTTTTTTAATTGGAGAATGTTTGGAAGACCCCCATATCCTCCTCCACCGGATGTTGTGGAGCAGGCTTTTCTTGGGTCAATAATGGCCTGACTATGACAATGTAATGAATGAATTATAGGAAAGGTATAAATGCATGAGCTTGAATGGCTTTCATATGTTTCGTACATGTTATAGCGGTTTTGCCATTGTACGTTGCATGACGAGCATCAAACAAACTGCATAGCTTTGATTAACATACTCATAGTATTCATTATGGAATGGAAGATCAAGATCCATTGAAACAGCAATCATTGTAAATCAGTGCGACAGGTGATGCCATTGTTGTTAAACATCTTACGGTTCACGTCTCAAACACAAGTTGTTTTGAAGTTGTGAAAGGGATTTCACCCCAGGTGGTAGGTCTCCCAAAACAAACCAGCGGCACGGAGGATTCAGTTTGATTGGCTCAACGGCGTTGCCACTCCTACAAATGAGTAGGCGCACTACTTAGTGGAGTGCGCCTGAGGGGGGGGGGGGGGGGGGGGGGGGGGGGGGGGCTACTCTGTAGTCCCACACGTGGTTTCGTGGTTTTGATGGTGAAGGGGGCAGACCTGAACGGCTTCTTAGCTTGTTACTTTGCAAATCACTTATTTATCTGCTGTCGCAAGACAACCCTTCAATTTGAGAGGCAAATGTAGCCGAAGGACATGTATGCTATGTAGCGTTTATTTAAAGGAATTTGTCATATGCCCAGGTGTTGACTTTGGTGGGACAGAAACATTAAGTATATGGCAGCCATATGCCCAGGTGTAGACTTTGGTGGGACAGAAACATTAAGTATATGGCAGCCATATGCCCAGGTGTAGACTCTGGTGGGACAGAAACATTAAGTATATGGCAGCCATATGCCCAGGTGTAGACTCTGGTGGGACAGAAACATTAAGTATATGGCAGCCATATGCCCAGGTGTAGACTTTGGTGGGACAGAAACATGAAGTATATGGCAGCCATATTCCCAGATGTATAGAAGAAGACTGAAGGACATGGACCAAAAGTCCGTTAAGACAAAGGATCCGAAGACATAAGACTAGGGGACAAAAGAACGAGGGGACACAAACTAGTTACTAGGAGGACAAAGGACAAAGGGCCTTCCGAGCACCACCACGACCACCACAAACTCCTTTTTTTACAAAGGGGGAACCAGGAAAAGGCGCAACTGATAAAACCTAGCCCTTTGTGACCAAGGAGAAAATACCAAAGAAAAAGACTTGAAAGGCTAAGGGACAGCTAAGGGACAGACACCACCTGGGCGACTAAAGGGACAAAGGAGGACAGGAACAGAAGACAAACAAACCAGAGAGGCAAGGAAGAAGCCAAAAACAGGAAGCCCAAGAGAAGGGGCTAGGACCACTAAGAAAAAAGACCTATGAAGGGGGGGGCCAAAACATTGCAATCTCTAACAGTCACCGGATCAGAAGACTGAAAGAGGAGATGCAAACTAAGGAGGACGAAAAGGAAACTATGCGAGAAACTAAGAGAAAAAAGGGGGGGAGGGGTGGGGTGGGGGGGGGGAACTAAGGAAGCAACTAGGGGGGGGAACTAAGGAGGCAACTAAGGGTGGAAACTGAACTAGGGTAAGCAAACTAAGGGAGAAACTGCAAAAAACAAGCCAAAAGCAGGGAGGCAACCAGAAAAGAAGAAAGACAACTGGAAGCAAAGCGAAAACCTAAAAGACTGGTCTGGTCAGGTAAATAACAGGAAAGAGGACAGAGACAGTATCAAGATCTAGATCTTGATCTGGATCTTAGCGCAGATCTGGACCTTGATCTTGGTCCAGATCAAGATCCAGATCTGGAACGTTGTCGTGAGCTGTGTCCAAATCTGGAACCTGATCCTGATCTGGGGCAGGGCCTTGATCTTGGGCTTGGGCTGGATCTAGGTCAGGGTCTAGATCAGGGCCTAGAGCTAAGGCTTGGGCTGGGTATGGGTCAGGGTCTAGAGCAGGGTCTAGATCCGGGGAATAGGCTGGATCTGGGTCAGGGTCTAGATCTAGGGCTTGGGCCGGGTCTGGGATTGGGTCTGGGATTGGGTCTGGGAGCACTGTGGCCATGGGGATTTTTATTTCCATGGTGCGGGTATCAGGCTCCTGGTCACCGGGAGTGACCCCAATCATGGTGCAAAAGATCGGGGGGGTGGCCCATAAGCTTGCAAAGGAAGCCACAGCGAGAGAGCAATCTAGGCCACGCCTTTAATCTTGACAGAAGGCGCCATTATCAAGGTGTCGAAGATCCGTCTGGGTGCGCATCCAGTCCCTGGCGATGGCTTGGTGAAGGTGGCCAAGGGCAAGGCAGATAGCCTTGTGGTGAAGGGGCTCAGAAGGGTCTAGTCTGCCAGCCCGGGACGAACGGACCTGCCATATCGCGCCCAAGGTGGTTATACGCAGGAAGGACCACAAGCGTAGGGTAGAGGGAGGAGGGGGTGTCCCGGGCAAAGGGTGATGTCATCACCGAGGAGGAAGAAGGGGCAACGAGGAAGGCGCTGCCCACCGGTGAGGGTCTCCCAAGTGGAAAGGAGCCAGTCTTATTTTTTTTTTTTTTACAAAGGGGGGAACCAGGAAAAGGCGCAACTGATAAAACCTAGCCCTTTGTGACCAAGGAGGAAAGACCAAAGAAAAAGACAAGAACGGCTAAGGGACAGCTAAGGGACGGACACCACCTGGGCGATGTAAGGGACGAAGGAGGACAAGAACAGAAGACAAACAAACCAGAGAGGCAAGGAAGAAGCCAAAAACAGGAAGCCCAAGAGAAGGGGCTAGGACTACTAAGAAAAAAGACCTATGAAGGGGGGGGCCAAAACATTGCAACCTCTAACAGTCACCGGATCAGAAGACTGAAAGAGGAGATGCAAACTAAGGAGGACGAAAAGGAAAACTATGCGAGAAACTATGACAGGGGCAGAATCAGGGCATTTCAAGAAAGCGTGAGACATGGTGTCAGCAGTGTGCAGTTGCAAGCAGTCAGGGCTGGAGCAGACTATGGAGGGGAGGTCGTCTTGGTTGATCCGTTGGAAGCGTCCTCGTACATGGGCAAGGAACGCATTGCAGCCTAGGGTTCCATGAAGCAAGCTCCGGCAAGTGATGGTATAAGGACGGTGGAGAGTCTTGTCTGCGAGGCGTACCCACACCTGCGAAAAGCCTGCACGTAGAGGGAGGGAGGCTTGAGGTTCGTCCTGTCTTTGAGCAGTTCTCTCCGCCAGGCCTGGACGGGGGGGGGCGGTCACATTGTAAGTCCACCCAAGCGTTCTGTGGGAGGTCTTCAGGGGAGGGGACTGGAATAGGGGTGACAACGAGCGCTCTCTCTGTTGCTGGGGTAATCCATCGGGATTCAAGACCACAGAGGCCTCGCAAGTCAGGGTTAGTGCTAGGGTGAGTGTCCAAGGTGGAGGGGGGTAGAATGCTCCACAACCTGGGCCAAGCAGCACGTTCCTCAGTATAACCTCGCACAAAATGGGGGGAACTGGGGCTTTGTTGCATGATATGTTGGTGAAGAAGGGCCTGCCGTGCTTGGCGCACAGAGAGTTCAAGAAGGTTCACCTCAGTATCATCATGGAGGTGGAGACCCCAAGTTGTTGGGTCCAATTGGAGGTCCTCCCAAAGACCAACCAGCCATGGTTCCAAGAGCTCTTGCCTCTGGTGGGGGGGGAGGCCTTGCTGGATCAGCTGCTCCTCAAAGTCTGCCCGTAACCATGCCTCTCGATGTTTCTTGCGTAGGGTGATGAGGGCAGCTTGGGGGTGTCCCTGGGGGGGAAGGGCAGGAAGGGTGAGAGGGTGTAACCGGCCAGAGGGCCAGACCTCCCAAAGACGGTCCTCTCCAGTGAGGGGATCTGTCCCCTCTGCAAGGGGACCAGCAGGGGCCACAGCGGGATAGAGCTTCCATTTGGGAGGTGGAAGTTAAGGAAGGAGGACAGCATCCCGCCAGGGGTCTGGCAGAGAGGAGAGGATGAAGTCAAGGTCTTGGACAGCAGCGGGAGGGAGGTGAGCTCGTTGTTGATGAGCTGAGCGGATGTCCTTGAGACGGTGCCACGATAGTGCTTGGGAGGAGAGCACTTGGTTTGAGGTGATGGGCATGGACGGAAAAGGAGGGGTGTTGTTGAAGGTGGTTTCCAGAAGGATAGATTGCAGGCACTGCATGGGCGGAGCGATAATTCTACGAATGTTCAGAAGGAGAAAAGCCTCTGCACTTTCCCGGGCCAAGTTGGTGGTGATTGAGGCGATGTACACAGAAGACGGGGCGGTAACCAGGGCATGGTATCCACTTGCCTGACCTGGAGGAAGGCGCAAACTTAGAAAACGTCCTGGATAGTGAAAGGGTAGAACAAGATCCACAAGATCCACTCACCAGCAAGGAAAATCTGAAAGGTGCACTAAAGCGGCGGGCACTTAAAAGCAAATAAATTGGTAGCCAATGCATCAGGCATCACTCCATTAGCATTCCAGCACAGTCTCTCAGCAGCCTAGTAACAAGTCACTAGGTCGCCGATGCAAATCATCAAGCTCTGCAAAAATGACCAGAACGCGGCATGCCTCCGGTCTGAAGGTAGCAGTAACAAGGTAACAAAAACTATGGGTGCCAAGGGCGGGGTCCAGCAGGGAGGGGTATGTCTGGGGGGAGTCCAATAAGCCTTCATGCTGTAAGTATGTAAAGCAGCAGTTGAGCCCCAAGAGCTGCCGGCCTTTCTCACCTTCCTCCTCCAGTACTTCACCCGCCTTCTCCATGGTATGCCGCCAATGGGGCGATGCAGGTGTCCCATGAAAAAGCTTATTTGTGCATCGTCCTTGCGCCCACAGGCCTATATTACGTTGACCTTTCCAGGCGGCTCTCCCATTCTGGCAACTCCACTGTGGAGTGGGGACAGCGACAGATCCTCATCCCCCTATCCTCTGCTCCACCCCCTCTCCCCTCTTCACACCGCCGCCAAAAATTCTTCAACGTAACCTCCACATGCGCATTTACAATTTCCCCTTGCTCCCGTCCCGGGGGCAGACATTATCCTCCGCTACAGTCTTGGCGTGAACACCAACGCTGCCGTCTTCATCGTGGATATCATCCCACCCCCAGAAGAACCCTTCCTCCACTGCCTGACACCCTTTCTTCTCCCTCTCCCTCCCTGGTAGACACCCCTTCAGCACCTCCTTGGATCAAGATCCTCTCTCTTTCCCCCTCCCCTCCCATTCTGCTCGTTCCCACCTCTCCACCACATCCCCCTTCACCTCTTTCCAGGGCCCTTCTGCTTCTACCCCCCCCCCTTTACTCCTCCTCCTCCACCTCCCCCCCCCCCCCTTCCCTTCCCTCTTCTTCCAACATGGAACCCTTCGGGGCCCCAACCCATGGTACCCCTCCTCATTCTCTNTACGCAAGAAAACCTCGATGAAGCATGGGTTTTACGGGCAGAACTTTGAGAGCAGCTGATCCCCAGCCAAGGCCCTCCCCCCCCCACCAGCAGGGCCAAGAGCTCTTGGAACCAATGGCGTTTGTCTTTGGGAGGACCTCCAACTTGGACCCAACAACATGAGATGGGGTCCCTCCTTCCACCTCCATGAGAATACTGAGGTTGGCAACCCCCCTTTTTGAACTCTCTGGTGCCAGCCAAGCACTGGCAGGCCCTTCTTTCACCAACATATCATGATGCATGCAAACAAAAGACCCAGTTTCCCCACCCCCAGTTTTGTGCCAGGTTTATAAAACCGAAGGAAACGTGGTCCTGCTTGGCCCAGGCCCCAGTGGAGCAATTTCTATTCCTCATAACTTCTGCAGTCTAATTCTAACAATTCTTCTAACCCCCTAAACCCCCATTCACCCCCTCCACCCTGGGGACACCACACCTACCAAGTCCACTAAAACCCTGAACCTTCGATGCTCCCGTGGTCTGAATCCCGATGGATTGCCCTCCAAGCAACAGAAGAGGAAGCGCTCGTTGGCCAACCCCTATTCCCAGTCCCCTTTCCCTGAAGACCTCCCACAGAAAACGCTTGGTGTACTACACAACGTGTCCTCCCCCACCCGTCCCAGGCCCAGCGGAGAGAACCTGGCTGCCAAAGACAAGGACGACCCACCTCAGTCTCCCTCCCTCTAACGTGCAGCAGGCTTTTTCGCAGGGTTGGGTTACGCCTCGCCTGACAAGACCTCTCCACCGTCCTTATACATACCCATCACTTTGCCGGAGCCTTTTGCTTTCCATCAAAATGGCACCCTTGGCTGCAAATGCCCGTTTCCCTTGCGCACATGTACGAGGAACGCTTTCCCCAACGGAGTCCCAAGAGACGACCCCCCTCACATTAGTTCTGCCTCCAAAGCCTGCTGCTTTTGCCAAAGCTGCACACTGCTGCTGACACAGCAACAACAAAATGTCCTCACGCTTTTTTTCCTTGGAATGGGGAATGCCCTGAATTCTGCTTCTGCCCCTTGTCATAGACTGGCCTCCTTTTCACTTTTTTTGGGAGACCCTCACCGGGGGCAGCGCCTTCCGCCTCGTTGCCCCTCTTTCCTCCTCGGTGACGACATCACCCTTTGGGCTTTGGCCCGTGACCCCCCCCCCCTCCTCCCCCTCTAAACCCCTTAAGGTTTTGTGGTCCTTCCTGCGTATAACCCCTTGGCGCGATATGGCAAGGTTCCGTTTCGTCCCGGGGCCCTGAGACAGACTGGACCATTCTTTCCTGAGCCCCCTTCACACAAGGCCTATCTGCCCTTGGCCCTTGGCCAACCTTTCACCAAAGCCCTCGCCAGGGACTTAGGATGCGCACCCAGACGGATCTTCGTACACCCTTGAATAATGGCGCCCTTCTGTCAGATTGTCTTGGCTTGGCCCATAGATTGCTCTCTCACAGTGGCTTTTCCTTTTACAACTTATGGGCCAACCCCCCCGATCTTTTTGCACCATGATTGGGGCCACTCCCGTTTGACCAGGAGCCTGAAATATACCCGCACCAAATGGGAAATGACAATCCCACATGGCCCCCCACGCGCTCCCCTAACAATTCCCAGACCCAACCCCAGAAACCCAGCCCCCAAGCCCCTATTTCTATACGCCTGATCTAGACCCCTGACCCAGAATTTCCCAGCCCATTACCTACCCGGATCTAGACCTTGCTCTAGACCCCTGACCCAGACCCAGGCCCCATTCTTTCCGGAGCTCTAGACCCTGAATCCCTAGACCCTGATTTAGGCCCAGGCCCCACCCCAAGCCCCATCCTCTAGGGCCCCGATCTTTGACCCCTGACCTAGATCCAGCCCAAAAGCCCAAGACAAGACCCCTTGCCCCCCAGATCAGAATCAGGTTCCAGATTTGGACACAGCACACGACAACCGTTTCCGATCTAGGGCTAGATCCTGGGACCCCAAGATCAAGGTCCCAGATCTGGCCGCTAAGATCCAGAATCAAATCTGGTTACTTTGAAACTGTTCTTCTCTCTGTCCTTCAATTCCTGTTGTTTACCTGCCCAGACCATTCTTTTAAGGTTTTTTCGCTTTGCCTTTCCATTGTCTTTTCTTCTTTTCTGGTTGCCCTCCCTGCTTTTTTTGGCTTGTTTTTTTTTTTTTTTTTTGTTGCAGTTTTTCCTTTCTTCCTTAGTTTTTGCTTCCCTAGTTTTCAGTTCCAACCCTTAGTGGCCTCCTTAGTTTTTCCTCCCTCCCCCCTTCCCCCCCTCAGTTGCCTTCCTTTAGTCCCCCCCCCCCCCCCCTCCCCCCCCCCTTTTTTTCTCATTAGTTTCTTAGTTTTCCTTCTCTCGCTAGTTGTTTTCGCTTTTAGTCCTCCTTAGTTTGCCATCTCCTCTTTCACCAGTTCCCTTCTGATCCGGTGACGGTTAAGTTTGCAAATGTTATGGCCCCCCCCCCCCCCCCTTCATAAGTCCTTTTTCTCTTTAGAGTAGTCCCTAGCCCCTTCATCTTGGGGCTTCTCCTTCCTGTTTTTTTGGCTCTCCTTGCCTCTCTGGTTTTTTGTTTGGTCTTCGTGTTCCCGTTTCCCTCCTTGTCCCCTTACGTCGCCCCAGGTGGTGTCCGGTCCCTTAGCTGTCCTTAGCCGTTTTCTTTTTTCTTTATCTTTTTTTTTGTTTCTTTTTTCCTTTTCTTTGGTCTTTTCCTTCTCCTTGGGTTCACAAAAAGGCTCAGGTTTTATCAGTTTTTGCGCCCTTTTCCTTGATTCCTGTTCCCCCCCCTTTGTAAAAAAAAAAAAAAAAAAAAAAAAAAAAAAAAAAAAAAAAAAAAAAAAAAAAAAAATGCTGACCTCCTTGGAGGGGTGCAGAGTTAGGCGGAGTATAAACGCATGAAGCGTCCTGTAACACGCAAATGGGGCACTGAGCCAAGCTCCCATAGCCCGCGAAAATTGCAGTCGCTCCCAGCCGAAATTGGCCGAAGCAGCGTTTCCGCAGCAAAGTTATAAAGGCGAAGGGCGGGCCGGAGGAAAGCAGACCTTGCTATGGGCGAAAAAGGAACCTCCAAGCTCCAATTGGTCGCCTCAAGCTTGGGGGGGGGTGGGGGGTCTACTATGATCATCAGCATCTGACATGAAGGAGCAGGGATGAGAGGGAGGAGGAATGGAGGAGTCTGAAGAGGAAGAGGAAGTGGGTTTGGGGCCCCTCGGAAGAAGGAATCAGGAAGAGAGCTGCCTCTGAAGGAACTAATGATTGGGTCCCCGGGTTGGTCCCAAATTAACTTGAAGAATAATAGCC
This sequence comes from Chlamydomonas sp. ICE-L, assembly GCA_013435795.1. Classification (NCBI taxonomy): domain Eukaryota; kingdom Viridiplantae; phylum Chlorophyta; class Chlorophyceae; order Chlamydomonadales; family Chlamydomonadaceae; genus Chlamydomonas; species Chlamydomonas sp. ICE-L. The sequence goes on from JACBWV010000140.1 coordinate 63,917, forward strand.
CCCCCGTGCCCCCCCCCCTTCCAGTAGGCGCTGACCTTCTTATGCTGGACCCTCTGGGAGGGGGCAAGAGTAGCGGGATTAGACAAATAGACCGCATGAGCGCTGTAACACTCAATGGGGCCTGAGCAGTCCCATAGCCCGCCGAAAATTGCAGTTCCCGGCCTTCCACGCCGAATTGGCCCGAAGCAGCTTCGCACCCCCCCCCAGCAGATTTATAGGCGGCCGAGAGCAGCACATTGCTAGGGCGAAAAAGGACCCTCCCAGCTCCATTGTCGCCTCAAGCTTCGTCTACTAGGTAAATCTCAGCAGCTGGACATGAAAGGAAGCAGGGATTGGAGAAGGGAGAATGGAGGATTTCTAAGGAGGAGGAATTGGGTGGGGCTCGTAAGAAGGAATCAATGAGGAGCTTTGCTTCTGAAGGACTAAGGATGGGGTCGGGTTGGTCCCCCAATAACTTGAAGAGAATAGCCTGCCCCCCTCCAGTTAGGCCTTGAACCTCTTAAAAATTCTGACCTCTGGAAGGGGGCAGAGTAGCGGATTAGACCCGCATGAGCGTCTTGTAAAAAACCTTTAAACACACTCAATGGGGCACTGGGGGGCAGCTCCCATAGCCCGCCGAATTGGCAGTCGCTCAGCCGAATTGGCCGAAGCAGCTTCGCAGCAAAAGTTATAAAGGCCGGGCCCGGAGGCAGCAGACATTTGCTAGGGGCGCAAAAAGACCCTCCAGCTCCAATTGGTCGCCCTCAAAGCTTCGTCTACTAGTATCCGGTTCAGCAGCCCTGCATCAGGAGGCAAGGGAATGAGAGGGAGGAGAGGAGGATTTCTGAGAAGGAAGGAAGGAAGTGGGTGGTGCTCGGAAAGAAGGGAATCAGGAGAGAGCTGCTTTCTTCTGAAGGACTAAGGTTCGGTGGTCCCAAATTTAACTTGAAGAGAATAGCCTGCCCCCCCTCCAGTAGGCTGACCTCTTATGGCTGACCTCTTGGGGGGCAGAGTAGCGGATTAGACCGCATGAGCGTCTGTAACACTCCAATGGGGGGCCCCGGGGGCACTGAGCAGCTTCCCATAATAGCCGCGAAATTGCAAGTCGCTCCACAGCCGAAGGGGCCGAAAAGCAGCTTCGCAGCAAAAGTTAGTAAGGCGGCCGAATAGCAGACATTGCTAGGGCGAAAAAGGGACCTCCATCTCCAAAATTTGGTTCGCCTCAAAAGCCCTTCGTCTACTGGTATCAGCTCAGCAGCTGACATGAAAGGAGCAGGGATGAAGAGGGAGGAGATGGAGGAATTCTGGGGGAAGGAGGAAGTGGGTTGGGGCTCGGGAAGAAGGGAATCAGGAGAGCTGCCTTCTAAGGACTAAGGTTCGGGTGGTCCTCCCAAATACTTGAAGAGAATAGCCTGCCCCCTCCCTAGGCTGACCTCTTTCTGACCTCCTGGGGGGGCAAGTAGCGGATTAGAACCGCCATTAGCGTCCTGTAAAAAAACTCAAATGGGGGCACTGAGCAGCTCCCCATAATATTAAACTCCTCTCATTTCAGTCGCTCCAAGCCCGAATTGGGTTGGCCGAAGCAGCTTCGGCAGCAAAGTTTATAAAGGCTAGAACCGGATAAAGCAGACATTGCTATAGGCGGCCGAAAAAAAAAAGGACCTCCAGCCCTCCAATTTAATTTGTCGCCCTCAAACTTCGTCTACTAGGTATCCTCATCAGCCTGAATGAAAGGAACATGGATAGAGTGAGGAGATGGAGGATTCTGGATCTGAGGAGGAAGGAGGAAGTGGGTGGGCTCCGGAAGAAGGGGAAAATCAGAGAGAGCTGCTTCCTGGGAAGGACTAATGATGGGGCGGTCGGGTGGTCCAAATTAACAACTTGAAGAGAATGCCTGCCCCCCCTCCAGTAGGCGACCTCTTATATGGCTGACCTCTGGAGGGGGCAGGTAGCGGAATTATACCCGCATGTGAGCGGTCTGTAACACCAAATGGGGCACTGGGCAGCTCCCAATATAAGCCCGAAAATTGCAGTTCGCTCAGCCGAATTGGCCGAAGCAGCTTCGCAGCAAATTATAAAATGCCGGCCGGAGAGCAGACATTGCTAGGGGGGGGCCGAAAGGACCTTCCCAGCTCCCATTGGGTCGCGACAAAGCTTCCCGTCCCTTACCCTAGGTAATCTCCAGCAAAAGCTGACATGAAAGGAGCAGGATTAAGAGGGAGGAATGGAGGATTCCTCCTGAGAGAGAGGACGTGGGTGGGGCTTCGGAAGAAGGGAATCAGTAGAAGAGCTGCTTCTTGAAGGAACTAAAGGATGGGGGTCGGGTGGTCCCAAATTACTTTGAAAGGAGAAATATCCTGGCCCCCCCTCCCATAAGGCTGACCTCTTATGCTGACCTCTGGAGGGGGCAGAGTACGGATTAGACACCGCAATGAAACGTCTTTGTTACACTCAATGGGCCACTGAAGGCAGCTCCATAAGGCCGCTAAATTGCAGTTCTCGCTCCATCCAGCCCCGAATTGGCCGAAGCAGCTTCCGCAGCAAAGTATAAAAAAGCGGCCGGAGAGCAGACATTGCTAGGAGGGCGAAAAAGGACCTCCCAGCCTCCAATTGTCTGCCTCAAAAGCTTTCGTCACTAGGTATCCCCTCAGCAGCTGAACATGAGGATCAGGGATGATAGGATGAGATGGAGGATTCTGAGAGGAAGGAGGAAGTGGGTGGGGCTCCGGAAGAAGGGAAATCAGGAGAGAGCTTTGTCTGCCTTCTGAGGACTAAGGGATGGGGGTCGTGTGGTCCCAAATTAACTTGGAAGAAATAGCCTGCCCCCTCCAGTAGGCTTGACCCTCTTATGCTGACCTCTGGAGGGGGCAGAGTAGCGGATTAGAACGCATGAAGCGTCTGTAACACTCAAATGGGGCAACTGAAGCAAGCTCCCATAATAGCCGCGAAATTGCAGTCGCTCCAATCCGAATTGGACGAAGCAGCCCCTTCGCCAAGCAAAGTTATAAGGGCGGCCCGGAAATTCAGGACATTGTGCTAGTTGGGCGAAAAACGCAAGTTACCTCCAGCTCCCATTGTCGCCTCAAAGCTTCGTTTCCTTAACTGAGGTATCTCAGCAGCTGACATGAAAGGTAGCAGGGATGAGAGGGAGGAGATGGAGGATTCTGAGAGGATGGAGGAAGTGGGTGGGGCTCGGAAGAAGGAATCAGGAGAGAGCTGCTTCTGAAGTACTAAGGATGGGGGTCGGGTGGTCCCAAATTAACTTGAAGAGAATAGCCTGCCCCCCTCCAGTAGGCTGACCTCTTATGCTGACCTCTGGAGGGGGTCAGAGTAGCGGATTAGACCGCATGAGCGTCCTGTTAACACTGCAAATGGGGCACTGAGCAGCTCCCATAGCCGCGAAATTGCAGTCGCTCCAGCCGAATTGGCCGAAGCAGCTTCGCAGCAAAGTCATAAGGCGGCCGGAGAGCAGACATTGCTAGGGCGAAAAAAGGACCTCCAGCTCCAATTGTCGCCTCAAAGCTTCGTCTACTAGGTATCTCAGCAGCTGAACATGAAGGAGGCAGGGATGAGAGGGAGGAGATGGAGGATTCTGAGAGGAAGGAGGAAGTGGTGGGGCTCGGAAGAAGGGAATCAGGAGAGAGCTGCTTCTGAAGTACGAAGGAGGATGGGGTCGAGGTGGTCCCAAATTTACTTGAAGAAAAAGAAAAAAAATAGGCCTGCCCCCCCTCCAGTAGGCTGACCTCTTATGCTGACCTCTGGAGGGGTCCAGAGTAGCGGATTAGACCGCATGAGCCGTCTGTAACACTCAAATGGGGCACTGGCAGCTCCCATAGCCGCGAATTGCAGTCGCTCCAGCCGAATTGGCCGAAGCAGCTTCGCAGCAAAGTATAAGGCGGCCGGAGGAGCAGACATTGCTAGGGCGGAAAAAAGGACTCCAGCTCCAATTGTCGCCTCAAAGCTTCGTCTACTAGGTATCTCAGCAGCTGACATGAAGGAGCAGGGATGAGAGGGAGGAGATGAGGATTCTGAGAGGAAGGAGGAAGTGGGTGGGGCTCGGAAGAAGGGAATTCAGGAGAGAGCTGCTTCTGAAGTACTAAGGATGGTGGTCGGGTGGTCCCAAATTAACTTGAAGAGAGAATAGCCTGCCCCCCTCCAGTAGGCTGACCTCTTATGCTGACCTCTGGAGGGGTCAGAGTAGCGGATTAGACCGCATGAGCGTCTGTAACACTCAAATGGGCACTGATGCAGCTCCCATAGCCGCGAAATTGCAGTCGCTCCAGCCGAATTGGCCGAAGCAGCTTCGCAGCAAGTTATAGGCGGCCGGAGAGCAGACATTGCTAGGGGCGAAAAAGGACCTCCAGCTCCAATTGTCGCCTCAAAGCTTCGTCTACTAGGTATCTCAGCAGCTGACATGAAAGGAGCAGGGATGAGAGGGAGGAGATGGAGGATTCTGAGAGGAAGGAGGAAGTGGGTGGGGCTCGGAAGAAGGGAATCAGGAGAGAGCTGCTTCTGAAGTACTAAGGATGGGGGTCGGGTGGTCCAAATTTACTTGAAGAGAATAGCCTGCCCCCCTCCAGTAGGCTGACCTCTTATGCTGACCTCTGGAGGGGTTCAGAGTAGCGGATTAGAACCGCATGAGCGTCTGTAACACTCAAAATGGGGCACTGATGCAGCTCCCATAGCCGCGAAATTGCAGTCGCTCCAGCCGAATTGGCCGAAGCAGCTTCGCAGCAAAGTCATAAGGCGGCCGGAGAGCAGACATTGCTAGGGCGAAAAAAGGACCCTCCAGCTCCAATTGGTCGCCTCAAAGCTTCGTCTACTAGGTATCTCAGCAGCTGACATGAAGGAGCAGGGATGAGAGGGAGGAGATGGAGGATTCTGAAGAGGAAGGAGGAAGTGGGTGGGGCTCGGAAGAAGGGAATCAGGAGAGAGCTGCTTCTGAAGTACTAAGGATGGGGGTCGAGGTGGTCCCAAATTTACTTTAGAAGAGAATAGCCTGCCCCCCTCCAGTAGGCTGACCTCTTATGCTGACCTCTGGAGGGGTCAGAGTAGCGGATTAGACCGCAATGAGCGTCTGTAACACTGCAAATGGGGCACTGAGCAGCTCCCATAGCCGCGAAATTGCAGTCGCTCCAGCCGAATTGGCCGAAGCAGCTTCGCAGCAAAGTTATAAGGCGGCCGAGAGCAGACATTGCTAGGGCGAAAAAAGGACCTCCCAGCTCCAATTGTCGCCTCAAAGCTTCGTCTACTAGGTATCTCAGCAGCTGACATGAAGGAGCAGGGATGAGAGGGAGGAGATGGAGGATTCTGAGAGGAAGGAGGAAGTGGGTGGGGCTCGGAAGAAGGGAATCAGGAGAGAGCTGCTTCTGAAGTACGAAGGATGGGGGTCGGGTGGTCCCAAATTAACTTGAAGAGAATAGCCTGCCCCCCTCCAGTAGGCTGACCTCTTATGCTGACCTCTGGAGGGGGCAGAGTAGCGGATTAGACCGCATGAGCATCTGTAACACTCAAATGGGGCACTGAGCAGCTCCCATAGCCGCGAAATTGCAGTCGCTCCAGCCGAATTGGCCGAAGCAGCTTCGCAGCAAAGTCATAAGGCGGCGGAGAGCAGACATTGCTAGGGCGAAAAAAGGACCTCCAGCTCCCAATTGTCGCCTCAAAGCTTCGTCTACTAGGTATCTCCGCAGCTGACATGAAGGAGCAGGGATGAGAGGGGGAGATGGAGGATTCTGAGAGGAAGGAGGAAGTGGGTGGGGCTCGGAAGAAGGGAATCAGGAGAGAGCTGCTTCTGAGTACTAAGGATGGGGGTCGGTGGTCCCAAATTACTTGAAGAGAATAGCCTGGCCCCCCTCCAGTAGGCTGACCTCTTATGCTGACCTCTGGAGGGGCAGAGTAGCGGATTAGACCGCATGAGCGCTGTAACACTGAAATGGGGCACTGAGCAGCTTCCCATAGCCGCGAAATTGCAGTCGCTCCAGCCGAATTGGCCGAGCAGCTTCGCAGCAAAGTCATAAGGCGGCCGGAGAGCAGACATTGCTAGGGCGAAAAAAGGACCCTCCAGCTCCAATTGTCGCCTCAAAGCTTCGTCTACTAGGTATCTCAGCAGCTGACATGAAGGAGCAGGGATGAGAGGGAGGAGATGGAGGATTCTGAGAGGAAGGAGGAAGTGGGTGGGGGCTCGGAAGAAGGGATTCAGGAGAGAGCTGCTTCTGAAGTACTAAGGATGGGGGGTCGGGTGGTCCCAAATTTACTTGAAGAGAATAGCCTGCCCCCCTCCAGTAGGCTGACCTCTTATGCTGACCTCTGGAGGGGTCAGAGTAGCGGATTAGACCGCATGAGCGCCTGTAACACTCAAATGGGGCACTGAGCAGCATCCCATAGCCGCGAAAATTGCAGTCGCTTCAGCCGAATTGGCCGAAGCAGCTTCGCAGCAAAGTCATAAGGCGGGCCGGAGGCAGACATTGATAGGGCGAAAAAAGGACCTCCAGCTCCAATTGTCGCCTCAAAGCTTTGTCTACTAGGTATCTCAGCAGCTGACATGAGGAGCAGGGATGAGAGGGAGGAGATGGAGGATTCTGAAGGATGGAGGAAGTGGGTGGGGCTCGGAAGAAGGGAATCAGGAGAGAGCTGCTTCTGAAGTACTAAGGATGGGGGTCGGGTGGTCCCAAATTAACTTGAAGAGAAATAGCCTGCCCCCTCAAGTAGGCTACCTCTTATGCTGACCTCTGGAGGGGCAGAGTAGCGGATTAGACCGCATGAGCGTCTGTAACACTAAATGGGGCACTGAGCAGCTCCCATAGCCGCGAAATTGCAGTCGCTCCAGCCGAATTGGCCGAAGCAGCTTCGCAGTAAAGTCATAAGGCGGCCGAGAGCAGACATTGCTAGGGCGAAAAAAGGACCTCCAGCTCCAATTGTCGCCTCAAAGCTTCGTCTACTAGGTATCTCAGCAGCTGACATGAAGGAGCAGGGATGAGAGGGAGGAGATGGAGGATTCTGAGAGGAAGGAGGAAGTGGGTGGGGCTCGGAAGAAGGGAATCAGGAGAGAGCTGCTTCTGAAGTACTAAGGATGGGGGTCGAGGTGGTCCCAAATTTACTTGAAGAGAATAGAAAAAAAAAAATAGCCTGCCAGCCGCTGCCCCCCTCAGTAGGCTACCTCTTATGCTGACCCTGGAGGGGTCAGAGTAGCGGATTAGACCGCATGAGCGTCCTGTAACACTCAAATGGGGCACTGTGCAGCTCCCATAGACCGAAATTGCAGTGCGCTTCCTCCGAATTGGCCGAAGCAGCTTAGCAGCAAAGTTATAAGGCGGGCCGGAGAGCAGACATTGCTAGGGGCGAAAAAAGGACCTCCAGCTCCAATTGTTCGCCTCAAAAGCTTCGTCTACTAGGTATCTCAGCAGCTGACATGAAGGAGCAGGGATGAGAGGGAGGAGATGGAGGATTCTGAGAGGAAGGAGGAAGTGGGTGGGGCTCGGAAGAAGGGAGAATCAGGAGAGAGCTGCTTCTGAAGTACTAAGGATTGGGGGTCAGTGTGTCCCAAATTACTTGAAGAGAATAGCCTGGCCCCCCTCCAGTAGGCTACCTCTATGCTGACCTCTGGAGGTGGCAGAGTAGCGGATTAAACCGCATGAACGTCTGTAACACTCAAATGGGGCACTGAGCAGCTCCCATAGCCGCGAAATTGCAGTCGCTCCAGCCGAATTGGCCGAAGCAGCTTCGCAGCAAAGTCATAAGGCGGCCGGAGAGCAGACATTGCTAGGGCGAAAAAAGGACCTCCAGCTCCAATTGTCGCCTCAAAGCTTCGTCTACTAGGTATCTCAGCAGCTGACATGAAGGAGCAGGGATGAGAGGGAGGAGATGTTATCAGCTTTAATACACTCCGTGGTGTGGACAGAGATGAAAGCAGCGGAACAGACGCGCCAATCTATACACGGAGACAAGAATAACATTACAAAAGACTGGGGAACCATAAAGGGACACCAGCGGAGGAAAGGGGCGGTAGCCTGGAACCTGATCAGGGTACAGGCTAGACAGCGCGTGTCAGAAGAACCGATGACGCAGTCAACAGGAAGTCGTCACAGTGTCATGAAGAATGACACAGTCTACGGGAAGCTGACATAGTACTGTCAGGACCGATAGTTCTAAGGGAGTACACAAGGAGTCACCAAGACATAAAACAAGTGAGAGCACCGCTATTCATGCTGATAGATGGAGGATTCTGAGAGGAAGGAGGAAGTGGGTGGGGCTCGGAAGAAGCCATGGGGCTTGCTGTAGAGTCTGGGGGATGTCTCGCACATCAGTGGTCCATTGGGATCTTCTTAACATGTGCTGAGCCATGGGGGGAAGCTGCATGGGGCTGTCAGAGAGAAGGAACAGAAGAGGCCATGATAGCTGAAAGGGGCTGGGAGAATTATACCAGGTGTAGGATTGACTCCCATGCAAAGAAGGAAGGGCTGAAAGTGTTTGGGGAAACTCGAGTGTCAGACCAGGCTGGCTGACACACTGCTGCTATTGCAGGGCTGAAGGGGGAAGCAGAGAGTTCCAAGAAGGGCAATTCGCTCACTGAGCGGCTTGAGAGCTTCAAGACGAGCACAAGAACACTGTAACGTATTGAGGGAAGAGTGAGAAAAACCCTTAGCCGTTCATGTCTTTTTCTTTGGTCTTTTCTCCTTGGTCACAAAAGGCTAGGTTTTATCAGTTGGGCCTTTTCCTGGTTCCCCCCTTTGTAAAAAAAAAAAAAAAAGGGTCTTGATCTTGGGCTTGGGCTGGATCTAGATCAAGTTCTAGATCAGGGTCTAGATCAGGGCCTAGAGCTGGGGCTTGGACTGGCCCTAGATCAAGTTCTAGATCAGGGTCTAGAGCTGGGTCTTGGGCTGGGTCTCGGTCAGGGTCTAGAGTAGGGTCTAGATCCGGGGGATGGGTTGAATCTGGGTAAGGGTCTAGATCAGGGTCTAGATCTAGGGCTTGGTCTGGGTATGGGATTGATTTTGGGATTGTAGGGAGCGCTAGGGGCATTGGGAATTTTTATTTCTGTGGTGCGGGTCAGGGTACTACAAAGTGTGCGCAGCTCGCGCGGCCCGCGCTGCATTTTTGAGCCCATCTGCACGTTTCACGCAGTTTTTATCAACCCATGTGCACGGAGCGCGCTGCTTTTTTGAATACCATTTTTTGTCCCTTAGCTGTCCCTTAGCCGTTCATGTCTTTTTCTTTGGTCTATTCTCCTTGGTCACAAAGGGCTTGGTTTTATCAGTTGGGCCTTTTCCTGGTTCCCCCCTTTGTAAAAAAAAAAAAAAAAAAGCGCTTTCCTATTTTCACTCACTCAGAGAAAGCGCAGAAAAGCACAGAAACCGCTGTCCCTACGTGCGCTTTCTCATTTTTTGAGTGTGAGTCATTAAGTGACTTAAGGGCTGGATTGACTAGATTGCCCTCTCGGATTTAAATTGTGTGGCAGCCAATGACCATCGGTTATCGCCATGGAAGCTGCCAGGCCGTCGAATTTGAACACTAACAGATAAAACCGAACAGACTTTCTGATAATTAAACCTGTAGGCTCGGTTGAAGCAGTTATAACGTCTTCAAGTTCCTCATACCTTCTCGAGGGTTCATTCAGCGCTAACGCTCCTCAGCCCCGCCCCTGCCCCAGCCCCGCCCCGCCCCCTGCTGTCGCCATTTCGTCACTGCCCTAGTCTGATAGTCTCCTCCCCCCGCACCAAAGGTAAGTTTGTTTGCTTATGAATCGACCAGCCGAGTAGTCAAACCTGCCGAGTTGCTGAAAACTTTGAGTGTATAAATAACTCCTTTTCCCATGTGCAGTCCTCCTCCCACTCTTCCTCCATCGCCTGCTGCTCCTCTTCGCTCCTCCTCCTCAGCTCCTCCTCCTCATGATGAATGCCCTCTGGCCTCCCGTTCCACGTTCCTTGTTTGCACTCGCCTTTTGCTCATTTGCTCTCGTTCGTTGTTGCCCGGGTGGAATCGAACCGAAAGAAACTGGGTGAAGGGGTGGGACAGGCCGGGGCGCATGTGATTTTTTTTTTTTACAAAGGGGGGAACCAGGAAAAGGTTGCAACAACCGAAGAAAAAGGCGCGAAACAACCGAAGAAAAAGGTTCTCAGGCCCAAAAACACTTCTGATCGCTCAGGCACCGCCGCTGGACCCACCAGCACGTTGCCCCCGCAACAACCAACCCCCCACTGAGTCTACCCAAGACCCCGCTGGAAGACCAACACATTGCCCCCGCAACAACAACCCCCCCCACTACGTCTACCCAAGACCCCGCTGGACCGCCAGCACGTTGCCCCCACAACAACACCCCCCCCCCCCACACACACACACTGCCTCTACCCATCAGTTCCCCTCTCCTACCCTCCCACCATCTCCCTAACCCCGTCGGCCTCGCAAGCCAAATCTTCCGAGCCCCACCCACTTCCTCCTTCCTCTCAGAATCCTCCATCTCCTCCCTCTCATCCCTGCTACTTCATGTCAGCTGCTGAGATACCTAGTAGACGAAGCTTTGAGGCGACAATTGGAGCTGGAGGTCCTTTTTTCGCCCTAGCAATGTCTGCTCTCCGGCCGCCTTATGACTTTGCTGCGAAGCTGCTTCGGCCACTTCGGCTGAAGCGACTGCAATTTCGCGGCTATGGGAGCTGCTCAGTGCCCCATTTGAGTGTTGCAGACGCTTATGCGGTTTAATCCGCTACTCTGCCACCTCCAGAGGTCAGCATAAGAGGTCAGCCTACTGGAGGGGGGCAGGCTATTCTCGTCAAGTTAATTTGGGACCACCCGACCCCCATCCTTAGTACTTCAGAAGCAGCTCTCTCCTGATTCCCTTCTTCCGAGCCCCACCCACTTCCTCCTTCCTCTCAGAATCCTCCATCTCCTCCCTCTCATCCCTGCTCCTTCATGTCAGCTGCTGAGATACCTAGTAGACGAAGCTTTGAGGCGACAATTGGAGCTTGAGGTCCTTTTTTCGCCCTAGCAATGTCTGCTCTCCGGCCGCCTTATGACTTTGCTGCGAAGCTGCTTCGGCCAATTCGGCTGGAGCGACTGCAATTTCGCGGCTATGGGAGCTGCTCAGTGCCCCATTTGAGTGTTACAGACGCTCATGCGGTTTAATCCGCTACTCTGCCCCCTCCTAGTACTTCAGAAGCAGCTCTCTCCTGATTCCCTTCTTCCGAGCCCCACCCACTTCTTCCTTCCTCTCAGAATCCTCCATCTCCTCCCTCTCATCCCTGCTCCTTCATGTCAGCTGCTGAGATACCTAGTAGACGAAGCTTTGAGGCGACAATTGGAGCTGGAGGTCCTTTTTTCGCCCTAGCAATGTCTGCTCTCCGGCCGCCTTATGACTTTGCTGCGAAGCTGCTTCGGCCAATTTGGCTGGAGCGACAGCAATCTTGCGGCTATGGGAGCTGCTCAGTGCCCCATTTGAGTCTTATAGACGTTCATGCGGTTTAATCCGCTACTCTCCTTGTTTGTGTCCCTCGTTCTTTTGTACCCTAGTCTTTTCGTCTTTTGTCTTGGATCTTTTGTCTTAGCGGACTTTTGGTCCATGTCTTCTAGTCTTCTTCTTTGGTTTTTCTTCCTTGGTCACATAGGGCTAGGTTTTATCAGATGTTCTCCTTCCTGGTTCCTCCCTATGTAAAAAAAAAAAAAAAAAAAAAACTCTGCCCCCTCCAGAGGTCAGCATAAGAGGTCAGCCTACTGGAGGGGGGCAGGCTATTCTCTTCAAGTTAATTTGGGACCACCCGACCCCCATCCTTAGTACTTCAGAAGCAGCTCTCTCCTGATTCCCTTCTTCCGAGCCCCACCCACTTCCTCCTTCCTCTCAGAATCCTCCATCTCCTCCCTCTCATCCCTGCTCCTTCATGTCAGCTGCTGAGATACCTAGTAGACGAAGCTTTGAGGCGACAATTGGAGCTTGAGGTCCTTTTTTCGCCCTAGCAATGTCTGCTCTCCGGCCGCCTTATGACTTTGCTGCGAAGCTGCTTCGGCCAATTCGGCTTGAGCGACTGCAATTTCGCGGCTATTGGAGCTTCTCAGTGCCCCATTTGAGTGTTACAGACGCTCATGCTGTTTAATCCGCTACTCATTCACTCATCAATTCCCCCACACCCTACTCAGGAAATGCGAAATTTCCGCAATCACGCCTAAAGATGTGATTGCCGTGGAGCTCGTACCTCGCTCCCGTTGATTCCTCTGCTCTACACATTCACCCCCTTTTCCAGACACCTCCTGTTCAGACTTTCTCAGGTATGCTTAGGTATGCTTCCTTCTGTGGTCCAAGTTTCTTTTCAACTTCTTCTTTTCTCCGCCCTCATTCCTTGCCCACAGCCTAACGCTCTACCTACACACACTGTCCCCCTCTATCACACCCCTTTAACCGCACACTGCCAAACACTCCTCTCCCCCTCCCACCTCCCCCCCCCCCCCCCACACACACACCCCTTTTGACCACCATCCCCACAATCTCACTCCCCCACCACACCGCCCATAACCACTCACTCACCCCCCTATCACAACACGTTCTTACTACAAACCACCACCAACCTTCACATCACACCCCTCACCCCCACCCCACCACGACAACCCTGGCCAGGGCGTGCGAGTCGCCTAGACCGGTCTGGGCCAGTAAATCCCCTCCAAACACACACACTCACACCTTCCCTCTTCACCACCTAACCCACACTCGGGGAAGTCGACAGATCGCTAAATGCGTACGAGCGCAGCGGAATGCACGCGGAGTCCGCGATTAGTCATAGTCCTTTAATGACCTGGCACTTCTGACTCTAGCGGTAAGCCCTATACCCGCGTCGCGTGTAGCTCAGAATCCCGAGACATTTCGCCTGCATTTCGCCAAGGCGGATTGTCGTCGAAATGTCTCAGACTTCTGAGATATTTTGACGGCATCTCGCCATGCACGGCGGCTTGTGCACGGTAATGAGGCGAAATATTCGGTCTTCTGAGACATTTCGCCTGTACTTCGCCTACAGGGCCGTTTGGGCATGGTGGTCGGAGAGGTCACATTTTCAGGAATGTTTTCTAGAAGCATTTCTCAAATACATCAGGAGTCGAGAAGTTAGATTACATACATAATAAACTATGCATCCATTAACCTATTGATCTACCTATATATCTATGTAAGCATCCTTACACATGTACATCCACTACAGCCCATATATTTCCTCTATATCCATTAACCATAGATAGACAGCAAGCAAAAACGAGCAGCCAAATTGCTGGGTGGAGCCATGTAGCTAATTAAGTTCAAGTACAAGTATATACGCAGCCTGCAGGCAGCTATCTATTTGTCTAATTATGAATACATAGGCCTATATATCCACCAAGAAGAAACGCCCAATCAAAGCTATACATCTATATATATTCGCTGATTCTATTTTATATTTCCATCTTCAGCATGTGTAGTTCCTTCGTGGCAACAATCTTCATCGCAGCCGTAGCAGGGATAATGGCAAAGGACAGGACGACAGTGATGAGCAGGGAAGGGGAGGCGTTAAAGAGCAAAGAGGGGCAGGGATAATGGCGAGGGGCAGGATGACAGTGATGAGCAGAGAAGGGAAGGCGTTAGAGAGCAAAGAGGGGCAGGGATAATGGCAAGGGGCAGGAGGACAGTGTTGAGCAGAGTGGGGCAGGCGTTAGACAGCAAAGAGGGGCAGGGATAATGGCAAGGGGCAGGACGACAGTGATGAACAAGGCAGGGCAGGCGTTAGAGAGCAAAGAGGGGCAGGGATAATGGATATGGGCCAGGCGACAGTGATGAGCAGAGCAGGCCAGGCGTTAGAGAGCAAGGAGGGGCAGGGATAATGGCAAAGGGCAAGATGACAGTGATGAGCAGAGCAGGGCAGGCGTTAGAGAGCCAGGAAGGGCAGGGAGCACGGATAAGGGCAGGATGGTGATTAGCAGGGCATGGCCTGCGTTACAGAGCAATGAAGGGCAGGGAGAATGGCAAGGGGCAGGACAGTGACGTGCAGAGCAGGGTATGCGTTAGAGATCAATGAAGGGCAGTACATAGACAGAGGCATAGTACAGATGCAGTTACAGAGACGATGGCAGAGACAGTGATACAAACATAGACAGATGCACGTGGGCACCACCTAGGAATGAATCAAGACATAATTCGCTATGCCACACAATTGTTGCGAAACCGCACCTACAAGCAAGCTTCACTTATTACTTACGTTGTTGTCCAAAAGCCTCATGTGACAGTGGAACATCAGAACTGGGAGGGAAGACAGAGCAATGGTCCGTGCAAATACAGAATGCAGGCATAGTTAAATTAAGTAGCACCCTTTACTTCTTATTTGATGATAGTTTAAAGCCCCCTTCTCTTGTGTCAACAATGGCCAAGCGCTCAAGCAGACTGACAAGCAAGTATTCATGCGTGCAACAGATAGGCATGCAAGCAACCAAGCCACTTTCCCATGGGCTGAACACTCTATGCCTAGCACCTCCAAGCTGCAGTCACCATCCAGATAGACAGCCAATCAGTCACCAGGGATGAAGACAGAAAGGCAGGCATACAGACATGAATGCACAAAAGGAGGCATGCAAGCAGGTGGACACTATTTAGGCATGTGATCAAGTCAGAATTCCCTAGGCCACATTGTTGTGAAACCCTACCTACAAGCAAGCTTCAGACCGCTACCAGACAGAGCATGGGTCCCTGCAAAAAAGAAGGGCGGGCATAGTTACATTTATTGACACCCTTTGTGTTGTTTTTGCGTCTTGGTAGGGAGATACCCCTGGAAGTCCAACCTGCCTTAAGCTTAGGTACCTGAACCTCAGGTCCTACCCCAGCCTTGCATTGTCCACACTTGCCTGAGTTTACCATGCATAATGGATCTGGAAGACCCAAGCATAAAGACAAGGTTGGATTGTCACCCAACACCCAGCAAAGCAAGGAGAACCAGTCTCCACAACAACACAAGAGGCAACGTGCCAAGACTGCTACAACTACTAGGAGTGAACCCAATGTGAAGATGCATGCCATGGACATGGGTCTAGTGCGTCAGCCAAATAGACACAGTGCTGCCACCATCTATCATGCAGGGTCTCAAGGGATAATTGCCACGCATGATCTCCTGATACAATGCTCAAGGGCACCATGCAGCCAGGGCAGTGCATGATCCAACTAGAGTGTAAGGCCCCGTGTCCTTTAAAGCTCTACTCAGGCCCAGGAGAGAACAGGTGGAAGTATGACTCACATAAGAGTTGGGAGCAAGTTGTCCCAGCATCCTACTTTGCAAAGTGCCAACTAATCATGCTGCCATCCCAAGCTGAAGTCATGCTCCTGGCATAGCAGACTCCACATACCACCATATTTGACCGTGTACAGAGCAACATCGAGTGGGCTGCCGAGATGCTGCAATGTATGCAGCTTATTCATGCGGTGGCAGTACAGCAGCGCCGACCGGGCTTCCTGGTTGAGGAGTTGACGACGCAAGGGCCGCTGGCTGCAAGATACCATGCCTCCAGCACTGACAACCTACACAGGTCTAGCATAGACGGATCAGTTGCGAGAATTAGCGGCACCGATGTAAGGGAATTTGTGTAGGAGAGAGGACCAGAGCATTGGTCAAATTTCAAAAACAATCTGACGCACTACTTCGCGCTTGTCCACGCGGAAGGCGGAAGAGGGCGTTGCGCAGTAATACTGAAAATAAAGCTGGAAAGAAAGGAGGGAATAAAGCAGGACGCCAGAAATATCAAGTTGCAACAAACACATGCTTTGGGCGAGGGAGGGAAGAATATGAGGTAGGAGTACGAGAGGTAGAAGGTTGGCGTGGCTTACCTTAGCCATACTGCAAAGGCTCTAATCAGAGGGCTCTAATCGTACGGCCATTTTGCCATGCTGCGTCCAATCCGCCTTGGCTAAATGTACTTGAAAGGCTGGTGAAAGGAAACCCTGCGAAAACATCTATCAAAATTAGTAAGAGCACTGACAGGTCATCGCGTCACACTAATATTTCAGTGTGACTTAGGCTTTCATCACAGTGATTAAAATCGTCCTGGTTTCGCCCTACAACAACGCCATTTTCGAAGCATGCAGCGAAAGCACATAGGTGACTTCGGGTGTCCATTTTCCCGAATGAAAGCTATTCGCCAACAAGTAGTTCGCGCTAGTACTTCGTTGCCTAATTGTTCACCCTATCTCGGAATCGCTGGCAGAGCTTGGCACGTTCGCAAGATTGACCCCTCGAAAAGGTTGCTAACAGACCCTCGAGCGACAGAAAGCTGCATACCCCTTAGCGTATTACAACTCAGTAGTTAACGTGCGATCGAGGAGTTATTGGTCACGCTTCAGTCTACAAAAAGTTCTGGGTGTCTGTCGGGATCGCTAGTTTGCAGTGAGCCGAGACATTTCGTCCACTGTACGCCTACATTTATCTGTAATTCCGCTGCAAATCGTGTCTTTCGCCTACATTTAGCGAAATTGTCACTTCCCCGAGTGCCACACTCACTCCCCCACCACATCACACATAACCACACACTCTCCCCCCACCACCAAACGTTCTTACAACTTACCACCCACCCATACCTCCACAATACACCCCTCACCCCCCCACACACAACCACCTGGTCTGGGCGTGAAATTCGCCCAAATAGACCGGTCTGGGCAAGAAAATCGCCCAGACCATAGTTCCACTGGAGATTGCTCTTTTCCTGGCTTGCCGAGGTTTACCTTAGCGGTTAGGGGGCGGCGTTAGATCGCAGGACACACAGGCTGAGTTACAAATGTGGTGTGTTCTACATCCCTTGTGATATACAACACCCTTGCTGTATCGACCTTACTTGCGAGAGTAGGAAGGGGGTGGTGAGGTTCGATTCCTCAGTATTTTGGCGTCCTGGCCCTAAGCAAACCTTGTAGGGAAGTACTGTCGGATTTCTGCCCTCGTGGTGGTTCTCTAGTTATGTCTCCTTGATTCCTCCTCTAAAGACCATGGCAGGGAGCTTGTCTGCCGTGGTTAACAGGGGTAGTGGTGAATGTTTGTTTGGTCGTGGGTTGGTAGACTTTGAGGAACAGCTGATCCTCCCTCCCCATCAGAGGCAAGAGCTCTTGGAACCATGGCTGTTTGGAATTTGGGAAGACCTACAACTGGACCCAACAACCTGGGGGCTCATCCTCCATGATGATACTGAGGTGAACCTTCTTGAACTTTCTGTGCGCCAAGAACGGCAAGCCCTTCTTCACCGACATATCATTTTTTTTACAAAGGTGGGAACCAGGAAGGAGCCAGCCCTATGTGACCAAGGAGAAAAGACCAAAGAAAAAGACAAGAACGGCAAACGGACAGCTATTGGACGGACACCACCTTGGTGACTTAAGGGACAAAGGAGGACAGGAACAGAAGACAAACAAACCAGAGAGGCAAGGAAGAAGCCCAAAACAGGAAGCCCAAGAGAAGGGGCTAGGACCACTAAGAAAAAAGACCTATGAAGGGGGGGGCCAAAACATTGCAATCTCTAACAGTCACCGGATCAGAAGACTGAAAGAGGAGATGCAAAATAAGGAGGACTTAAAGGAAAACTATGCGAGAAACGAAGAGAAAAAGGGGGGGAGGGGGGTGGGGGGGGGGGGGGAACTAAGGAGGCTACTAAAGGTGAAACTAAGGGGGCAACTAAGGGTGGAAACTGAACTAGGGGTTTTCGTTCTCTGGGACTTCCATACTCGTGCTCTACTCTTGTCCCCTTGGCCAAAACTCAGTATGCATATCATCTGAGCGCTTACAAAGTTCTGGGAGGAAACATTTTGAGGCAGGGTGACTCTCTCTCTTGAGAAATGCTTCCTCAGGTACCTGCTCTGGGTGTAACACCAGGGGCTCAGGTCAGCAATAACCTACCGCGACACTCTAAATTCCATTTCTACTTCCTTCCTCTTGGCTACAGCTTGTATTCAATCACATCTAACCATATACACACTCTTTCCTGGTTCCCCCCTTTGGAAAAAAAAAAAAAAAAAAAGGGGAACAAACTAAGGGAGAAACTGCGAAAACAAGCCAAAAGCAGGTAGGCAACCAGAAAAGAAGAAAGACAACTGGAAGCAAAACGAAAACCTAAAAGACTGGTCTGGTCAGGTAAACAACAGGAATGAAGACACAGTATCAAGATCTAGATCTCGATCTGGATCTTAGCTCAGGCCCTTGATCTTGGTCCAGATCTAGACCTAGATCTGGAACGTGGTCGTGAGCTGTGTCCTAATCTGGAACCTGATCCTGATCTGGTGCAGGGTCTTGATCTTGGGCTTGTGCTGGATCTAGGCCAGGGTCAAGATCAGGGCCTAGAGGGCGTGCAAGTCACCAAGACCGGTCTGGGCCAGTAAATCACCCCCTCCAAACACACACACTCACACCTTCCCTCTTCACCACCTAACCCACACTCACTCCACCACCACATCACACATAACCACACACTCTCCCCCCATCACCACACGTTCTTACAACTTACCACCCACCCATACCTCCTCAACACACCCCTCACCCCCATACCCCCCCCCCCCCGCCCCACAAACACACACAACCACCTGGTCTGGGCGTGAAATTCGCCTAAATAGACCGGTCTTTTTTTTTTTTTTTTTTTTTACAAAGGGGGGAACCAGGAAAAGGCGCAACTGATAAAACCTAGCCCTTTGTGACCAAGGAGAAAAGAACAAAGAAAAAGACTTGAACGGCTAAGGGACAGCTAAGGGACAGACACCACCTGGGCGACTAAAGGGACAAAAGAGGACAGGAACAGAAGACAAACAATCCAGAGAGGCAAGGAAGAAGCCCAAAACAGGAAGCCCAAGAGAAGGGGCTAGGACCACTAAGAAAAAAAACCTATGAAGGGGGGGGCCAAAACATTGCAATCTCTAACAGTCACCGGATCAGAAGACTGAAAGAGGAGATGCAAAATAAGGAGGACGAAAAGGAAAACTATGCGAGAAACGAAGAGAAAAAAGGGGGGGAGGGGGGGGGGAGGGGGGGGGGGGAACGAAGGAAGCAAGTGGGGGAAACTAAGGAGGCAACTAAGGGTGGAACAATTATTCGCACCTCAATCCCCCCACACCCTACTCAGGATTTGCAAAAATTCCTCGTAACTTGTACCTCGCTCCCGTTGAATTGATTCCTCTGCTCTTCGCCTACACCCTCTTTTCCCCTTCACCTCCTTTCTTTACACTTTCTCAGGTAGGCTTCCTCCTGTGGTCGAAGTTTCCTTTCAATTTCTTCTTTTCTCCACCCTCATTCCTTGCCCACAGCCTAACGCTCCACCTTCACACACTACCCCCCTCTCTTTCACCCCTTCATTCAACCTCACACTGCCAAACACTCCCCCCCCCCTCCCCCCCCCCCCCCCCCCCCCCCCCCCCCCCCCCACACACACACACCTCTTTTCCACCAGACCCACAATCTCACTCCCCCACCACATCGCCCATAACCACACACTCACCCCCCTATCACATGTCCTTACTACATACCACCTCCAACCTTCACATCACATCCCTCACCCCACCCCACCACCACAACCCTGGTCTGGGCGTGCAAATCGCCTAGACCGGTCTGGGCCTGTAAATCACCCCCTTAAAAAAAAACGCAGACACACCTTCCTTCTTCATCACCAAATAAACCCACACTCACTAGTCCCCCACCACATCACCCATAACCACACACTCTCCCCCCTATCTCCACACGTTCTTACAACTATCCACCCACCGACAAGACACGAGCGTCTGGGCTTGCAAATCGCCCCGCCCGGTCTGGGCGTGAAAATCGCCCAGACCACAGTTCCAATTTTTTTTTTTTTTACATAGGGAGGAACCAGGAAAGGGAACATGGGAGATTGCTCTTTTCCTGTCTTGGCTTACCTTAGCGGTTAGGGGGCAGCGTTAGATCGCAGGACACGCAGGCTGAGTTACAAATGTGGTGTGTTCTACACACTTGTGATCTACAGTACCCTTGCTATATCGACCCGACTTGCGAGAGTAGGAAGGGGGTGGTGAGGTTCGATTCCTCTGTATAAGCAAACCTTGTAGGGAAGTACTGTCGGATTTCTGCCCTCTGCCCCCTGGTAATTGTCTTGTTATGTATCCTTGATTCCGCCTCTAACAACCACGGCAGGGAGCGTGTCTGCCGTGGTCAACAGGGGTAGTGGTGAATGTTCGTTTGGTCGTGAGTTGGTAGCTACATAAGGCAGCACAAACCTCCCCAACATATGCACGAAGACAAGCAAAAAGCCCCCAACCAGACGATATAAACCCTTACCGTGACCGATAATCACTTCTCTTCGGGGGCTTGTTAAAACCAAAAAACCCAGGTCTTCTATCCACCGGTTTCACAGCAGGGGGAGCCGAAAGTAAGTCACGGCAAATCTGATCAAGCACATCATTACCTGCGCAAAGGCGAAACGAACAACATTGCCATCAGGAGGGTCCATGAAGCAAGTTGGGCATCCTGCCATGACAGCTTCAAGTGACGTGGTGTACACAGTACTCATGCCACCTTCAACAAGCTTCATTACGTTGACAGAATCCATTGTCTCAAAGTCCAAAGAAAAACCATTTTCCTGAAGATGCTTGAGGACAAGTAAAGACACACGACAACGTGCTCTGTCCATAGCTTCCTTCCATACAGACAGCTGCTGGCTCCTCAACAAAACAACAGAACGACAACACTCCGATAGCTTGTACTTCTTCACGACACTAGAAAACAATCCCCTCTCAGTATCATATCTGTCAATCGGACAAATTTCATAGTCACCCTGCCACAACAACCTCACTTGCTGCCCAGCAACATTCATTTTACTCATGTGCAACAAGTACAACTCATCACGCATAGCTATAGCTTTCACACCAATACACCCACTACTGCGTTTAAACTTTTGAACTACCGGACAAGGTAAATGAATATCCGAACCCTTAATTTCATTCCATCTGTCTCTCCACACTTCATCCCCCACACTAGAACCATTTGACAAGCCCTGTCGATCCAAGAGATCCTCCAAACTCTTGCCCTCATAGGTGGCCCTCAAAGTTTGACCCCCCACAGTCGCATCCCACCCTCCCACACGTAGCAAAGCGTTCTCCAATGCACCACTGATTCCCAAGCCTTTGTTCTTATATATGTTAACGGACAACGCCCTCGTTACCATACCGCGTCGATGAGCACTATAAGGCCTAGGCGACCTCCCCATTCGCTCTAGAACCCTCGACGTCCACACACCCAACTTCTCCTTAGAAACAGGCATGGTATCCATGTGCACATCTCCCACACAATCACAATGTAAGAACCAATCCAAACATTCTCCTTTCAGCTGCAATACATCACCAGCCTTGCTACCATTCAATGGGTCCCAACCACCTTTAAAAGCCCCCCTCATATTCAATATCTTATAAATCCAATAGCTGAAAGATTGCGAAGGAGTCCTCCCCTCCACAGATACATCCCCTAACCACTCTGACGCACTCCTGTACCCATGTTGAGCTCCACACTTCTGATCAACCAGAACAATGCGTACACTAGGGAATAATTCTTTTTTCCCCCCACAAAGAACCTCAACAACCTTCACTGTGACGTGCTCCAGCCTGATGCTGCTAACAGTCCTAGGCCTCTGCCCAGTGACACAACCGAATGCAAAAACACCCCCCATAAGCAAACCTTCCAAGCAACCATGATCAACAAACTTGTGGAAATTCAAACTCTCCTCAAGATCAATGCCTTCTACCTGCCTAACAGCAGAACCATAATGCCTAACTAAAGCATGAAGAATTGTTTTATGCCCCTCCATAAATTCTTCAGACATCTTCCTTTTCTTATAAAGCTTGCGCCCAACAGAGCCTCTTTAGCGATTACAATGGTCTAGTGGTAGACAAGATTGCTAAGGAACGAAGAGTCGGGGGTTCGACTCCCCCTTCGGTCGCTCTTCGCGTTGCAGGTCGTCGTCAACCGCGATGGTAGCTTGTCCAGTTGAGGTAGGAGACCGCTCCCCACCCGCGTACGACGGGCTCCCTTAACACCACGCCCCACCAGGCGTTATCATTACTTTTTTTTTGCGCCCAACAGACAACACATTAGCCAGCATACTTCTAAACCGCTTGCTCGACTTCATAAACGGCCTATGATGAGCAATAAAAGACATCCACATGAAAGTATCAGGTTCCCAGCATCCTACAAAATGCGGAAAATTCTTTTTTACAAATGCATCATACAAACCCCAATCATGAATCTTCATGTTCCTACCCAATAACGTTGAACCCCAAAATGGGTCGTCTAATATCTGCATCAAATCAGAAGCAGTCAATATACGCTTCCCCACATGCGGGGGAACTAGACCAGATTCTCCTCCATCCACACACACATCCTCTCCATCTACACTGTCTCCAAACATTTCTGCATACTCATCACAATCATCAGACATACCATCAACCCCACATGCATCAGTACAAGCATCCATGACATCATCGCTACCCTCATCTACACCAATGAGCACATCACCACCAACACATGTAACTATGGGCACATCAACAGAAACATCACGCTCCACAACATCATCCACATTGACACAAGGAAGCAAAACATCACCCTCATCACAACAATTAGAAACGCCTCCAACATGAACACTGCCAACCCCTACCAAAAAAGGTCCAGTTTAAGCCACCACGCTTAAGTTTATAAGCCTGTCGTGAGCTTGTTGTAATCCGTTTGGGGGGAGTTTAACATAGGGCAGGTGGTTTATCTAGTGTTGAATTGGGTTTAGGGCTAATCCAGTGGGTTTATCTGTTAACTCGCCATGGAGTCACAAGGGGGAGTTTATGTTGTTAAGTAACATGGTTTTGAGTTTTGTTTTGGGGATCTGAGTTTACTCGTCGTAGAGCCGAATCGTTGTAGAGCCCACTCGTTGTACGTGTGTATAGTTGGGTAATGTCTATAATTAGCATGGTTACTCGATATCTTGTCTAACTGTCTGATCCGCTTTGTGTGCTCCAGGGCTGCTTAATTAGGAGGATCCCCAGCTTTGAGTCTCGAGACTCAACCAATTAAATAGCATGCGTTCTGGGCCCGGACAGCCAGCGTCTTGAGATGTTGGCTGGCTACAGACCCGCAACCGACCCATGTCTCCCGTCAGCGACGCAACTAAACCACTCATTAAGGGCGCCTGGAGGCGCATCCCGAATGAAATGAAATTATTCATGAACTCAAATGATTTTAATTGTATTTTATTTATTTTATGTTGTGTTATTTAATTCGATTTTATTCCATTCAATTAAATGTAATCAACGTGATTTGACTGCATTGAATTGTTTTATTTTTTATGAATTCGTATCGAATTTAATTTAATTTAATTGGATGTAATTGAATTTTATTGAACCGATAGATGTTATAGCATTGTTAACTACAAAGTGACGAAAATGGGAGTTGTTGAAGGGCTGTTGATTTGTAAGCAGTATTGAATTTTTCTGTAATAATGAAGTGCAATGCATGTTTGTAGATTGGCTTTATTTTTAAGAATTTGATGCAACAAAAATGAGACCAATACAGTGCATGGTTGAGTTTACGGAGTTGTACAAGGTATTGCGTGTCGGCCCGGCCCAGACTTGAACGTTATGTCCCGTCCTTGTCTGGAGATTGATTTTTCTATTTCCCTCACGCCCAAACGACCCGTGTTCCACTCACGCAGGGGGCAGACTACCTCGGACGGGCACATTTGTGCTTACGGAACTCAGGGTTGCGTACTGAGGACGCGGTGATTTCGTTTGTCGTTTCCCTCATCCTTTGGGCTCAATCTAGGGAACTGGAGCATGTCTACAATTTCCCCAACGTAAGTTCGCATCACCGTTCCTCTTGCGGCTCATTGCATCAGCTCATTGTGCTTGGCAATGAAATCTGCTGTTTTGCACTAGTACCTACAGGTTGGGCAGTAGCAACTGTAGCCTCGGGGGGTTGCTGTTCGTGCATGCATGGAACTTCGACCTATTAACTTCATAGCAGTAGACTGTGATCAACCTTACAGTGGTGCAGATCCGTGTAACCAAGATCAAGTTTGAAAATATGGGATGCAGTTATGAGCTTGAGCAAGCTTTCAATTAGCTGGATTACCTCACCGCCGCAGACTGTGAGAAACCTAACAGTGGTGTTGATCCATGTAACCAAGATCAAGTTTGAAAATGTGGGATGCAGTTATGAGTTTGAGCAAGCTTTTAATTAGCTGGATTACCTGACTGCCGTAGACTCTGAGCAACCTTGCAGTGGTGTTGATCCATGTAACCAAGATCAAGTTTAAACATATGGGATCGAATTGTTTCGTATGAGCAAGCTTTCAATTAAATTGATAACCTGACCGCCATAAACTGTGAGCAACCTAACAGTGGTGTAGATCCATGTAACCAAGATCAAGTTTGAAAACATGGGATCGAGTTTTCATTCAAGAAGGCTTTCAATTAACTTGATTTCCTAACCGCCATAGACTGTGGACAGCCTTACAATTGCACAGATTCATGTAACCAAGATAAATTTCTAAAATACGGGATCGAGTTTTTACATGAGCGAGCACAGCTCACAAGATAAAGTAATCAAACAAAGTGTCATGCTATGCTATGCTAGTAATTCCACCTTGCACATGCGGTACGGTTTTGGTTGGGCTGATGCTCATTTAGCATGACCAAAAACACATATCGTTCTCGGTCTTGAGCCCCTAACTCTTTGCAGTGTCCGTGTCCTTTGCCTCCTTCTTACGCACTTGCAGGAGGAGATTACTTTGTCATAGATGCTCCAAGCGCTCGACACAAGCCATCCATTTGATCGGAAGGAGGGATATGCATGAGTAGGTTACAGCCGAGTTACTGCCGTGTATGTACCTACAGCCAGACCCCCCAGTCCCCCACACGCTAGGTACACACTAGGGTTGTTCAGGACGCTGCGTCGTGCAGATAGACGCAACGTTTGAGGGTCCGTTGCGTCATGAGACGCAACGTGGGGAGGGTCCGTTGCGTCGCTATGGGTTAGTTATGGGTCGATTGAGGGTCGGTTGCACGCACGACGCACGCCGTAAAACTGTTTACGTTTCAGGACGCAGATGAGGCGGTCCTCCTTAACAACCCTGGTACACACACTCTAGTCTGAGGCAGAGTAATTGCAGTGAAAGGTTCAGTACCTCCACTCCGAGTCAGAATACACGCATTCTGACTCAGAATGCCCATCGAAGGCGGGGCTCGCGGCTCGTTCATCCACTCGTTTTATCCTGCCGCGGGTCTGCCTCCTGGGTCTGCCTAGAATATGGTGTTGGACGGTGTTGGACCAAACACGATTGTGAAAACGGGGAAAACCTGGACTGGAACCTTATCTCGTTATTCATCGCCGCAGTGCTTTGCGAATCTTGTCGCAGCTGCTAGTAATTCCCTCATAGCTTATCGACTATCTGAGGCTCAAGCTTTTAATTGTCCAGAAAAACTCCGCCCAGCATTTCCTACGTTGCACTTTCATCTGCTAGCTCCACATCGTCTCCCACTGATTATTCCCCATACACCGGGTGCCAGTTGCTCCGCCCACGCGCGATTCCCATTCTGCAATAACAATTCGAATCTGAGCTTCTGCTGTTAATTCCCTCATAACTTGGCGGCTGTCTGAGGCTGAAGCTTTCTATTGTTCAGAACGTGCGAAATCTGCGAGGAAGCATCGATACTTGCGTTCATAGTAATTGCTGGATGTCGGTGGTGGCAAACTGGGAATAACGTATCGCGGTCAACGTCCCACACTTCCATGCGTCCCTGTCGAACCTCGATGCTCGTCACCTTCCACTCTCATCGTGTCGACCGGGCTTGTCCACATTTGGAGTCCAGTAGCACTAGGAAAGGCCATAACCATCATTAGCAGGGGGAGGAGCAGCAGCAGCAACAGCATCATCATCATCATCATCATCATCATCATCATCATCATCATCATCATCATCATCATCATCATCATCATCATCATGAACATGTGTTTGGTATGTGTCTGTGACAGAGGGCGGTGGATGAGGCGGGGTGAGGTGTATGCACTTGCACATGCATGTGCTCGCATAGACACATACACATGCATGTGCTGACATACACACATGCAGAGTGCATGCAAGTTTCCATTCATGTGCCATCATGAACATTTACACACGCACATTCATTTGCCAACATAAAAACGTACAGATATACATGCATCTGCCGACATAAACACATACACACACATGCGTGTGTCAACATTAAAACATGCACATACTCTAACATCTGCCAAAATATTCAAATGCACGTACGCATGCATCTGCCAACAATCCCCCCCCCCCCCCCCCCCCCCGCTTTGTTCTCGTAGGTATGATGCCTATGCTTCGTCCACCGTCTTTGTTCGATGTGCATAAACCATCCTTATGGTCTCATGTTCTCGTTTCTTATTGGATGTGGATCTCCTCCTTTCACAAATTTGCCTTCCTATCCTTTAGTGTGCCTACCTATTCAATATTGTATAACCTTCATATGAGAGCGGTGCAAGTTTTAGGAGCCCCAAATTATGCATGCATGCATCATCATTCATGCCTCCTTCCCTCCCTAGCTATCAGACCCCCGCATAACTCATGAACCTCCAATTTATATCGTCGCACGCATGCCTCGTGCGAAACCTACATTAACTCATCAACTACTGATGAACCTCCAAATGAACCTATACATTGCATAACCCATATATCCTTACCACTTATATTCTACTGCATCATCTCAGGTTGTGGCGGACAATAGTGGATCTTGCGAGGTAATGGTGAAGGTGGGACGTCTCTCCATGTCGCGAAAGGCGCAAGATGCTTTGAAGAACGCTCGGTAGTGCATGGGGGGGGGGGGGGGGGGGGGATTTTCCCCTGACCTTGCAAGTTATCCTTACCTGTCGTGAAATTCAAGGAAAAGGTACACGTGGTTTGTTGTTGGTGTGTTGGTGTACACCGACGTTTTTTTCTCTCCATCACTGTCACCAACCTTGCCCATGCCTTTGTCTAATTCTTTGTTTATGTCTTAGCCTTTGTCCCAGCCTCTGTCACTTTCTTTGTATTTGTGTTACTGCCTCTGTCTCAGTGTACGTCACTTTCACTACCATTGCCTATGTCCCTGCCTGTGTCCCTGCCTTTGTCTTTGTCTGCCACTGTCACTGCCCTTGCCTTTGTCAATGTCTGTGCCTTTGCCACTGTCACCGCCTCTGTCTCTGCCTGCCACTGCCCTTGCCTTTGTCTTTGTCACTGCCCTTGCCTGTGTCCATTTTCTGTACATGTTCACGTCTCTGTCCGTGCCGCTTTTTGTGTCACTGCCTGTGTCTATGTCTTTGCCTTTGTCTCTGCCCTTGCCTCTTTATATATTTTGTCTATGTTTACGTATCTGCCTCTGTCTTTGTATGGTATCTTACTCTGACACTTCCCTTGACTCCGTCTGTTTCTTTGTTGTTGTCTTTGTCACTGTCTCTGTCACTACCTCTGTCTATGCCTATCTCTCCGTCACTGTCACTACCCTTGCCCTTGTCTACGTCTCTGCCGATGTCAATTTCTTTGTTTTTGTGTTGCTGCCTCCATCTCTGTGTTTGTCACTGTCACTACCGTTGTCTATGTCCTTGCCTGTGTCACTGCTTTTCTCTTTGTCTGCCACTGTTACTGCCCTTGCCTTCGTCTATGTCTGTGCCTCTGCCACTGTCACCGCCTTTGTCTCTGTTTGCCATTGCCCTTGCCTTTGTCTTTGTCACTGCCCTTGCCTTAGTATATTTTTCTGTACATATTCATGTCTTCGTCCGTGCCGCTCTTCGTCCCTGCCGCGTTTCTTTCACTACGAGTGTCTATGTCTTTGCCTTTGTCTTTCCCCTTGCCTCTTAATATTTCTTTGTGTATGTCTAAGTAGCTGCCTCTGTCTTAGAATCTAACTTTTTCACTTCCTTTGCCTTTGTTTTTTATCCGCCTTCCTCTTAGTTACTGTCTTTGTCACTACCTCTGTTTATGCCTATCTCTCCTATGCCTGTCACTGCCACTACCCTTGCCCTTGCCTCTGTCTAATTCTTTGTCTATGTCTCAGCCTTGGTTTTTGTCTTTGTCACTTTCTTTGTATTCGTGTTACTGCCTTTGTCTATGTCACTGTCACTACCACTGTCTATGTCCTTGCCTTTGTCACTTCTTTTGTCATTGTTTGCCACTGTCACTGCCCTTGCCTTTGTCAACGTC
The DNA here is from genome assembly GCA_013435795.1 of Chlamydomonas sp. ICE-L. NCBI lineage: Eukaryota > Viridiplantae > Chlorophyta > Chlorophyceae > Chlamydomonadales > Chlamydomonadaceae > Chlamydomonas > Chlamydomonas sp. ICE-L. Next base: position 92,090 of record JACBWV010000140.1, read on the forward strand.
TTTGCCTATGCCTTTGCCACCATTTTTCTTGTATGCTGCACCATCTGTCTTGTATGTCGCACAATGTTTCTTGTATGTTGTGCCATTTATCTTGTAAGCTGCACCATTTGTCTTGTAAACTACACCACATGTCTTGTTCAACTAAGCGACACAACGCCTGGCTTTTTTTGTTTGCAGGAAAAAACTTGACCCTTTTTGGTAGGGAACAAGCACTTCATCACAAGCATTCAAGCCACCTTCAACTCTGCCAAGTCCATTCAAAACGCAACCAACATCAACGCCTACTTTGCATATTGTAGGAGTGGCACCACCATTCAAACTGAATCCTCTGTGTCGCTGGTTTGTGTCGGGAGACCCACCTCCTGGGGTGAAAATCCTTTCACAACTAAAAAAACAAAAACAAAAATGATTAAAAGACGCGTCAACAAAATCATCATAACCACCAATGTCTAACCTACCATCTTCCGCGTCAGACCATAGATCAACCAATTCTGGCCATTCCTCAAAATACTCAGGCGATCCCTTGCACAATTCCGACAATCCTCCCAATTCACCCAAGCCACCCAAATCTGACCACCTTTCAGAAGCATCAGACCAAATATCATCAGCGTTTAACCCCCATACATCCACTCCAACACAACCTTCAAGCGATGCAACACTAACAACATCAACATTTCCCGACTCCATAAAACCTGAACCCACATCCACAAGAACATTATAACCGCTCTCATGTTGATGACCACCTGAACCTGCAACATGAGAACAACCAACACATCCAACACTGCAAGAACATGGCGCAACAAGACAAGAAGCTCCTTCAGCACAACAACCTCCACCCAAACCAGAGCTGTCAACAAAAACATCAGCAAGGCAATGAGCGCCCACATCATCACACCTGGGATCAACATCATCACACCTGGGCTCCACATCATGACACCTGGGCTCCACATCAACAGTACCAACAACAATATCATCAGTACCACCACAACGATGCCTATCATCAACATCACCCTCATCATCACAACCAGGCAAATCATCAGATTCAAAAATATCGCCAAGGCACATATCAACATATAATTCCGCAAACAGCTCACAACCTGCAAGAACAAATAAAGAAAACATGAATTAGGAATAGCAAGAAAAACAACAAGTATTCAATACAACACAAAACAAAACGAGACACAAACAAGCAACCACCCACATGCAACCACACTCTACAAAATAAGCAACCAACAAAACCACAAGCAAAGCAACCAACAGAACAACAAGCAAGAAGGAGCAATACAAAACACGTACAGGATAATAATACATAATAAAAAATAAATAAAAAACTTGCCGTTCATAAGATCAGTGCCAAAGCCAGCATCAAAGACTATGCGTCCATCATCCAAGCCTTTAGGAACAACACCTCCACCATCCGGTACAGATTCAAGACCTGCAAAAATGAAGCAAGCACATTCAGATCATAGGAACAAAAAGTGATGAAAAAGGGCAAATACAAAGCAAAGAATACATTTAGATCCTTGACAAAGTACATGAATGAGAGCAAACTAGTAATTCAATGTACACTTACTTATCACTTGATATGCGACATAGCAAAAAGCAACATAACAATTTAAGCACAAAAACATTCCACATATTGCCACATACATGAGGTTAGCAAGGAGACATCAACGCCTTCTTCTGGTTGAGACATAGAGAGGTCAATGGCAGCACGTCCGCAAGCAACACCATCATCAGCTTGCGACATAGACAAATCAATGACCTTCCTAGGACTGGCAGCACTCGGCTTACGCTTCCTCTTCTTGGGACAAGTACCACCCCGTCGCTGAGAAGACCCACCACTTCCAGAAGTACAATCCCCTGCATGAACAACAACAAGAATTAATAAGCCGTCATAAACAACATAAAAAGCAGAAACATGACACACACAAATGTACACGACAAGAACAACAAAAGGCAACAAGCAGAAATACTACAAGAAAACAAGCATACCTCCGGAATGAACATCCTCAGAGCCACGATCCACACTAGGGATCCTTGCCCGCTCTGTTCCCATACGAACAGCCTTCGAAGCCTGTAAGTCTTCAGAAACAGCAACCTCATGGATAGCATCCTCATCATGAAGCAAGGAATAGCGCCCACCTGTACAATAAAACAAACAAAAGTCAACAAACATTTTAACAAACAAACAAATGAAGCATAAAGCAAATACACAGCAATATAATTTAAACAAACCGAACGAATAAGTTATGGCCAAAACAATAATTTGAATACAACACAGACATAAGCACTAATAGCATACAACCATGATTGTGCAAGCAGGGAAACAGACAAGTCCAAAATATGGCAAAAATGGGGAGATAACACATGGATTACTAGAGGAATTCCGATCAAGCAGAATAAAATAAAACTCAAAAAGGCCACCAGTAAACATACAACTAAACACAACACAACACGAACATTATCAAACACAACTTACTCGAAATGTCCATCCCAGAATGAGCCTCCAAACCAGCAGGAACTCGCGAAGGACAAGGTCCCTTAGATCGGATGAAGCCACCAGCATCCACTGGAGTTGATGTAGTGGACCGGGGAGATCTACGTGAAGGCAAGCGCACAGGCAAAACACCTCCAGCGGCGCACACAGCGGGAAGCCCACGATGCACCACATGAGTGGTAACAGTTGGAGACAGACATAGACCTGAAGCACGTGGACCAGAGACAGCAGACCCAAGAGCAAGCGCAAAATTCATAGCACAAGAACCAGAAGTCCCGCCACCAAGAGATCCCTTAGTCGGCGTGGGAGGCTCAGGAACAAGTGGTAGGACAACAGCCCCAACGCCTTCCACTCGGGAGACTTCAATGTCCTGCCCACCTGCCAAACAAAATGAAACTTTATCAGTTAAACACATTAGAATAAGACAACACAGGTCTCAAAAATGTGACAAACAACACAAGACAAGATCATAAAAAAATAAAAAGGACAAAACATGCATGGCATCAAATATAAATGTAGGGCATGGCAATAATAATAAGGATACATGTATGCAAGGCAAGACAAATAAAAAATGCAACTAAACTAGGCAACTCAGGACAGAAGTAGACAAGTCGCACAACAAGAAGAAAAAAAAACAGAAAGAAAATAAGTAGTAGAAACAGGAAAAAAAACATACCTTTTGTCACCGCACCCCACCATTCATTCGCAGCGACAATGGGAAGGCAAACAATGGGTGGGAATGCACCTCCATGCTTCATCACATCCTCATGGTCCACCTGGTGAGCCACACATACGTCCTTATCCGGGACAAACACATGGTAATGACGTCCATCGAGGACCAGGCTAACAGCTCCCCAAAAATCTCCATTAAACAGCTTGTTGGTGTGAACAGCATACACCGAAGCACCAGCCAAGGCTTCAGAAGAAGAGGCCTGAGAAAAACACAAACAAAAAGTAAGAATTAAAAAAATAAAAAAAATAAAAAAATAACCAACCACGACAAAAAATAACTTGTCAAACAAAGCCAAATCGAAGCACAAGCAGAACAAAACAACCATAACAATACCCCACAGTGCTCACAACCAACCAAGCAATACACAACAATCCTTATACTACATTTGCTGAACACAAAAACAAAAAGACAGAGTAATACATACACAAACAACAATGCAATGCAAAACATATCAAAAACGAACCAAACACTTACCCCCTGCGACAAAACAACCACAGGGACCTTGATCAAGTCCCCAAGCATCAGTGCGAGAGTGTAGGGCAGATAACCCATGGTCGACTTGTCCAAAGCATCACCTCCAAGGACGGGTTCACGACGCAGATCACGCAAGCTGTCTGATACCTCAGACGTAGGGGCAACAATGGCCGACAAAACCGTGATGAGCATGTCGCGCACGTTCTTGGTGAAACCTGCAGAGAATGGAAAAACGAATTATAAATGGTGGACTGATAGACAGAGCAATTCGTACAAGAAAAAGACAAAGGAACCAGAAGTACACCTAACGGAAGCCACCACAATCAAAGTCATGTGGAAGAATACGTATTGGTACAAAATAAGAAGGAGCACACAGAAAAAACATATAAACCAGAAGCACACACAAATAAAAGCGAACAACCCAAAAACTGCCGAGCAGCATGATCGTGCAATTCGCGTCCGCGTTCGTGTACGGATTCGGTTTTGAATTCGGAATCGTTAGTATTTCGAATTTTGTTCGGTAGAATTCGGTGGTGATGTAACTTCGAAACAATTCAGAAATGGAATGAAAATGGAGTAACGTTGTAATTCCCCACCGCCAGCTCATTCCTAATACGCATTACTAATTTAGCACCTGAAACGGATTGTATGAACGAAATGAATCCACTCCCTGCAAGATAATTGAACATATTGTACCACTGTTCCAAGTACTTCTCCTTGTGTCGGCGAGGGGAATCGAAACTTCGACTTCCCGATGACGCTACACGGCCTCTACACCATGTAACATGTTGTCATGCGACGAGTACATACAAAAAGCGCTATGGAGGTGATGGCTGAAATGGCCCCTAATAATATTTCTTAATGCTGCGGCACCGAATACCGAATGCACCGAACGCGTATCAGATTTCGACCGAATGGTCAGCTACCAGTCTTCCGTCATCCATCAGGTACAAATTCGGCAGCTCATAAACAAGGATACGCACACAAAGCAGTCACAAGACGAAGGTATGGACACGGGTAACCACAGTCGGATTGAAAAAATCGAAAGACCACAAGCAGGACACATAATCTAAGACACACAAATCAGAGTACGCAACCACAAGCAACACAGAACGAGAAGGAAACAAATGAACGCGCACAATCAGCACGATCACACTATTCACGTAAGCCGATTCGGAAACCTAGCGTAGAAAATGGCGGCTACAAATCAATCATGCAAACAACCATCACTAGGAGCCAACTACAATTAAGAAACAGGTAGGGAAACATACCGGGCCAAGACCTCACTCCAACCTCATCATCGTTCCAGTACGCGTCAACCATAGCGCGGACATTGGCCAGATGCCTATGGCCACAGAAGAAGCCGCGGATGAGGCAGTCAGCGTCCTGCCCACTAGGGCTAAGCGCCACCCCAGACACGCCGAGGTCATTCAGACCCTCCAAAACCGTGCGAGCGTGCGCCACTAAGTCCAACCCAGGAGGAGAATGATCGGCGGCCTAGAAAAAGAAATGAAAAAGAACGTCATAAGCAATCAACAACAAAACGGAAGCAAAGACGGGTTACAACTCTAAACCGCAACGTATCCTACATGAAATCATGTCGAAATCAAGACAACTCACGCTAAAAGGAGCGAACTCAAGAAGTTTCGTGGAACGAGCAGACTGCCATGCGTCCTTGCACCCGTCCAATAGCATATCATCTTCACTAAGGTAGCGGACAGTCAGCTGCACCTTGCGTGCCTGCAGGCCCCTCATAATGTCCAGCATCTTGGACGCCATTGCGGAAAATTAACGAGAAAATATGGTTTCTCAAACGGCGGAAGAGGATTACATAAAAAAGCGGCCACCAAAACATGAACCCCAACGAAAATCATGAGCGGAACTAGCGGCTCTGCGGGGGTGTTGCCAAAAAAAAGTAGGTCCCCCATATAAGAAAGAAGAAGAAAGAAGAAGAAGAAGAAGAAGAAGAAGAAGAAGAAGAAGAAGAAGAAGAAGAAGAAGAAGAAGAAGAAGAAGAAGAAGAAGAAGAAGAAGAAGAAGAAGAAGAAGAAGAAGAAGAAGAAGAAGAAGAAGAAGGAGAAGAAGAAGAAGAAGAAGAAGAAGAAGGAGAGAAGGAAGAAGGAAGAGAGGTAGGAGAAGAAGAAGAAAGAGAAGAAGATGGTTTGGAGCGAGAAGAAGAAGAACAAAAACATTCGGCGGGTGACTTCCCTTTCAGGCAAAGGTGGTAGTGATTTGAAAACAATTAAAAAAATGCGACACCCTCCCTGGGTAGTCGTGGATAACAAGAGCGACAAGCGGAGTTGTGGCGCCAGCCTCAATAGGGTGACCTCGCGATCAAGGGGGCTATAGCCTCGCCGCCCCCGCACTCTGCCTAACTCCTGGGGTCACCCCCACATCCACCCCCTCCGAACCTTCCACCCCCAACCCCACACACCCACACCCACACCCTTCAAATCGAATTGGATGACTGTCAGAGGATAGAAACACATTGTTAACGTACTCATACTAGTTAAACCAATAAGGATGTACTATTCCAACCCACCCCCCCTCCCTGCATAGCAAGATCAGGATCTGACGC
>JACBWV010000137.1:0-44838 GCA_013435795.1 Chlamydomonas sp. ICE-L
AGCAGACGGACGGGAGTACAGCATTAAATCATGCAGAGCCCTTGCCATTGCGTCGCGCAGACATTTTCACAGACTCGAAACGCATCCCTAGCAAGATCGCGGCATTCGTGGCGAGCCGACCTAAGGGACCGTGCTAACCATGGTACCAACACCAAGACAACGACATCGGCCGAGATCCAAGCGATTAACGCATTGGGGCCAACCCCACCATGGGCCGCTTGTCATCAAGTCCCAGAATTGCAGATCACACGTGGCGGCAATCCATTTTGAACGTGTCCAAGGTCAACAACAACAGAACGTACATCACGCGGGGGATGCATCGAATCCTCTCAAACTCACCTCGACCCCACGGACCTGCCAAGACGGGGAGCGGAAACACGACAACATACCAGCAGATTGTGCTGGGGTGAACAACTCACTTCCGTACATAGGTTCGACATCTCACCCCGGGCGCTGACAGCCAGGGCTTCCGATCTTCTGCAGAACTCACCATCCGATTCCCACACAAGTCGGTTTACTTCAACAACGTGTATCCGAGCGATGCGACGGGCCCATTGTGTTGAACTGGCGGAGCGGCAAATTCGGGGAATGCCTGTGGTCAAGATGCAATAACCAGACCACGTGATACCTTTCGGTAAAGGACAAAAAAACATCATTCTCGCCGATGGCGCGCCCACGCGCGATTCTAGCGGCGCCGGCCTGATCATCAACAGCAAGTGCGTACACCCCACACGGGATGGTTGTCGGCAGGTCGAAAACACGGAGGTTGCGGTCCAACAGGAACATAACGGACGACAGCTATTGGCAGATATCGGAGGGCACTTCAGCATCAAAGGCGAAAACACAGAGTACGGCCTACGCGTCACAACAAGGGAGAGCTTAGAAGTGTCAAGGTTCGTGTATGTGAATGGAATTCCAACTCCCGTCGGTGGCTGTAGTTCGGGTCGTGTTCACTCGGCCGCAATTAAAACGTCACATCAATACCAAGAAACTTGGTACAACGTGAGTGCGGCGACGGATGATCATCTTTGAGTTCGGAAACAAGTCAACTGCTTTTTTTGACACATTTTGGAAGCGGTCGGCATATCACTCTGTTTCGGGGAGGGTATGTTAAGATAGAAGACCGGTTCTCTGTGCAGAAGGGCTGCATAGTTACGCGGTCTTCGAAATGAGGGCAAGGACATGATCGCATTGATGGTGATAGGAGAATTGTGGCCCAAGCCGTTCGCTATCAAAGGATCGCTACATCGTGCATGCCGAATCAAACTCTAGCAATTCGTTTGCAGTCGTAGTAAAGTTTCAAAACTCGTGGGTCTGGCTGAACTTTAACTTTCAAATTACGTGTACTATTGTTGTGGCGTGAACGACATGAAATGCACAAAATCACGAGAGCGCCGCCCCAAGTCTCAGAATACTTCATTCCGTGTTTTTTTTCCAAAATTTTCACAAATCTTTATAATGGATACAAATTCCTTAAGTCGTACCGAATTCATCACAAGATCGCATACTCCATTCCTTCTTTCCCACATTCCTCATCGATTACTCTGATCAACACGCCTCTCTAAAAGTTTGTTTTTCCCGTCCAAGGCAGATCCTTCCATGTAACGGTGAATGGAATTCTTGCCGTTGTACCACCTGGAATAGCCATCTGACAGAAGCAAGCGATCGGCGACGTACATTATGTATTGAATAATAGAGTCCTGTTTCATCCCCACCAACTGGCAAGGAATAGTCGTCGTGATAAAACCTTTTTGAGGTGAGAGACGGCTTTTCCATCAAGATCGCGTGCCGCCGTAGGCTCGTCCATCTTGTCCGGAACATATTTCGGTACACAGGGACCGCAAACACGGTGTGCAAAAGCTCAGCGCGGCTAATCATTCGTTGCTGTAAGTCACAGCCCCGGCAGCACGCACGCGCTCATTCACCAGTAGATGGCACCAAAAACGCCCCGCTAAGAGATCCTCTTCCCAGCATGCAAAGGAAGCCTGTTGCGCAAATGGGGCCTGTCTCGATCCATTTGTATCGCCCATGTTCTTTCTTCTTCACAACAAGGTCATGATTGTCGATCGGCGCGTCAAACAGGGTTGCGCTCTCCGAAGTGTTCCTGATGTAGGTGTTCATCCAGCAACGTATGTCTCTCGCGTGGATCTTTCGATTGCGATTTGGAAGCGTAGAAGGACCCTCGCCTCCGGCATGACATATCTGCATGAACTAGCGCGGCAGGATTGTCATTCACTATACGTCGGACCCGCAAAAAACGCCAAACGTGTTTTAGGAATGTGTTCGTTGGGTGCGAGCGCGTTCCAGTCGTTGATGTCTTTGGACAGATCGACCTCTTCTGCTGTTCCAAAAGGCTCTCGCCTTCTTGTACATGTCCCACACATCCTGTTTCCGACGGGAATGTGACATACCGGTTCTTGGTGGAGGTCAAGAGTGGGTTCATGGTGCTACGATATACTACCTACTAGAAAACTTAGCGTTATGCGTGTTTTTTGAACTCCGATCGAGCGAACGTTGTTTTCGGAGTGTTCATGATAAAGTTGGAATTGAGTGTATGGAGGGCCAATCGATGTTCATTGGTTTGCCGCAACAAGATCAAGTGTCAGAGTATACTACGACATATCCATTCCCATAGTTATCACCGATTCGAAAGGACGATGTTGAGATACAATGCATCTTTTTCAAGAATCATAGATGTGCATGATGGACAAAACATATTGCAAAAGCTACTTCCATTCCGATATGGATCGGTTCAACGCCATGATGGACACATGAAAACTTACAACCATTGGAAGGGAGAGTTTGTATCACACACAAAACCAAAACTTGAGCAAACACATTCAAAAGGTCTCCAGCATTTCCAAACATCGCAACGGTATCTCTCGCGGAGTCTTTGAATAGTGTGAGCATATTTGAGGCATTGATACGGCACATGAAAAAACAGGAATACATCATGTATTGTTGATGTCACGGATGTTCCGGATGGAACCGAAAATGGTGGAAATGCTCGATAGATACTGCAATATCTTTAAAGGCATTACCCACCAAGCACGTTGTAGAATCGTTGACCAACCCGGTCAAAGGCACCGACATAGTGAACACGATCGCGAGGCGTCACGAAAACGTGACCATCATGTTTGCAGATGTTGTCGGTTTCACAAAGGCGTGTACCGAAATGGAGCCAGAACAAGTGATGTCCTTTCTGAACGTTCTGTTCAAATCGTTCGATGACCTCTTGCACATCCACAACGTGTTCAAACTTGAAACAGTTGGAGATTGCTATGTGGCGGTGGCAGGCATCTTCGATGAGGCGAACGGGACACCCGGCGAAGGCAACCCCGCAAACGTGACGGTTTGCCAAGCATTCGAGTATGCCAAGAAGATTATGTGCGTGGCGTGGAAAATCAACATGCCCACCGCCAACAAACCCGTCGACATCAAGATCGGATTACACAGCGGCGCGGTGACGAGCGGCATAATTGATCCGAGACGGCCCCGATTCTGCTTCACGATGAACACCGCGAGCAGAATGGAGTCGACATCGTTGCCCCGGACATATTCAAGTCAGCGAAGAGGTGTACTCGTTGTTGAGCCAAGAAAACAAAAGCGATTTCAAACAACAGACGATCAACGCCAAAGGAAAAGGCAAAATGTGCACGTACATCATGGACTGCAAAGAGTTACCATTGTCGCATGTGCCGGTTTACAATGGTACACACACCGAATTGTTGTCCTTCTTTAATTTTGCAAGAAACACGTTCATGATGCATCAATCCAACACACCTTCCGTGATGTGCGCCGACGCGATATGTTGTACGCCAATGGAATGATGTTTGTTTTGTAAGCATATTGTATTTCTTCGATATATAAGTAAACATGTACAGCCTGAAAGGTCGATTCAACTCAAACAACCTCCGCACAAACATCATCCAGGGATTTGGCACGAACTCCCCCGTCCTTAACATCGATCTTGCCAACCCCAAGATCACATTCAACCTGCAGACCGACACCGATGTGGTCCTCCAGCGCACCACCGATGCCAAGCCAGCATTCAAGACCCACAATGACAGGTTCTACCTGGAGACTGGTGTCACGGACGGACAGCGCGTCGCCCTGGCGACTTCCGACTCTTCAACTACATTGACATCGTCCACTCCAAGATACAACCTGTCCAGCCAATCGACAAGCTCAAGTCTCGATGTTCGCCTTGCCAGCGTTGAAGACGCGAACGGGACTACCGTCAACAAGACAACTCTAGCGAGCGTTGGCTCCGGCTCCAACAAAACCGAGCTGCAGGCGCACGCATCGTCCGTGTCAATCGTCGCACCCGACGGCGCGCAATTCAAGACCGCGCATGTCGAGGTACAAGATCCATCCGCGACCACGCGCAAAGTTGCATTGAAACACGACCTTGTCTCAGACAAACTCGTGATCAATTCTGAAAATGACTACGCATATGGCGTTGCTCTACCATCGGCGCTGGCAATCCAGTCAACTGCATTCACGGTTAGCGATAGCAGGTCCGTTGGGTTCGGTACGGACTCCCCCGTCTCCAAGCTCCACGTGAGTCTTCCTTCAGAAGTCGAGACCCACGACGTGCAAAAGTTTGCATTGACCGCCGCGTCGCTCGTCGACCTCAAGTCCGCCGCCATCAGCTTTTCAGACCCAACGGTGACCGCGACACGCCAGGCGTTCAAGCACGACGTTCAAGTGAACGCCCTCATGATCAATGACCTTTTGGACTTCGACAGCATCAACTTCGGCACAAACAACCTCGTCATTGACAATGTTGGAAATTCTAGGTTCAACTCTACCGCGCTCACCATCGTCGGTGACCGCGTGGGTGTGGCGACAGCGACCCCGGATTATGCACTGGATGTCGCAACGGATGCACGTGTGGCGGGCAACTTGTACGCATCATCCATTGTTGCTGATGAAGGGAAGGACCTATATTTCAAGAGCCCTAACAGCATCACCCTCGATGCCAAAGAAATCAACATGAAAGGCACCATCAACGTTGTAAACAAGAGCGAAGTCGATATTGAGGACTACTTGCTAGTCCTTGCCAAACAATCGGAGGGCGCGAACTCGACGGACGTCGCGATCGACGGAAGCGGTATCAAGCTTGACCACAGGTTCCAGAACCTGCCCTCCAGCGTTGACCCGGCCTCCGTTGAGCAATCGTTTAGGTGACGCGCGAAAGATGGCTGGTACAATGTAGACGGCACGTCCGTTGCCAACCCGAACAAATCGCGATGGGAGCTTAGCGGAGGCAACTTTATGATCAAAGGGGCCGGCGGTTGCAGCTACATGTTCTCCGTGGACCCCGTGTCTTGCGAGCTACAGCTGTACAAGGTGGCGGTTGACCCGGTGACAATGGAGGAGACTTCCACGTTGGTCGGTGTCTTTGGCGAATTCAACGGTTGAGGGATAATATGGCATAAAAGCAACTTGATGAAAGAGTGGTATATACAGCAAGGATGGAAAACATCATCAAACAATTCTGTCCTCAGTTGCAAGGCGTGGACGGCGACAAGTTGCTCGCAACCGTCAAGAGTTTGCTCCCCGAAAACCCAAATGACGACGATTACGTGAATGGAGTCATCAACACATGCAGCAGCAAGCTGGCTGACCATCCAGATTACGACGTCATCACGAAACACTTATTTTTGACAAACCTGTACAAATCGACCCCAAGCACCTTCTCCGAAGCTGTGGAGATATTGCACAACAATGAGATCCTGAGCGACGAGTTGAAGGAAACCGTCATGTCAAACAAGACAATACTCGATGCGGCCATTGACAACTCGCGTGACTACGGACTCACGTATTTCGGATTGAAGACCATGTACAGCACTTACTTGAGCCGCGTGGGGTCAAACGTGGTTGAGCGCCCGCAATACATGTTGATGCGTGTCGCGGTAGGCATCCATGACACAGACATCGAGGCTGCGATCGAGACGTACAACCTCATGTCGCAGCGCTACATGATGCACGCCACGCCGACGTTGTTCAACGCAGGCACGTTGAAGCCACAGTTTTCAAGCTGCTACCTTGCGCAGGTCAAATCCGACGCCATCGATGGCATCTACGACACACTCAAGTGGTGCGCCAAGATTTCGCAGCATCCTGGCGGAGTCGGGGTAGCCATCCACAAGATCCGCCCGAAGGGTTCGCGCATCCGAGGCACAAATGGTGTCTCCGACGGCATCATCCCGATGCTCCGCGTCTTCAATGCCACGGCGCGCTACGTGAACCAAGCTGGCAAACGCAACGGGAGCATCGCCGTGTTCTTGGAACCGTGGCACGCCGACATTGAAGATTTTTTGCAGCTGCGCAAGAATTATGGCAACGAAGAGTTCCGCACCCGCGACCTCTTCACCGCAATGTGGACTCCGGATCTGTTCATGAAACGCGTGGAATCGGACGGCGTGTGGACGCTGATGTGCCCTCACACGTGCCCGGGGCTGGACACCACGCACGGCGAAGACTTTGAGAAGTTGTACGAGTCTTATGAAGCTGCCGGGAAAGGCCTGCGCATGATCCCGGCACGCTCCTTGTGGTACAAAATCGTCGAGAGCCAAATCGAAACAGGCATGCCATAAATGCTCTACAAGGACAGTTGCAACGTCAAGTCGAACCAGAAGAACCTGGGCACCATCCAGAATGCCAACTTGTGCACCGAGATCGTCGAATTCACCAGTCCGGACAAGGTGTCGGTGTGCAACCTGGCGAGCGTTGGCCTGCCGATGTTTGTGGAGAATGGGACCTTCAACTACAACAAGTTGCACGGTGTCGTCAAGGTCATCACGCGCAACCTGAACAAGGTCATTGACAGGAACTACTACCCCGTGGAGGAGTCAAAGACATCAAACCTCGCGCATCGCCCCATTGGTATTGGAATCCAGGGCCTCGCGGACGTGTTCGCGCTGCTGGAGCTGCCATTTGATAGCGTTCAAGCGGCGGACATAAACGAGCACATCTTTGAGACCATCTACCACGGGGCATTGGAGGCGTCGTTGGAGCTCGCCAAAAAGTACGGCCCTTACAAGAGCTTTCTTGGTAGCCCGGCGTCGCAGGGGCTTCTCCAATTCGACATGTGGGACAAGGCGCCGTCGGACGAGCGTTACAACTGGACGGCGATGAAGGAGTCTATCAAGGCGCACGGTCTCCGTAACAGTTTGCTTGTGGCGTTGATGCCAACGGCCACCACGTCCCAGATCCTCGGTTTCACGGAGTGTTTCGAGCCCGTGACATCCAACATATACAAACGCAAGACGTTGGCCGGAGAGTTTCTGGTAATCAACAATCACCTCGTCAACAAGCTGATCAACCTGGGATTGTGGGGTCCCAAGATGAAAGAACGGATTATCACCGAGAGCGGCTCTGTGCAAAACATCGAAGAAATCCCGGCAGATGCTCGTGTTGCTTCTTAGTTTTCTTCTTGGGCTTCTTGGGCTTCACTTCTTCCTCTTCGTCTTCGCTGTCAGAGTCCTTGTTGTCAAAACTCTCCTGTTTTTTGTTTGAATCGTCACGGAAATATTTTTCCTTGGTGGCGTACATGTAAACGATAAAGATGAAAAACAACACGATCAGATAGAATGCTATACGGCTCATTGTTTTGTAATGAGAAAAACTCCTCGCAAAATGGCATAAGGATTGTTCACCCAAGATCATTGAATAACAAACATACACACCAATGGACGCCAACATCTGCATTGATCGCATCATCAAGCACGTGCAACCCAAGAACGCGGTTGGCTACAAAAAGGTTGCTTCGTTGGCATCCGCTGTTCTGCTTAAAAAAATAAGCGATAGGGACGTGAAAGCTCGTTTGGAAAAGTACAAACGTTGGTCCAAAATTGTGAAGGACTTGCAGAGCATTCCTCACATAGAGCAACGGTCGGAGGAATGGTACCAGATGCGATGGAGCCTCATCACGGCCAGCGATCTGGCTCAATGTTTGGGCGATGGCAAGTTCGGCACTCAGGATGATTTTTTCATGAAAAAATGCGACGAAGCCACGTCTCGCTCCGCCTTGCCTAACGAGGCGCCCCTCATTTGGGGCATCAAGTATGAACCGGTGGCCGCTGCGATCTATCAAAAGAAATTGGGCGTGAAGCTGATCGAGTTCGGACTGCTGCAGCATCCCAAGCACGCATTCATCGGCGCCTCTCCCGACGGCATCACCGATGACGGCATCATGGTCGAAATCAAGTGCCCGTGGCGTCGGAAGATCAAGAACGAAGTGCCCCTACAATACTACTACCAAGTCCAGTCGCAATTGGACGTATGCGACCTGGACGAGTGCGATTTCTATGAGTGCGGCTTCAAAGAATACAAGGACGAAGGGGAGTTCATGCAAGACACTTCCGACAACGAGAAAGGGATCATAATCGAGCTGCCCGGTTACACCTACATCTACAGCGACATCCATTGCCAGAGCCACGCCGAGCTTGTTGCATGGAAGAACCAGCAAGCGGTTGTAAAGGGCGCTAAAACGACCTATTGGTACCTTGATATCATGAGCATCCAGAGGGTGTACAGGGGAAAAACATTCATCGACGCCAAGTACGACGCCGCTTCCATTGTTTGGCAGAAGGTGCTGAAGTTCCGCGAGGAGCTACAAGATGGACACGTCGACGAGGCCGATGCCGAGGCGATCGACCCCACTTGCGTGTTGGAGTCGGACTGATCACAAGCTCAGAATCTTCCTGTTGCGCTTGCTTGACACGGAGAACCCGCTAATGCTCACGTCGTCGTTCAGCTCGGACATCTCCTCCCTTGATGCGTTGCTGAACACCTCGACACGATGGTGCGATTGCGGTTCAAAGTTTTGCGACTCTTTCAGGATCTGGTCGAAGTTACTTGGCCCCCTCATTTTTCCGACAGGTTTTAGGACCTCCCTGGGCGGCGCATCTCCGCCTCCGCCAAAAATGTTTGACATGAATCCGGCCAAGCCGGACGCGATGTTCCCGACGCCCCTGTTCTCCTCCTTGACGTTTCCCGCCATTGTGCCCATCGCTGCGGACGCGAATTGCTTCATCAGCGCTGGGTTCTCTTTTAGCACCTGGTCCATGCCCGGCAGGCTGTTTTTGAACAGAGTGTTTGTTAGGTGAGCCATTACGGCGCTTCCGGACAAGGACATGAGCAAGCGCATCTCGGCCGGCATTTTTCCCTTGGTCTTCCACTTGTCGTAGAGCTCCTCAAAGATGTCGGCCATGTCGGTTATGTTCTCTTGCACCTTCTCGGACCATCCGTTGAGGTTGACCTTCAGGGGGTCGAACTTGTTGTTCAGGTATTCGATGCCCAACACCGCTGCGATGACCATCTTGCGCTGGAAGGCGATCGATCCATCGACGCTCCTGTCACGCTTGACGCGTTCGTATTCGACACGCATCTCCGCCAAGTCCGAAGTCATGTTGAATTGTCTCGGCAATTTGAACCCCTTCTTGTGGAGACGATCGAACTGATACAATATCTCACGTTTCTCGGCGATCAAGTCTTCTGTATCGTACCGTGGCGTGGAAACCCGTTGTGGTGCATACGTCGGTTGCGGCGCGAACTCCTCCGCTTGCGACGAGAGCACCGACATCGCGTCATCGCTTTCGTCAACTTGGACATCGTCGATGTCCTCGCTAGTTTGTCGCATGCTCTTGAGAACATTGTCCACTTCGGATGTTATGTTGTGGGCGGGTTGCTTAGTTGGGACAGCGTCAATCAGCGCATCCATTTCGAAGTCTGATGCATCCATCGTTCCGTAAAACCTATATTGTCGGCACAAGTTTTATATCATCTGCTAGGCGCGTGCAACCATTTTGTTAGAGCACCTTCGCATTGTGCGCATATATCATAGTTGTCTTTTTCATCGGCCACGATGTTTCTCACGACATCTTGCGGATCGTCCGCAAGTCTTCCGATGACCCGGTACCTATACGCGTTCATGACTTCCACCGGGGGCGTGTACCTGCCGATTTCTTTGTATTTTCACACCTCCTTGAACCTCTCGTGTTTCAGAACATATGCACATACGTTGAGGTGCAGACTCACGAAGTCTTGTGCGGCCAACAATTTGCACATCGCCTCAATGTTGTGTTTTAACTCCGGCCCGATGTTTCCGCACTGTATCTTGTTGCGCGAACAGTTGCAACCCGGCAGTTTGAAATACCAGCTGTCTTCGTCCAATGTTTCGATCTTGGACATCGATATCCCCATATCTTTTACACTTGGCTTGGAAATTTTATGACAAGACGGTTTGCAGTTCTTGCCGAACTTGCAAAAGACCAGGCCGTCAGGAGTTGCCTTCAAGTTGTAATCCCCAATGTTGACACGTGTCGCGTTGATCTCTATGGAGTCTGGAAAAAGGGCGAGGCGCGAGTTCCCATACTTGTTGGATATGCTGAGCGATTGGGAGTTGTCGTCAAACATGATTTGCGCTTTCCCCAGATTAATCGAAGAGTTTGTGGTACCGTTCACGGAGATGCTCTAGGAAGCTTGGTCCGTCGAGGACTCGGTGGTGATCACAGCATAAGGGTCGTGGGCGTAGTATGCAAACTTCGTGTCGACATCCTTTGCAAACGACTTCATCGTTGATTCTACGCCGTTGATCGTGCTCGAATATTCACTTGTCTTCTCCTCCAATGTTTTCGATATCTTGCTGTAAGAAACAATAGCATAAACGACCGCTGCGATCACCAAACCAATAGTCACGCTTATCAGCACATCGAATATCAACGCGCCCTTCATATAATATTGGTGCCAAAATCAAACATGGTTGCCGAAAAGCCAATTATCACATTCCGCGCGTTTGCCAGGAACTATCACGAAGCTTCCTGGAATAGCAGGTTGTATCGTTACGAAACCTGTTATTCGAGTTGCGATGGTTTGGCGGGCGTAGTGTTGACGAGCGCCCATCACTCGAATGGTGGGACTTCTTGGAGCATTTCCATTGTTGAAAAAACATGCGATGCTGAGATGAGCGACACGATCACATTTGAACGTTTATACGAGGATACATGATGCGTGTATTATCAAAATACAACAAATGGCATCGCTTTGCTCGTGTCGCCCACCGATAACCGCGTCGTCCCGTTGCGCACGTGCAAGATAGCGGAACATAAAAGAGGTCCTTCAAGTCCAATCCAAGCCGGGCCCGTGCAAAAACAACAACGCATTCCGTGGCGTGTATGAGAAAAAAACGTAAAACGAGTCACCGAGTCACAGAGGGGTTTACACCTTCAGATTCCCGAACACACTCGCCAAGTTGTCAGCGGCGCTCTGCTTGGCGGCCTTGGTGCTCTGGCTTTGGGCCTTGTACTCGGCATAGGACATGAACTTGCCATCGATGCCGTTGGCAAAGACGGTGGGCCACGACTTGGTAGGGCGCTTCCAAAGCCTCATGACATCTTTATCAGAAGACGCCTGGAAGAACTTGTACAGGTAGTGGGACACCGCCAAGCGGTCCTTGGCTTCAACCAATTTCACCTCGATGACATATGCCACATACACAGCGATGAAGTGCATGAAGATGTGTAGGAAGGTCAGCTGTGCCGGCTTCTTCAAGCTCGGGTTCTTGTCCTTGTTGGCATTGTAAAACTCGATCTCGTCCAGCTTCTTTTGCACTGTCTGCGCGATTGTCCGCGCATCTTCGCCATGGTTCTCCTGCACGTAGGGGATGCCCATGATGCCTTTGTAGTCATCGTAGCTGACCATTTCGAGTCCCTTGCTCATGATGAGCTTGCTCATGGCGCTCCCGGAATCCTTGGGATCGTTGATGGGGATCGTGTCCTCCTCGGAGTCGTAATTGACCTCTGCGTGAGGTGTAACGTTAGAGGGGGGTGCAACCATGTAGCTAACCTCAGACGAGCTTCCGCTTTCCGTAGGCAAGAACGACTTCTGTTCCTTCATGCGCTTCTCCAGCGCCGCCTGCATTTGAGGGGTTGCCTTGATAGTCTTGCCCACCATTGGGTTGGTTTAAAGAGAGAGAGTTGCTTGATGAGAGAGTTACAATGGAATGGGCTTGTCATGACCGAAATCAATTTTTTGTAAGCCCCGAGAGTTGCATGACGAACTTGATGCCCAACTTCACATCACTGCTCGCAACAACTACATCGGACCTAATTGTTTCATCGTCGGCCAAAGGGTCGATCGTTGCGTTGTCCAAACGCGCGACCGAATTGCCAACGGGAAGATCTGATACCTCCAATTTTAGTGACAATGTTGAACATGTGATTTCAGCACCCAACACTGCATTGATCTTGAACCCAAAGAAGGGCAACTTGCCATCGTACCAATCATTGTGCACCATCGTAACGCCAACGCTAGGCGACGACCCGATCATTTGCGCTTGCGTTGCATCCACGACGAACGTAGACCCTTCAAGCTGCCCCATCAGAGCCGCAAACATCACGTATTGGTAAGGATCGTTATGGATCATCGTTTGCGTACCAACATGCACGATGCAATCCTTGCAAATGCCGTTCAGCTTCATTTTTGCAACATACTTCGTTTTTGGAACGTTGGTGACAGGATCACGTGTTTGCACGGCGCAGATCGTGAACGCCGGCGCGTCGTCATTGGCCAGCTCGTTTAGTGTGTCGTTTGATGTTATGAGGGTTGACGCGACAACCGGCATGTCCATCTGGATGCTGACAGTTGTGGGCGGCAGTTTGTTTGCCACGGGAATGGCACGAATCAACCCTTGAAAGATGCCCGCAGCAGTAATAGTTTTGATAGCGGGTGCGGATTTGATTTGGTCAAAAAGGTTGTTGAACTCGGCGTCTGAGCACACATAGCTGGTCCCCTTCAATATTTTGTACAACGTAACAATCGGTTTCCAGAGCTGCGCGTTGGACCTCTTGAAAACGTTTAGGTCGTGGATGTTTAAATGGTTGACGTGTGAGAGGTCGAGCCCTTCAGGGATGCCTCCCGAACGCCCCAGTTCCGGAAAAACCATGGCATTGTTGAAAGCTGCGATGTATTGGGCAATCTGATAAACAGTCCCGTTCACCGTTCTGGCCGACGTGATCGCCTCATCGGTGGTTTCGCATATGGAGTTGTACATTCTTCCTTTCAGTTGTGTGTTTAGAGCGTGTGCCCAGATATATTTTGAGCTCATTGGACTTACAAGCATATCATATTTTTTTCTTTCAAAAATCAGAACTTGATGCATATGTACACGATCGGAATCGCAATTGCCAACGCCATAAGGGCAACACTCAGCCAGTAACGGGTCGTTTTATCTGCGTTCCTCGACTCGACTTGGAACATCTCGTATGCGTAATAGAGAACAAACAATCCAATGAGAATGTACCCAATTAGCATGACATAATCGATGTAATCAATTGAATCGGGATCGGAAATATCAATTGGAATGGACTTGTCAATTTTCTGGCGGGGCATATAAAAATAATTGAGAAAATCCCGTACATCATACTTTGGCCAACATCATGCCTTACACTACCAACTCCTTCTTGAACACCTGCGATCTGGGCCCGTGCCCACATTGCGGAGAATGTGACATGCACGAGGACCACGTGCAAGCGGAGCTAGTGTGCAAGGGTTGCGCGGTTGTCCGCCTAGCGCACATGTTTACAACGGGATTCGGGGATGCCGACCTGTACGCGCCGCTGCCCACGAAGGAGGACGCGGTACTATCCATAGTACGTAAGCGCCTCAACCTGGATATGCTTGAGGAACACATGAAGATTGTTGCAAGAACGGCCGAAGAGGTTAAACAACTAACCAAGATTCGTTCCTGGGCGGACGCAATCTTCGTCGCCCTCACTTGGTGCACCCGAAAGGGTCAAATCAACGCCATCTCCAAACCGACAATGTTTTCCGCCCTAAACATTTCTCAACTTGACGAGCCACGCCTTAACACAGAATATGGCCGCTTCTCGGAGAAAAGGGCGGCACATTTGGCTCCGGGAACCGCATCCGCGACTGCCACGCCGTCTTCGCCGCCCACAGCCGCAACCTCCCTTTGCTACGTGACGAGCGCCACAAGCTTAACCTGGCCGCCATGAAGATGCTGGACAAGATCCCGAGCATCATCATTAACAATAAGAAGTCCGCCATTATTTGTGCGGCGGTGTGCGACGTCCTTTGCGAGACGATGTATTGTGATGCACGCAAGCACATTGCGCACGCTTTTCAGATCTCGCCCGTGTACAAGGGCTTGTGCAAGGAGATCAAGCCTTACCAAAACGTGTGATTAGCTCGTTGATCCCGGTGGTGCCATCGACCCTATAGAGGGACAGGTATCCGCCTTCGATTGCAAACATGTAGTTGAATCCTTCTTCGCCTTTCATTAGGAAGTTGCCGCCAGACATTTCCCAACGGGAGCGGCTAGTGACCGGAACCAATGTACCATCCTTTTGATGTAACCCGTTGTCGATTTGCCACAAGAGTGACACGTCGGATTTGTCGCTGTAAATGGGTTTGCTTTTGCTCTTGATACCAAATCCGCCGGAAGCATGTTTGGATAGCGCGTCGAGGATCAATTCTCTCTCCACAAATTCGTTTCTCTTTCTTGGTGGTGCCGAGGTCGCTAGAGAAGCGTTGACTACATGGCCGTCAAAAATTATGCCAGCATCCGTGAACCTGATTCGATTTGCCCCAAAGCCGATGTCCTTCGCGTCGACGGCAAGAGCAGTCAGCTTGTCGGTCGTCTGCAGCTGACCATGCACCTTGAGTGCCTTTGTTGCGTCAGCCGGGCCGTTGATTGACACGAAACTCCCCAACTCGAGCGGATTCTTTGCACCGAGCGCGTCTTGCGACGAGATAACCGTTTTATCATTGTGCGGAACCATGACCAGCGACGATTTCAAACCTGACACAAGGAACTTGTACCCTGTCGTATCAGCTATTGTGAAAACGCCAGAAGACAAAGAATGTAAAGAGGGTTGCGTTGCAGGGGTTGGAGGAGACTTCTGCGGTGCAGGAGGAGGCGTAGACGGTTTCGGCGTGTTTGCATTGGATTGTTTGGAGAGCACGACGGTTAGCATCCGGTCGATGTCACTTACTGTGAAGTCGTACTGCTTGTTGTTTGTGAACGATACGGACGCCATTTAAGATATCGCACACTTATTTGCGTTTCCTATGTTTTTGCAAAATGCAGACGTCAATGTACATGATCAAGCAATCAGAATTTTTAAAATGCAAGGTTTCGACCCCATGTCCCAAGATCGTTGAAAAGATCAGCAAGTTGCTTCGGGTACAAGTTGTGAGCGGTACGAAAACACGCAGCCTGCTAAAAAAGCTGTCGGACCAGAACAAGGGCAAGCTCATGCAAGAGATCATCGATGACAACGACCCACATCTAGTCGAGCTCCTCGTGCATTCGTGCATCGGGCAGTTGGGGTACGTTGCGTTGTACGCCGATCTCATCCGTAAGCTGCCAACGCACAGCCAAGAGCAAGCATACAAACTGTTGCACGACCAGTACGCGTTGTCCTTGGCGGAAGTTGAGCACATTTCTTTCAATGAAACCAATTACGATCGTTTTTGCGAAGCGGTGAAGCTGAAGAAGGACTTAATCAACATCACAAAAACATTGGTTCTTTTGGACCCGAACCACAGCTTCCAGGAAATAGTCGACCACTTCGCGCACGGGCACGATGATTGCATCGACGTGTTGTTGGAGTGCATTGCAGAGCTGCCGACGCTGGCACAATGGCGGATAATGAGCGTTGTGGTCATGCCCGAAATCATCCCGTTCAAGGTCAGCTTCAAGCTCGAAAAGCTCAATGCTTCCATGATGTCAGGATGACATCTACGACGATCAGCAACACGCCAACGACCGACATGATCGGGATGGTTTCGCGGAGGAAGAGGTACGCGAGGAACAACGTGAACACCGGCGACGTGAACGTCAATGCCGTTAAAAGATAACTGTCGTTGGTACCCAACACTTTCATGAACAGCATGTTTGCCAGGAAAGCCGAGCCCACCCCGATACAAGCAAGCAACAGTATGTCAACGCATGTCAGGTTTTTGGCAGATTTGATTATCAACTCCCTGTGAAAAATGGCGTAGCCCACGACGGAAATCAAATAAAACGTTGCGGTGACGGACATGAGGAGCTCGGATGACAAGCCCTTGTTCAACATCGATTTCGACAAAATTGGTCCCACGCCCCACAACAATGCGATCAGCAACGAGATTGCAATAAATTGGAACATGAATGTTACGCATAAAAGAGATCGTGGGAGGTGTTCCAAAACTGCCAATGGTTGACAAGGTCGTCCTCACGGGATGTCTAGATCACAAGCACAATGAAGTGGTCATCATAGACAAATACAAGGAGATGTGGTTTGAGTTGCCCCAAAAAGGGACAGTGTTGCTTGACTCGCGCAGGTTATCATACTTGCGATTGGACAACGTCGCTTCCGGTACGTACAAACTCAAGTTCCACCAAGCGATATCGGAAATGGACGCAGCCATAACTATAAACCAGTTGGCAGGGGGCATCGATTTGGTGCTCACGATTGATGGCACGAAATCGAAAGCTCATGTTTCGCCAAACCCGGTATTCTCCAATGCCTCGAAGCGGGCAAGGGACGCCACTAATGACGAGATCGAGTTGCGATTCAACAAGGTGATGAAGAAAATGACCCCGACAATCTCGATGTGCAAGACAATGCTCATCATGCTGTTGGAATCGCAAATAGCGATGGTTGACGAGGAGGTCGAATCCTTTCAAGAATTCATGCGTTTTGTTAAAAAAGGGTGATGGTGTAAATGGATACCACGTGGTTACCGGATGCGTTGCTTGAAAAGCGCAAGAAGATTGATACGTTTTACAACGGATATGATGCATCGTTTGCATCATTGCAGTCTCGATACAATTTGTTGACAGAGTCCATGTTAAGGTATGTAACGTTAGACACGTCGAGCATGATGTTGTCGCTCAAGCAGTCTGTCGACCTGACCCAAAGCAGGTCGCTCTTGGTGAACATGTGCACGGAGCTGAACTCGATGGTAACAAAATACAGAGACCTCATAGTTCGGAACGGTGACCTATCAAGCCAAGTCGTTGAGCGTTGCTTTCAATGCCATGAGCAGATCGTGCGGATGATCAAAACCAGCAGGGCCATCGAAACCGAAATCGCCTCGGTTCTCAAGGCAATCGTTGTTTACAAAAGAGCAACAAATTTGAAATAAAATAAGGACAGGATTGTAAAGATGAAAGTTTACATCGATGACCTCGGTATCACATACGCCGATTCCCAGACAGAAGTCATAACGGTCACCCGTGATGGCAACGTAGGCATAGGCAACGCATCCCCCAAGAGCCGCTTGACAATCCAAGGGGGCGTAGATGCGAGCGACTCGTTCAACAACGTAACCCCGACAGGCTCGTACCAGAATGTGCTCAACATCAACAGTGCAAACCTTGCATTTAATGGGACGACGGACAACTACTATTTGGTTGCATCCATCAATGTCGTCGAGACCGACCCCGTGAACAATGCGGTCGTGCTCATCGAAGGCATCGTCGGAGGAGACACTACCGCTAACTCGACGGTCGTATCTTGAAAGCTAGCAAGCAAAGGAGGGTTGAGCACGATAACGTGGCTGCATGGCGCGCCCGGGGCGGCGGTGGCCCCGGTCGTGGACATCCAGGTGTGGAAAAACTCGAAGACGGGGTTCTTTCAGGTTTTGGTCAAACTTGCAGCAGGGTCCGTTGCAAAGTTCAACCTCGATGTCAAAGCTGCGGGGGCCGGAGGGAAAGCCTTCCCTTTGAATGCGTCGAACATAATAACCCCACAGGGCACTATGGTCAAAAGTTTGATATCTGAAGCACAACTTGAACAGAATTGGCAAGGCGTAGCGACGTTCAAAGGAGATGTTGATGTCGCCGGCACACTCATCGCGCAAGAGTTGGTCACCAACGGCCCGGCAAACATTCGCGGGGGCGCCGTTGTGAGCAACGGGTTGGCCGTGCAAAGTGGGGACGCAAACGTCATGAACTCGATCAATGTGTACAAAACGTCCAATCTGAAGGGGGGCGCATCGGTGTCGAACGGGATGAGCGTCTCCGGGGCGACCAACGTCGCGGTGTTGACAGCCACGGAGCAAGCAAACTTTCTGAAGGACGTGTCCATTGCGCAAAGCGCAACGATACAAGGCGGTCTGTCGGTGAGCGGCGCATGCAATATAGCAAACGGCGCAAACGTGTCCAGCGGTGGTGCGAACGTTGCCGGGAACTCGGTGTTCCAAAACGACATGCTTGTCAAGGGCAACGCGACGACTCAAGGGATGCATGTTGTGAACGGTAGCACGACGTTGGGCGGCCCCCTTGTAGTCGACGCCTCATCCACCATGAAGGACGTCAAGGTCACGGGCCCAACAAGCATGCAAAGCGTGGCGGTTGAAGGGTCGAGCAGCTTTGCTGGCGCGGCGACATTCGCCAACGGGATCAATGCCTCCGGACATGTGGCGTGCAACAACGACGTGAACATCAAGGGAGGCGTTTTTGTGTCAAAGAATCTTACCGTTACCGGAGCTTCAACATTTTCAGGAGATACCACAACTGCGGGCACAACAAGCACGTAGCATTGAATGTTAGCTCTTCCGCTACGTGCGACGGGCCAGCAAACATCAAGGGCGCACGGTATCAGGGGCGAGCGCCCTGTCGGGGCTGGTTGCGTCAGGAGCCACAAGCCTACAAGACGTCATGGGCCCCACAACGTTGAACGGTGCCACAACAACAAAGGCGACCAAGATTACGGGTCCGCTGAGCGTTACAGATGCGTCTACTTTCAACGGCGTGTCGGTCGGAGGGTCGAGCACGTTCTCTGGCGCTGCGACATTTGCGAATGGGATCACTGCCTCCGGCCAAGTGGCGTGCAACAACGATGTCAATGTAAAAGGGAACGTTTCGGTCTCAAAGAATCTGAGTGTGGCGGGGGCTTCAACCTTTTCGGGAGATACCACAACTGCGGGCACAACGAGCACGCAAGCATTGATTGTTGGCTCATCAACCACTTGCAACGGATCGGTAAACGTCAGGGACACATTGACCGTATCGGGGGCGAGCGCCCTTATGGGGTTGGTTGCGTCCGGTGCCACCAGCCTGCAAGATGTCGCCGTCGGGGGAGCGCTCAACGTCGCCGGCCCCGCATCGTTGCAAGGCATCACCGTGAACGGTGTGACGACATCCAAGGCGACGAACATCTCGGGCCCGCTAAGTGTAACGGAATCATCCGCGTTCAACAGCGACATCGTTGTGAAAGGTTCGGCGGTTGTCGGCAACATGAAGGTGTCCGGTACCACAACCGTGGGCTTGCTGGACTCCAGCGGTTTGGCAACGCTACAAGACCTCCAAGTAAGAGGCAATGCGGCCCTGCGCAACACAACCGTGAACGGTACGCTTGGTGTTGTAGGGCCCACATCGTTCAACGGCACGGTCCAAGTGGCACAAAATTTCCAGGCAAGTGCGCGGGCAGACGTTGCAGGCATTGCAAACTTGGAATCGGACGCTTTGGTCGGCGGGAACCTCGCCGTGACAGGGACGTCCGTGCTTGGAGGAGCGGTAACAATCAGCCAGGGTGCTACTGTCACGGGCCCGGCGACGTTCAACAATGACATCACAGGAAAGGGGGCCGTAAACGCTGCCAACTGTACGATCGCTGGCACTGTCACGGTCAGCACTGCGACCGCGGGCGGCCTCGTTGTGAACAACACCACCGCGCTCAAGAATGGCGCAACCGTCACGGGGGCAACAGTATTACAAGACACGCTTGCCGTGGCTGGAACTTCAACGTTAAGCGGCGGCACAACTGTAGGGAACGGCCTCGCGGCAAACACGGTCAACATTACAGGGGGTACCGCAACGGACTTGCAAGTCCGCGGTTCTACCGCTGTCACCGGCAATCTGGGCGTAAATGGCGCGGCAACACTCAACGGCGGGCGTACAGCGGGCGGGACGACGGCCGCAAAATTTACTAGCGGCATCGTGGTCAACGATGCACAGGGATCGAGAATAAACAACGACTTGACGGTTTTGGGTGCCACAACGCTTTCGGGCGGACTGACAGCGAAGACTACAACATCAGGAATGGAGATGATGGTCGTGAATGCTTCGGGGGTCTCAATCCCCAACGGCGTGCTTGCGGCAAACAGCATTGCTCCCGCAACATCTGGGCAAGCTATCCGCATCACGGGCGACGTGCAGGTGGTGGGAAACATTACAGCTTCGGGCAGCATATCAGGCTCGAACACAAGCATCGGGACGACAACGGCGCCCCCGACCACCCCCCCCATCTCGGCCGCCTTCAGCAACCCGTCGCCTTCCCGGCAGGGTGTTGAGATGCTGTACACCAAACTGGACAGGACGCTTTTTGCTAGGTACAAGTTCAACACGTCTTCCCAGTCCGTCAACACCCCGCGATCCATCACGGTCAATCACTCCATCGGCAATACATCATACATTGTCCAGGCAATGGTGACATGCGACGGAACAACGACGAGCCGCTTGTTTGTACCATACGTGGTCAACAAAGCTGCAAACAGCTTCATCGTGAGGATAGGCTGATCGGCAAGATGAAATCCAATGGCGACGTCACGACAATGTTCCGCGGAATCGCGAAGGAGATGCGCTGGCATGTTTAAGACGAACGTGCGATGAGATGCATTCGTTTTTTTATCAGGCACCAAAAAAGTAGCATAAATAATGCAATCCACTGACCAATGGTGTGCAACAATGGTCCACAAAAAAAAGCGAAGAAAACTTTGCCATCGAATTGTTGGACAAGTTGCTCCAAATTATGAAACGCCGATGCACGCATTCGATATATGTTCGCAACCGATACAATGAAGACATATTTGTTTTGACACGCAATCACACGGGCGATTACGTCGTGAACGGCAAGACGTTGGATGTGCACACGATGTATCTTGAGCTCATTGGCCACATGATCACGATGGACCGCGACGACATCGAGTTTAAAATCCAAGTCATCCAGCAACAAGAGACCCAAACACTGAAGTTTCTCCGAGAAAAATATGGCGCAATTGTAAGCAATGCCGCCCAAGAAGAAGGTTGCACGAAAGCCGAGGAAGGTGGTTCGGACACCCGTCATAGTGAACGTTCCGGAGCAGCCGCAACCGCAACCCGCCGGTTTTAAGCAGTTCTTTGTTGCGGGGCTCGGAGCCGGTGCAGGTGCTGCTGTTGGAGGAGTTGCGGCCAACGGCGTCATGGACTTTATATTCGGTGGAGACGAATGACCGTGCCCCGTTTCGCATCATGTTTCTTTGCTTTTGAATTCATGCATCCAAATTCTTGGAGAAGTGTAATAATGAACTGGGTCGGATCGTTCACAAGCTCCAAGCGAGGGCGGCGGCTCTCAAGAACAAGCAACCATTATTTGTGATGCATCTCGTGAACAATGACGAGATGATTGTGGCCGAAGCATTGATTGAGCTTTCTGGCCAGGACACGTTGTAACAACCTACATCTTGCCAACCGGTGTCTTTGCCTTGGATCCGAATGCCCCGCCGAACACCTCACTTCTGACAGAGCAGTTGTCTGGCAGCAGCACCTGTGCAATGTTAGGGGGCTTGCCCTTGAAGGATGAGCGCATCAATCCCATGTCCACAGCGCTTGCCCAATCAGCCTTGGTGGGCGTGGCACCGACGCTCTGGTCGTCCTTGGGCGCCTTGTACGTGTTGCCGCACACCCCGTTCTTCAGGGGCCACATGATGCGCTCGCACTTGTCCGAGTAGAACAAGTAGAGAGCGCACGCGTCAGGGTAGCGGTGGTAGTTCAGCATGAAGTCGACCAGCCAGTGTCTTGCGATCAGCCATCTAGCAACGTGGGACATGGTGGTGTCCGTGTGCTTCTTGCCGCCTGCCTCAAAAGCCCCCTGCATGTTGAAGTGCACCACGCGGATCTTGGCGTCCGGGTAGGCCGCGCGGTATGCGCGGACGATGGCTTGCACGCGGTCCTTCTCTTGTTGTGGCGGGTACCCGCTGTGCTGGACGGTGTCTAGCTCGATGGCATCCACCGCAACCACCTTGCCGTTGGCATCGCATGTGATCTTGACGGGCAGGTCGGGGGTGTGGTCCAGAGACGCGTTGCCCGCGGGGTTGTAGCTGTCATCGATGCTCAGCTTGTTGGCCCTCGCGATCACCTTGACAGGCTTGAGCCAGTTGGTGATGAAGGTCTCGATGCCAGCCTTCTCCGCCATAGGCACGGGGCCGCAGCAGATGCCTTGCCCACCGGCCCAGTCGCGCTTGCCGTTGGAGTGGATGGCTCTGCAGATGATGCATTGCTCGCGTTGCAGCGCGGTGCGGACCACAATGCCCCCGCTTGGGTGGTACCTGTTGATGCGCTTCATGCAGCATGCACGCTCGGCCAGGGTCGCAGTCCCAGCAAACTGGGACGAGTACAGCTGCGAGAGCATCACGTTCGAACGCCTAAGCCTTTCCACCTCGGAGTGGGGGATGATGTCGCCCACCGGAGTGGTCTTGTCGGTGGGATTGTACCCAACGCACGAGTATCCGGACTCCTTGCTGAAGTTGAAGCATGGCACCTTGTTGCCCTTCACGTTCACCGCACGGCTTGCGACAGGGCCCACCGTGCTGGCGACGGCCGCGTGCGCCTCAGCCTGCAATTCCTGGTGAATGGCCGGGTCGTTCATGAGCAAGTCCTTCACGGTACGCATTAGGGCGCGCGACGATGGCCCCGCCTCCTCCTGCGTGTCAGGCGCCGCACGTTTGTTGCGCAGCGTCCAGAACACAGACTTGGATTGGAACTTGCCGGGATCGGCATCTTGCTCCTGCATGAACTTGTTCTTGAAAAGCTTGAAGTCAAAGGCACCATCATCAAACTTCCCAGTAATCTCTACGAAGTTGCGGTCTGTTTTTATTATCTTGGTGACGGTGGCATTTATCCACTTGGTCTCCCAAAACACAACAATGTGCGTTCCTTTCCGAACGCTCTCCATTGCGAGCCTTTCCGTGTGTAAATAATTACCAAATCAATTTTTGGCACACTACACTCATTTTTTTGAAGAGCTTGCGCAAGGTCAGCAAGCTGTACGGAGTGTCCAAGTCCTCGCTGCAGCGCTGGCTCAAGCGAGAAGCCCCGCAAGACCGGTCACATCGTAGCAAACATGTCGTCAGGCAAGGGGTTTCATGCCCGCTGACACAAAACTTCAATTGGCACCGTTGTTCTCCGGGCGTGGTGCCGCGGCTGCAATAAATGAGCTGTCGAAGTTATGAAACAATATCACGGAAATCTCACATTTCGAAGATTCATCTTCGCAAGCCTCTTGTCGGGAATGGGCTTGAGTTTCAACAGTCCCATGGAACGGAACCGTATGATGATGTTATCAACCAATGCCTGCGGCTCCCATTTAAGGACCCGTTTCCTGTTCGATGCGTAGAATCCCAAAGAAGCAGATACAGCTGCGTTTGCGGCGGACATCAAGCCGGGGTTGTGCATCAATCCGTCGATCGTTTCTTCCATCGGCGTCTGTGTGTCTATCACCATTGCCTTCGGCGCCCCACAACTGGACCACCATTGTCACGTCGGGGAAATCGATGCCCCTGGCGATCACGTCCGATGCAAACAGTATGACGCCGTTGCTTCTCCCGAACTGCTCCGCGATCCTGTTGCGTCGTGATTGCGACAACCTCCAACCCAACGCGTCAGGCATGCTCGCCGCTCTGAACAGCTCCGCCATAAAATGCGCCATCCATGCAGTGTTGAAAAACACAATGATCTTGTGATGGGGGTCGGCCGTTTGCTCCTTGACAATCGCCTGGTAAAGAGCATGCACCATGTCCTTCGGGGGCAAGACAACGTATTCCTGCACGATCTTTTTGTGAGAATTCAATTCCTTTCCGACCGTGTCGATGTATTGGAAGTCTTTGCGCATGAATTGGGACGCTATCCGTTGCACCTCTTCTGGAACCGTGGCCGTGAACAACAACGTCTGTCTCTCGGACGGCAACACGGACAAAATCTGTTTTATTTCGTTCACAAACCCCATGTCTAACAACCGATCCGCTTCGTCAAGAACGACCACTTGCACCCCTTGGAGAGCGTCCACGAATCCAGGCAAGTTCTTTACATGGTCCATAAAACGTCCAGGGGTCACAACCAACACGTCGCAAGGCTTTGACAGCAATCGTTTGCGTTCAGCTCCGGCGTTGGTACCGCTGGTGATCATTTGCACGCACATGTGGGTACAAAACCTGCTCAACTTGGATTTTTCGTCCATGGTTTGTCGTGCCAATTCCCTTGATGGTGACAAAATCAAGGCCTTCACGGGATACGGCCCTCTATACCTGAGCACGGCTTGCATTGTCGGGATCAGGAACCCTAAAGTTTTCCCACTTCCCGTACGCGCCTTGACAAAGACGTCCTTCCCATCCAGTGTGGCACCAATGTACTTGGCTTGTGGTTTAGACATGAACTCGTACCTAAACACCTCGACCAATGCTCGTTTGATATCGGGGAGGACGTCAAGGTCGGCAAACGCGTCATTTGAGATGAACGACATTACAAACTTCACAGAAAATCGCAACGCGCAATGTCATTTTCATTTACAAAGGAATCACGATTCCAAATTTGCAAACGATTGTAATAATGTTGATTGCGTTTGCAATCCTATTTTCATTGGCAGATGCCGCGTGTGTGTCCGATTCCCCTTCATTTCCTTACGAATGGGTCCCGACATCCCCTTATTGTATGCAAATTGTGAGACGTTCGTCCGCTGAGCCAGGGAAGGATGCCGCTGCGCCGGCTATCTCGTTGGTGGGAACATCCATCTCATCCGGGTTATTAGGCAGCGACTACACGTATGGCAGCACGAACGTGAAATTGGAAATCGTGTCCACGGTTTTCCAAGCCAATGCGTTGATTGGCGCGGTCACAACATCTACGTTGGGCACAACTTCATACACGGCGCCTTCTTGGACCGATGCGTTTAGCTCAGGCACGTTGGTGTATGCAAACACGACAGGCCAAGTTGTTTGTGCATCTAATGCATTGGTACAACTTTGTGGATCGATCAATTGTGTGTATACAATCAACGTGCAATATGGTTTGCCCAGTGCTCGTTGATTGGAGCACTAAATATATGCATTGGTGTATGGTATTGGTCGTACTCGGATGTGTGTGCTTCAAATACATTTGTTGCGCCGCCCTCGCCGCACCCCTTCTCCGCCTTCCTCATACCCCTTACCACCCCCGCCTAGCCCCGAACCCGCCACGCTCCTCCATTGTGCGCCTCCAACCCAAACCTCGGTTTACCACCACCGCCCAGCCCACCTTCCCAACCTATACCAAACCCAGTATTACCCCCTTTTACACAACCACCCCACCACGCCACCCTCCTCCCATTTGTAGCGCACTGCACACCCAAACCCTCGTTTTACCCCACCCGGCCCCGCCAAACCCGCCCAACCTACCCTTACCGCCACGCTATCCCATCTAGCGCTGCCTCCGCCCCCTTTTTACAACCGCCACGCCAGCCGAACCTCCTCCAAAACCTATTCCCTGTAAACGCCGCCCTCCATGTAGCGCCTGAGCCGAACCCTCCGGTTTTATCCCCACCAACCGCCCAGCCAAACCCATACCCAACCTATTCCCCCTTTTACAACCGCCACCGCCTCCTCCCTATCGTAGCGCCTGGCTATCCCGAAACCTCCGGTTTAAAAGGGCCACCCAACCCTTACCCAACCTATTCCCCCTTTACAACCCCACCGCCTCCTCCATTATCGCCTGCCCAACCCTCCTCCCCCACGCGCGCCACCTCCCCACCTATTCCCCCTTTAACAACCGCACGCTCCTCCCATCGTAGCGCTGTACCGAACCCTCCGTTTACCCCACCGCCCAGCCACCTTACCCCATCCCCTTTACAACCGCAACCTCCCCCATCTAGCGCCTCCCCTCTTTACCCCCCACCGCCACCCACCCTACCAAAGCCATTCCTTTACAACCGCCACCGCCTCCTCCCATCGTAGCGCCTGCTAGCCCGAACCCTCCGGTTTTACCCCCACCACCGCCCAGCCCACCCTTACCCAACCTATTCCCCCTTTTACAACCGCCACCGCCTCCTCCCATCGTAGCGCCTGCTAGCCCGAACCCTCCCATTTTGCTCCACCACCGCCCAAGCCAACCTTACCAACCTATTCTCCCTTTACAAAAACGCCCCGCCTCCTCCAATTATAGCGCTGACTGATAGATAGACAATTCCGGTCTACCCCCATCACCGCCCATCCCACCTTACCCAACCTATTTCCCCCTTTGACATCGGCCACCGCCTCCCCAATTATAGCGCCTGATAACCAGAACCTCAGGTTTTACCCCGACACCACAGCCCCAGCCCCTTACCAATACCTATTCCCCCTTTACAACCAGACAAGCCTCCTCCCAGCGAGGACCGTAGACCCGAAACCTCCTATTTTGCCTCATCGCAAGACTGTCTCCTTCACCGTGACGCAGAACAATTGGTCGACGTCTTTCAGGACAAATAGTCGCCCATATCAAAACCATCGTACTATGATTGCATTTGACAGTGTTACCGGACACTGTTGTTGTTTGTCTGTTTGGGATTTCTGGTATAAGAAGCAAAAAATGCTTGGAGTTTTCCCGATTGGAAGAAATAATACACAAACCTCGCGTAGCCGAAGTGCACTCCACGCAGTCGCCCTCGCGGTCATCTAGAAAGTACGGTCGGATGTCATCGAGATTTGTTCCGTTGCACGAACACTTCCAAAAAAGATACGAGGAGGCGCGGAACAAGGCCGCGTCGTCATAAGTGAGCGGGTGCGCGCCTGTCGTTGATGATCGCTTTGAAGTTGTCAAAGCGCACGGACTTGATCGGATTTCGGTGGTGTGGGGATAGTATCACCACTTTTAAGAAGGGTTTCACACGCCCGTCCTTGAAAATGTAATAGACTATGCTCGACTTGAACACGTGGCTCGACATATCCTGGTTAAACGGCACCTTTAACACGATCAAGTTCTTGGCCAAATGATTGTGCGTCAAAATTTGCACGATGTCGGACAGACGCAAACCGCTCACTTTCAAATCTACCACCTTGTGTTTTTTGTAGTCCGGACCACCCCACGGGGCGTCCATATATATCACATCATACGAGGGCAATGCATTTGTCAAAGTCCCACGTCCCGTGATGAAGTCTATGCTGTCAGCATTCCAAACAGTCACATCTTCCATGCGCACTTGCCCATCTGCGATGAAGGCGCCGATGTTCCTCCCTATGTTCAAAGCCCGCGTTGCGTCCTTTTCGATCACATGCACGGGTGCAGCACCGGACAACAAGAAAGTGATTGCATCGGCGCCCCCACCCCCGAACATGTCGAGGGCCGAGAAACGGGGTTGCTGTCCCAATGACTTGATCAGTTCAATGATGATCTTTGAGACCGGGACGGGCGTCGCGCTGTATCTGGCAACATAGTCAAGCTTCAACTCTCTTTGCAATCCATGCTTCTGCAAGGTCGGAAATGTTTTCATACAGTTGGGGACAAAATAAATGAGACACCCGACCGCGCATGGTTAAAAATATCTTAACAAACTTTATTGATGCACGCCCTTACAGTTGGCGGAACACTTAAATGAAACATCATTTCAGATTCCCAAGTGACCTTGTGGTTTCGCAAGCTGCACGACTAACCGATTGTCTTCATGCTCTTCAGGCCCATCAACTCCATGCATCGCAACCTTGCTATTGTGAGCGCGGCAGAACGGTCCCGGCTTATTTGTGATGTCATCGGCGAAGTCTTCCTGGCGGCGGTGTGCCACAGGCGCTCGTTTCCCAACACCTCCCGCCCAACGGTCAGGCTTGGCACCTTGTACGCCATCATCGTGGACCGGAATTCATCGACCACGACCACCTGCCCCTTGAAAGTGCGCTTGCACGAAGCAAACATGGCCCCTGTTGGTACGACGGCCGGTGGCCTTCATGGTGGTGATGGCCGAGCCGTAGGCCACGTGTGCAGTGACGCCTGGGTGGGCTTTCTCAAAGCTCCACTTGATCGAGGCCCAGAAGTGATGTTTACAGTCGGGGACAAAATTGTGGGTGTCCAAAAAGCGTGACCGGAGAAAAACGGCATAAAGCACGAAAGAGCAACAACCACCCAACCACCATGATCACCCCGACAGAGTCCGACGGGTCCCGCCTGGTGTCGTGCTACGAGACGCAACGCCGCGTCACGCTCAAGATGAAGGTCGCAGGCTGGTTGTGCGCGCCCGTGTTGTGCATCGGGTGTTGTTGCTTGGTCCCGGCCTGGGCCCTTGTCGCGTGCATAAGCAATCTGGGCCAGTTCATCGAGTTCTGCACCGCGCCCAAGCTGCACCAGATGGCCGCCCTTGTGAAGCACGAGCAACGCCTGTTCGTGGACGCATTCATGGCCATCGTTAACAGCGTCGTCTTCCCCAACATGCGCCTACTGGACGCGCTGCGCTACGGCAAGCCGGGCGTCTACGCCGTGATCAAGCTCGACGACCACTTTATCGTGTCTCCCTCCAAGCACGCGGCCGCCGCCGGGGTGTGGGAAGAGTACTGCCGCCGCGGCGGCAACGTCTCGGTGCTCGTATGGTGCCTGCCCGAGTTCATGGCCATGTACGCGTCACCGGACAACGAGGCCATGTGCGAAATGTACGGCAAGCTGCGCACGGACACGGTGCTCGCGCGCTTTGTCTCCCAGCACAAGGCGGCGTACAACGCCCCAGCCCCCCAGCCGCTGGCGGCGCTGCCCACACCGGCTGTCGCATAGCCGCCTGGATCAACAGATAGGGAAGGGAACGTAATGCACAAGCCTAGCAGCAACAGTTGGCGGAACACTTAAATAAAACTTCACGCAATCACATGGATTGCAATGGCAGATGCAAGGAATGCACATCAAAGTCAGGGCACGAGCCCTCATGCGTTTTTTACAAAGTATTCAGGTGGCAATGCTTGACCATCTGGCTGACTTGGAAGAACAGCCGCTCAGCTGGCGGAACACTTTTGTCTTCCATGTCTGCAAGCCTTGGCACATGCCAGGTCTTGCTTGTTGCACCATGTCACGTTGCCATGAACAACGGTGTAATGTAATCGCGCAAGCTCCCAACGCGTCATAATATCCCAAAACAGATACCGCAAGCCCGTGCTGCTAAAACAGCTTGCTGCTACTTCCATGTCTGCAAGCCTTGGCACATGCCAGGTCTTGCTTGTTTGCACCATGTCACGTTTGCCATGAACAACGGGTTGTAATGTAATCGCGCAAGCTCCTAACGCGTCATAAAGAAATCCAATACCGCAAGACCGTGCTGCTAAAACAGCCTGCTGCTACAGCTGCTGCTACTCGCGGAGGCGGGAGGCCTGCAGGATGGCGTTGACTTGGACGATGCCGCCCATGCGCACCCAGCGCTTGTAGTCGAATGCAGTCATCTGCTGCGGCTTCTTGCCTGGCGGCCAGAAGTACATCCCTTCGACGAACATGTCGCAGACGGCCGCGACGGTGTGCTCCTCGGCCGGCGTCCTGCAACCAAGGGATGACGCAATGTAAGCAATGCACGCATTGCATGCAAGGCGAAACAAAGCGCACGAGCACACTGCACCACCTACTTGTTGGAGCGGAGGGTGTACATGACGCGGTCGACGTTGCCGTTGATGACCTGCGCGACTTCCATGGCGTCCAGGTTGATTAACAGGGGTGCGTCCGCGCGCACGCCCATGCCCTTGAGCCGCAGCCACGTGTCGCAGCGCAGGTCGTCGAGGTTTTCCGACGTCGGGGCATGCGGTTTCAGGTCGCGCACCGAGACCCTCATGTGCGGGTTGAGCAGGTCGTTGATGAAAACCGGCCAGTTGTAACTCTTCCTGGCCTCCTCGCCTACTTCCGGATCGAAGCCGGCCTGGTCGCTCGAGAACGACCCGCACGCGCACACGTACGAGCCACCCTTGCGCACGCGCAAGTACCCCGTCTGCCACATGATGGTGCTGTGGGCAAACCTGCGCATGCGGGACATGGGGGTTGTGTGAGAGGCGTCGACAAGGGCGTCCCAATCCATGCTGGTGCTGAAACATGAAACCACTTACTGCAGATTCTCAGATTCCGGCACGTCGTCCACGACGATCATATGAGTCTGTTTCTGCAAGGGGGGGGGGCAAGCGTTGTGAACGGTGTGCAAGGGGCGCACATCATTCATGCATTTCGTCCATCCACGCACCCTGTCAAGGGCAGCCTGCTGCTGCTGGGGAGCAGCCTGTTGTTGGGGAGCAGCCTGCTGCTGCTGCATGAGGGCAGCCTGCTGCTGCAGGAGGGCAGCCAATCCCTGCTGCAGGAAAAATATGGGTGAGGGCTCAGCTGGCACACCAACTTGCACACCAACGTGGCCTACTCACCGGGACAGGCAGCAGACCCTGCGGCTGTTGGTGCTGCAGGTTGCCGTAGAAGTCATCCTGAAAATAAGTTGTGTTGAGCTGCCATTGAGACAGGGGCGGAGGTGGTGGGGGCGGCAAGACGGGGGCGACAGCAGGCGCCGTGCCCTGCAGCTCATAGAGGAGGGCGGCGCGCTCCTGGAGTTGCGTGGCCGTGATGGGAGCGCCGGCTTGGGGAGGCGCAGCAGGGGGCTGTGCACCGAGGGCGTCCAGCGGCACCCATCCCGCCACGGGGGCGTTGGACGTGGATGCCTCGTTGAAGAGGCTCCAGACAGCCTGCGCAAAGGGCACGCATGCTTCAGCTCGCATGCGCAAGCGCGCACGAGCATGCCAACCTAGAAACCGAAACTGCTCTCTCCCACCTCCTCGCCGTGGAGGATGCCGGCCTGAGCTGTTGCGGCGCCGACGGCGACACGTGGCTGTGTGCGCAAGGCAATGCGGACGCGCTGCCTCACCTTGCGGCGATCCTGCACGTGTGAGCAGGTGCAGGCATGCAACGCTGGGACTCAGGCAAAGCACAGAGCACGTGTATCACTGGGCGTGTGCCCTCACATACAGTGGGACGATGTGCATGCGAACTTACCTCTACCACCACCTGGGCGCCACCGGCACCGTCAGCTGCGGTCTTTGGAGCCTCAACCTGCGCAGGTAAAGAGGTGACATGCTTGTGAGCAGGTGCAGGCATGCAACGCTGGGACTCAGGCAAAGCACAGAGCACGTGTATCACTGGGCGTGTGCCCTCACATACAGTGGGACGATGTGCATGCGAACTTACCTCTACCACCACCTGGGCGCCCACCGGCACCGTCAGCTGCGGTCTTTGGAGCCTCAACCTGCGCAGGTAAAGAGGTGACATGCTTGTGAGCAGGTGCAGGCATGCAACGCTGGGACTCAGGCAAAGCACAGAGCACGTGGTATCACTGGGCGTGTGCCCTCACATACAGGGGACGATGTGGCATGCGAACTTACCTCTACCACCACCTGGGCGCCACCGGCACCGTCAGCTGCGGTCTTTGGAGCCTCAACCTGCGCAGGTAAAGAGGTGACATGCTTGTGAGCAGGTGCAGGCATGCAACGCTGGGACTCAGGCAAAGCACAGAGCACGTGTATCACTGGGCCGTGTGCCCTCACATACAGTGGGGTGATGTGCAAGCGAACTTACCTCTACCACCACCTGGGCGCCACCGGCACCGTCAGCTGCGGTCTTTGGAGCCTCAACCTGCGCAGGTAAAGAGGTGACATGCTTGTGAGCAGGTGCAGGCATGCAACGCTGGGACTCAGGCAAAGCACAGAGCACGTGTATCACTGGGCGTGTGCCCTCACATACAGTGGGACGATGTGCATGCGAACTTACCTCTACCACCACCTGGGCGCCACCGGCACCGTCAGCTGCGGTCTTTGGAGCCTCAACCTGCGCAGGTAAAGAGGTGACATGCTTGTGAGCAGGTGCAGGCATGCAACGCTGGGACTCAGGCAAAGCACAGAGCACGTGTATCACTGGGCGTGTGCCCTCACATACAGTGGGGTGATGTGCATGCGAACTGACCTCTACCACCCACCTGGGCGCCACCGGCACCGTCAGCTGCGGTCTTTGGAGCCTCAACCTGCGCAGGTAAAGAGGTGACATGCTTGTGAGCAGGTGCAGGCATGCAACGCTGGGACTCAGGCAAAGCACAGAGCACGTGGTAGCACTGGGCGTGTGCCCTCAACATACGTGGACATGTGCAATGCGAACTTACCTCTACCACACCTGGGCGACACCGGCACTAATACCTGCACTGCGGTCTTGGAGCCTCACCTGGCGCAGAGTAAAGAGGGACAATGCTTTGAGCAGGTGCAAGGCATGCAAACGCTGGCTGCAGGCAAAGCACAAAGCACAGTTTTATCACGGGCGGGTCCCTCACATACAGTGGGGTGATGTGCAAGCGAACTTACCTCTACCACCACCTGGGCGCCACCGGCACCGTCAGCTGCGGTCTTTGGAGCCTCAACCTGCGCAGGTAAAGAGGTGACATGCTTGTGAGCAGGTGCAGGCATGCAACGCTGGGACTCAGGCAAAAGCCAAGCCGTGTAACTGGGCGTGTGCCCTCACATCAGTGGGACGAAGTGCATGCGAACTTACCCTCTACCCTAGACCTCTACCAACACACCACCTGGGCGCCACCGGCACCGTCAGCTTGCGGTCTTTGAGAGCCTCAACCTGCGCAGGTAAAGAGGGTGACATGCTTGTGAGCAGGTGCAGGCATGCAACGCTGGGACTCAGGCAAAGCACAGAGCACGTGTATCACTGGGCGTGTGCCCTCACATACAGTGGGACGATGTGCATGCGAACTTACCTTTACCACCACCTGGGCGCCACCGGCACCGTCAGCTGCGGTCTTTGGAGCCTCAACCTGCGCAGGGTAAAGAGGTGACATGCTTTGTGAGCAGGTGCAGGCATGCAACGCTGGGACTCAGGCAAAGCGACAGAGCACGTGTATCACTGGGCGTGTGCCCTCACATACAGTGGACGATGTGCATGCGAACTTACCTCTACCACCACCTGGGCGCCACCGGCAACCGTCAGCTGCGGTCTTTGGAGCCTCAACCTGCGCAGGTAAAGAGGGACATGCTTGTGAGCAGGTGCAGGCATGCAACGCTGGGACTCAGGCAAAGCACAAGAGAGCACGTTGTATACTGGGCGTGTGCCCTCACGTACAGTGGTACGATGTGCATTACGAACCTTACCTCTACCACCACCTTGGGCCGCCACCGGCACCGTCAGCTGCGGTCTTTGGAGCCCCACCTGCGCAGGTAAAGATGGTGACATGCTTGTGAGCAGGTGCAGGCATGCAACGCTGGGACTCAGGCAAAGCACAGAGCACGTGTATCACTGCGTCGTGTGCCCTCACATACAGTGGGACGATGTGCATGCGAACTTACCTCTACCACCTGGGCGCCACCGGCACCGTCAGCTGCGGTCTTTGGAGCCTCAACCTGCGCAGGTAAAGAGGAGAACATGCTTGTGAGCAGGTGCAGGCATGCAACGCTGGGACTCAGGCAAAGCACTGAGCACGTGTATCACTGGGCGTGTGCCCTCACATACAGTGGGACGATGTGCATGCGAACTTACCTCTACCACCACCTGGGCGCCACCGGCACCGTCAGATGCGGTCTTTGGAGCCTCAACCTGCGCAGGTAAAGAGGTGACATGCTTGTGAGCAGGTGCAGGCATGCAACAGTAGGGATCTACAATCTGCGGGATTCTCCCGCAGGAAAAAAAGAACCCATCCATCTGAGCTCACCCAGCGAGCCTTGCGGCAATCGGTCATTGGCCTGCTCCTTGGAAGCAAGTCCGGAGGCTCTTCGCCTGATCCCTGCTGTTCAAAAGGATGTGTTGTGAGTATGACTTTTGTTGTTCAAAAGGAGGTGTCCCTTTTGTCCAAAAGGAGCTGTTGTGAACACGCCAAATGCTTACATTGTTCCTGGCACAAGCTGTAGCAATTTTTGACAACAGGGACCATGGCCAGCAAAAACATAGGACCGTATTCTCCCCACGAATTCTAAGTCTTACCTCGCCCCCCTGCGACGACCGCCTTGGCACGCGTCATTCTCGTTGTAACCTGTGGGAAAAGCGACCCATCAGCGTCATTGTTGCTTTTAAAAAACATTATCGGGTTGGCGGAACACTTAAAAAATGAAACATCATTTCAGATCCCCTGTGCCCTCCCGCCGTGTAGCAATGCCCATTATGTTCCAATTTGTTTTTGGCAAGGAACAACGCCATGAATGCTTTACACATTGTAGCCCAAGTGTGACACAGGGATCATGGCCACAAAAAATAGGATGTACCATAAACTCTTCTAACTTCTTTCCCCCCCCCCCCCCCCTCACCACGTCACAATTCGAATGCTGTACCTATCCGCCTGCGAACGACCCCGCCTTGGCAGCTGCAAGAGCGGCAACGCCTTTTGGTCCCTCGTTGCAACCTGTGGGGAAAGGTTGGCAACAAGCAATGGTCTGTGATGTGCGCCCACAAAACAGGGAAAGCCATATGGCGCAACGATACTTACAGGTTTTTGCCTGTGATAACCATGCGACTTAAATCATCATCATCATTGATCGCGGGGCAGAAACTTTTCTTATTGCTTAAACGGCTGCCTGCAACAAGGCCAAGCAAAAAGCTGTTTGTGGATGGGGGACATGACAGTTAGCAAGCCTTTGGCATGCAAAATCACACTTACCATTGCTTCGTGGGTTGCCTTGCTCCAATGGCAGCTTGGTAATGGAAGGGAAACACAAATGTGGCCATTTGCCTTTTAAAATAAACGTTTTTTGGTGACTGTAAAAACCTAACCCCTGTTTTGTTTCCAACATAATAACATAATAACAACATGTAAAAATCCTTCCCAAAACAAGCTCAGTGTACAAATGGTAATCATCTCTGCCGTTTTTTCCCAATGTTTTCTCCAAACAAACAAGCCAGGAAATCTTTTTGGCTGTAACAAAAATCACTGTGAATTCAGGCTGCAGGCCTCAGGTTTGCGCAGTTACGCGAAAAGCCGCATCTCCCAAAAGTAAGGGCAATGGATCCACAATTCCTGGGGCAGTGCAGCCAGTCCTCAAAGAGCTCCTGTGCCCCTTCCCAGCCCCACTTTGCATGGCGGTTCCTGCATGCATGCATGCAGCAAATGTATCACAAATTACTTTACTGCTGCACAGGCCCTCAGGTTGCCGCAATTAAACGAAGCGCTCCATTTTTCAAATAAGGGGCATGAAATCACGAAAATTCCTGGGCAGTGCAGCCAGTTCTCAAAAGAGCCTCCGCTTGCGCCAACCACTTTGCCATGGCGTTCTGCATGCATGCATGCATGTATCAAAATCACTGCCTGCAGGCCCTAGGTAATTGCATGGTGTTCTGCATGCAATTTTACAGTTTGGCGGAAACAATTCAATTGAAACAGCTTCCCCCCTGGTGTAACTACTTTTTGCAGTAACTGAATATTGACCAAGGCCCCAAAAATGCAAAGGGACTTGGTACCGCCAGGGCATGCGGTACATTTTGATTGGTTTTGGACAGAACGACTTTTTCCTGGAAGACATAAGCAAAGACATCCCTATCGCAGTGGCGAGCGAAGACATCCCTAATCAGTGACCCGAGCGAAGACATCCCGTCGTAAACCCAGGGGTGGGTTGTTGTCAGCTCGGATCCGCCTGGGTGGTCCAACTTCTTCGGGCTTCAATGAGCTCTTTTCCCCAAGTGATAAAAGCGACGGAAAAGTGGCAGTAGTGTGTGTTTTACTGGTTGGCCCTGTAAACTTTTCTAGTACTAATTGCACAACCATGAC
Source organism: Chlamydomonas sp. ICE-L (assembly GCA_013435795.1). Classification (NCBI taxonomy): domain Eukaryota; kingdom Viridiplantae; phylum Chlorophyta; class Chlorophyceae; order Chlamydomonadales; family Chlamydomonadaceae; genus Chlamydomonas; species Chlamydomonas sp. ICE-L. The sequence goes on from JACBWV010000137.1 coordinate 35,733, forward strand.
ATGACTACGTTTAGGCTGGTTCGAATTACAGCCAAGGGTGCTTTCTTCTCAAGAATGCCAAGGCCACCGTCACCTGCTTTTTTCAACATCACCAATCGCTCCAGGTCCGAGTGGAGGCGATCGACAACCAAACGTTGCGAGCATCTATACCACAAGATGAGAAACGGCAACCCGCTGCGATGCTGTTCCAACGTCTCATTGCGCACCCGGAAGGATGTGAAACGTCCCAGTCCCTACAAGACAATGAGTTCCTCATCGTGGTGGGATTGAAAGCTTACGTGCCCTGGCTGTCCGGTGGCCGTCGACATCCTGTGGCCCTCCACAACCAGAGCAGCAGGCCTTCCTCTCTAAGCAACCGGCATCACGGCTTTCCCTTCACTGTAAACGTGTGTGCTTTGAGCGAGTGAGCACACTTGAAAAGGTGCCAGAACTTGTGGGTCCGCCAAATCAGATGTTGTGTAAACAGCCAACCACAAAAAGCCGGTGCTCTTGGTCTTGCCCGCATGCCCCGCCCGTTCCTTGCAGAGTTCCCAGTCCCACGTACGTGGTGTTATCCCAGTGCCCATGCAGGCCGAAAAAAAACATCAACAGTGCAAGAGTCCACTTTTTCAACGGTTTTTCCAACCCCCAAACCAACAAGAGAATGTGGCAACTCATAAAGTTAGAAGTGCAAGCCCCCTTCGTTACCCGTCTGCTTTTCAATCGGCTTACTTCAGAGCCATGGACCATGGTTGTCCCTCCACTTGCTTTGATACGACATATTGACGTCGGCAAGCATTGCCTCCATAATATCCCCGGCCAGTGGTTTTATATTCTTTGTCGGCTCACCTTCTCGCGGTAGCCCATACTGAGCTGCAAACTCAGCAAAGAGGGTCATCTTGTGGTAGTTTGAACTTCGTTCCTCCGAGTGCCCTGGGACATACAGGCGCAGCACAATCCGACCAAAAAGTTTTGCTCTGTTGGCCAACTTGCGTTCAATCTGCCGCCACCGCCCACTCCTGACAGGTTTCAGCAAGGCCTTGCAAGACCCAATCTGATGCAGGAACTCCGCGAAGAAATGCCCCAAAGATGCTTGGCCGAAGGCACAAACGGGCCGAACAGGTCAAAATGTGGAGAACTGCGTCATTAAGCAACATTAGCCAGCTAGCCCTCCTCACAACATATGGGAAACCACAATTAGCCAATGCAAACGCAGCAAATGCTGCAGATCACCCTGCCATCCCTGTCACTGGCTGCGAACCCACAATGTGGGCCCATGTCCCGGAACTTTTTAACAGTATTAGTGCATGGACAATGTATTTGCACCAGCGAGCCCCCCCATGCAGGTTGCGCTGGCGCCGGCAGACCCAAACTCATAGCTCGGCGCTTGGCCCGCCCGCCTCGCTTTGCCCCGCGAAATGTGCAGGTTTTCCTAAACGATTTGGGTGTGGGAGATGAGATTTTTTGGCAGTGGAATTTACAATTGAAGAGGCAAACTGCAAAAGGAAACCTTTGCAGAAATGTTTTTTTTTCCAGCAGTTGAAAATCCGCCCCTTAGTGCCCAATATGTGGCCCCCCGCCCCTTTGATTTTCTTTTATGAGACACACTGTTTTTGAGAGACGCAGAACAGTACGTTTTGTTGTGCTAATGTTTTGCATGGCAGCTTATCTTACAAAACACAGACAGCCCCATGCAAAAGGTACCATGCAGTCCCCATTAGTATGCAGTCCCCATATGCAGCTCCAAAATGCGTCCAATGCAAGGCCGCATGCAGCCCCATGCAAAGCCGCCATGGCTGCGCTACTAAGTCCCAGTTCCAACAGTGCGCTGTGGTTGGATGGGTTGGGCGCGCACCAAACTCAATAGCCTCGCGGCTTGGCCCCCGCCATCGTGGCCGGGCGAAGTGTTACGAGTTCCTGAAAGAGTTTGGCTGGGAAATCAATGCCAAATGGGATTGGTAAACTTGTGCTGGGTTACTGCAGAGGGAAATATTGACCCCCTTTCGTGGAATGATAAAAGATAACGCATTTTGACATAGTCCCCTTACAAAAAAGCGTTTTAAAATAAAATTGGACACGAAAACTGTTCAATGTACATAGAACTTGTGGTGTCATCAATTTTGTATAAGATAGTAATGGTTTTTTTTTTCCGGAAAAACAGTTGAAATCGCCCCCTAGTGCCAATTAATCGACACCCCGCCCTTGATTTGACTTAAAAAGCACACTGATTTAAAATGAGACGCAACGGCCTCCATTCAACATAATTCGTTTTGCAAGCTTTCTTCTGGCCCATTCCGGACTTCCCTTTTGCCTACAACAACTGAACATGATAAACCCTAGTGAGCGCCTTCGATATGTATTAAAGCTACACACGCCCACAACGGTTTATTTAGAACCGGTTACTCAATGCGTGGCCCGCCTCCTTTAGAAAATTTGGGCAAGGCGATGATAAAGCGGGCCAAGAGGTTAACCACATTGCCTCGGCTAGGCCCCCTTTGGTTTTTTGAGGTGAATCCCACTCAAATCAATCGGGAAAAGAACTGGATGATAACAACACCCCAGCCATTGCACCCACCCCAGCAGATACGGAGACGATATAATCGGGCTTTCATGGCTTCTTCCCGTACACTGTTCACACGCCAAGGATGGGGAAACAATTTTCCCAACACGCCTGACAAACCAAGGGCCGATCAATAACTGCAATAGGTGCTTGACCGGGTGCGTCGCAAGATCAGCCCTGAAGCTGTGAAATGCATAGAACGAGCACCATGCGGTCTAAACAGCCATCAATTAGGATAGGCGGCCCCGTGGCCGCCGTGTTGTGTTCACCGACTTTCTGTTGCATTTTCCTCACCCGCTCAGCCTAGCCGGCCAGGGGCAGCGTTTTGTTGGTTCTCCATCAATCGTGGTGACATGGGGGCATGAGTCCGCACATTACAATTCGCATCAAGAGGGGCCACGTTTTCCCGATCCCCAACAGCCCCCCATGCCATGCCCTTTACATCCCACCCCCAGGGCAGCCACACAACAACAGCCCGACTGCAGTCTGCATACACAGCCCCCCCCACCCAGTGTTTGCAAATACAAGGCTGCACCGCAAATGTGCTCTCTGCGCTGCCTTTTAGCCCACGTTGTACAAACGTATCGGTGGGCCCCCATGAGATGCAGAGATCCGCAGCGCAACTAGGGCCATGGGCACATGGTGGGTCCCCCCTGCTTACCACATGCAATGTTTGTGTGTGGGGTTTTGGGCTTGGATGTGTGCAAACAGTTTGTGACTGAACGCAGGGTATACCGCAATGCAGCAAAAGGCGTTTTTTGTTGCAACGGCAGGTCATGCTGCAGGCAGGTCGTTTTTGCAATCCAGGTCATGGCAACTATATATGCACAAGCAACGTAGCAAAGCAATGTCCAAACGCGATGTCCATGCCGCATCCCAAGCTTTTTTAGGCTGCCAATGCGTTTTTTTACGCAATGTTTGTAATTGCCATGTGCTTGCTGCTGCCCCCTGTGCACTGCAGTATCATAGACTCAAAATGTGACGCCCTCCTCCACCGGCGCGCCCTCCCCACGAAAAGGTGTCCTTACGAGTGGACACTGAATGACAGAACACGCCGCTGCTGGCTGCAAAAACAAGACATGTTTCTGTTAATGTCCACTGAACGCCCCCAATTTTTTGCAGAAATGTATAAAATCAGCCTTGCCTTGCGCCCTCATATCACACCATTTTGGCTCCGTTCACGCCCGCCCTGTTGCTACATGATCGTAAACAAACCATGTTCGGCAATTGACCCGCCACTGACGTAACCTCACGGTAATGAAGTACCTGCATCTCCTTGCCCCACAAAATAACGGGTTTGTCCCCCTGCCCAAGTGACCATGATGACAGAGCACAAATGGCCAACTTGTTATGGGATGGCCCAAGTGGTGGGAATGGTTTGACTGTTTGTCCAAACTAGAAAATCGTGTTGCTGAATGAGATTTTAATCAACAACGGCTTGCCAACCTGCACTGGTAGAACTAGAAGGGACACTGCTTGCCAACTAACTAGGCTATGAAGAGTTGCTTGGACATCTTTGAAACTCATGCCGTCCAGTTTGGTTTGAGCGTTGTACAACATCCAGATAAGTTGCGGTGTGGTTTGTCAATATTCCATGATTTTGGCCATTTTTTTTGTTTCAAACTGGGCTTGTGCCAAGCGCTAGTATCTGATTTTCGCCTGAAACTGGGTTTTTAGGGCATCAAGCCATGACCCTTTTTTTTCCTTTTTTCCTTGGGAGCGCCGACGTACCCCCCTTAGTGGGTTTTTTTGTCAGGCTTTTTTTTTTTTCCTTCATTCTCTGGGTCGTTTCCCGCTCGTTCACAGCCCCACAATTTCTATCTACAACAAAAGCCAAGGTAGGTGCAGGGTGTGTGAAAACTCGCATAGAGAGACCATCTCACCCGAACCATCTCCAGCTCTATTGCTCCGTCCAGCTTTTTTTTTTTTGTTCAGGCCTCTCATCTCCTGAGAAGACCCTTCCTCATGCCCAGAATTGGTTCCAGACGAATTTGTGAGACAAGCGGGGTTTGAGACGCAGGTGGTTTACCTGGTGGACATTTCTTTTCTCTTTCCTGGTCGCGGAGCAATTATTTGCCATTGTGGGCGTAATGTTTGTTTCCTGGTGAAGACGCTCGTGCAAGGGACCGTTTCGATGAGCTTAAGAAGACGAGCGCGGAGCCTTTCAAACAACGCAGGCAGAACGGGGCCAAGAAACGCCTCGGTGGATGTTTTTTGAAAGAGCTCAAGACTACTCTGCAACGCATCGAGAAGAAAATGCAGGTGCCCTGATGTATTCCTTTTCTTCCCTGCTGTGTTTTGGAAACTGGCGGAACATTTTCCTTTCTTTCTGGATGCTCAACTATGGCAACAGTTCCTTGATTTTCCTGAATGCTTTTCCAAGTGGCGGCCATGTGGCCCTTCAATTATGGTCAGGCAAGTAGGCAAGTACCAATACCCAATCGATGCTTGCAATGGTGTCGCCTTTGGACGTTGGTTTCCAAACCCACGGGTGCTGAATATTTGGGGGCAAGTCGGGAAGCCATAGAGCCGAGTCCACTAATTATTTTGAGGGAACCAGGCCTCAAACATTTGGCATACCAGGGTTATAAATAAACCCTGGGGAGCGCATACACAAAGAAGTTTGGGTTCCGGGGTCTGTTAACAGTTTTCAGCCTAGACTTTAGTGTACATACATACATCAGTATTGTCGTGGAAGAATTTAGCAACTAATCGCACAAGTTCAACCACCGGGCCCCCAACCCAGCATCTTGGTTTCCCAGTCACGGAAAGGGGGGGTGGGGGGGTGGGAAAACAAAAAGTGCGTGCGGTACAAATATGGCTGATGAAAAAGATGGGCCACAATTGGCCCCACACACAATTGGTGCTTGCCGGTTTTGCAGTCATGGTAGCCATACTGTATTAAGAGCAAAAGATTGCCAGTGCAATGAGGATAGATTATGGCAAAGATTATGAAGGCTAAAGATGACAGCCTGAAGTGAGAAGTTTTGAAGCAGAAAGATGATGGACCTAAAGGTTGTTTCGTGTTTGAGGTGAACGGTCACCCAGCAATTTTTAATTAAAAGAAGGCAGCCTTAAGCTTAGCTGAGTTTGAAAGCGAGTGGAGGCTGTACTGTTCCACCACCAGCAATTTTCCACAGCTGAGTCATAGCTTCAGTGTACTGCATGGGTGGTCACAAAAATAAAATACCGCAAAGCAACGCCTGTAAAGCGCTGGGCCACCTGACATACTTATGCTTTTGTGGGCACGCAGATGTTACCCCCCCAGGATTTTGCCTTCAACAAATTTCAGATCCCTCAGATTGCGTTTTTTTCGCGCTAGCTTGCAGATGGCCGCAAGCAATGCTCAGCCTGGACATGATGGATATCCTGTGTAACAGCTAACGTTGATCAGCCGCTGGTGAGCGAGACTGGAGCCAGTTTGCCCCCTGGAAATCCCCCCCTGAGCCTTTATCCCCCCCCCGCGTTTTTGGAAAACGGCAATGATTATCTCCCTCTCACTACCCATTACAAGGAGAATGTTCAGCCGCTGGCCCATTACACATCAACATCGTACAAGACAGCCCCCCTTTGTCCCCTCCCGAAAGAAGCCAGGAAGGGGTGTCAATGTTGCAAGACCTCAAAGAGCTCAAACTTGTACCAGCATTCCAATCTTGCCCTTCTTGATGGTCATTACCTGTTCAGCAACACCTGCAAGTCGAGAAGAGGGGGTTGCCGGTGGAGGGCGTGCCCTTTGGGGTCCGTGCCAAGCGCCCGCTTGTTGGTGCCTGCCGACCCACTGCGCGCCAGCCATGCCGGGCCGTGAAATGTCATCATATCTGGTGGACACCGGGTGCCCCCATGGTGTGAGCTTCATCCCCACCAGGCCTTCAGCCCGCGCCTGGGCTCAGAGTGGGGTGCCACACAGGGCAAACTCGTGGAATTTCAATCAATGGCGTCCCGCCTGCCATGGTGCAACTGTGTGGCCCAAGATGGCACTACCCTGACATCCCGGTGCTTTGGTGCTGACTACCTCACCTCCAATAGAAAAATAGAGGTGGTCCCACTTGTCGACTACAGGCAGGGCACAAAATCTCTCTCCTCTGCGCCGCGTCCTTAGCTATGATGGCAAGTGAGTTGTTTTTGCCCGGGGTTGTCTCCTAGTGAATTTGTGGACCCACAAAGGGAAATTGAACAAGTGTTTGCACATTTTAAATTATCAGCGAAGGGACTTGTAAACAATAACAATTTGGAATGTAAGTTTATTGTGATGACAAACCTTTGGTATGAAGATATTGTCCATGGTTTTTCAGGCCAGCCCCGAAATCCCGCCCTTGAATTTACCGAGCAGTTATGGCTTTGCCCATGACATGGGGCCAATCTAGCATGTGCAACATGCAAAAAAAAAAAAAAAAACTGTGACCCTCCACTCTCCGATGTGAGGAGCGAGCTTGCTGGCTGGCTGTGTGGGCCAGAAATTGTTAGGTTTTTGTCCTTTTGGTTGCCATGTGACACAAACCGACGGTTCGCCTTGGCCAAGCGCTGCTGCTTCAAGATCGTAACAAACATGTTCAGAAATGCCTTGAAACGCCTTGAAAATGCCAAACGCCTTGAAATGCCAAACGCCTTGAAAATGCCTTGAAAATGCTAAACGCCTTGAAAATGCCTTGAAAATGCTAAACGCCTTGAAAAACATGTTCAGAAATGCCTTGAAACGCCTTGAAAATGCTAAACGCCTTGAAAATGCCTTGAAAATGCCAAAGAAACCAAGAAACCAAACAAACCAAACAAACCAAACAAACCAAACAAACCAAACAAACCAAACAAACCAAACAAACCACCCAAACAAACAAAACAAACCAAACCAAACAAACAAACAAACCAAACAAACCAAACAAACCAAACAAACCAAACAAACCAAACAATCCAAACAATCCAAACAAACAAAACAAACAAAACAAACAAAACAAAACAAACAAAACAAACAAAACAAACAAAACAAAACAAACAAACAAACAAACCAAAACAAAACAAACCCCAACAAACAAAACAAAACCAAAACTAAACCCAAAACAAAACAAAACAAAATTTTTTTTTGTTTAATCCAAAACTAAACCTAAAACAAACAAAAACAAACAAAAACAAACAAAAACAAACAAAAAAAAAACCAAAACAAACAAAACAAAAACAAACAAAACAAAACCAAAACAACCAAAACACAAACAAAGCGCGCTCGTAGATGACAAAGAAAATGATTCGTGCCTTGGCATCCAACGGTGAGATTATATAAAATAAAAGCCCTAGTGCTCAGTGGCTAAAACCCTCTTTAGGGCTACTAGGAGGGGACATGGAAACTGGTCCAGTGTTGCCATAGTTGGCGGCACACTGCCAGCATTGGAGCTGCGTTATTAAGTGCATGCCTTGTAATTGCTAACTGGCATGGGGAGGGATGAAGTGTGTCCGGGTCAAAGGATTGATGGTGTGGGTTGAAGTTTGGTCTAGCCAATAGTGAGGCACCGGAGGGAAGATCTGGGTATTAGCGCCTGTTGCTTTCTGCTGCGTACATGGTAAACCGTTGATCAAGCTCACAATTGGACTGCCACTGTCCAAGTAGTGTAGCGTGTGAGTAAGCGGGCATTGCTATATTGCTACTGGCATGGGAAAGGATGAGTGTGTGGGTGGCATGGAGCATGTGGTGGGCTTGGGGTCCTTTGGGCTAGAAAATGAGGAGGAGGGGTGGGGATGGTATGGCATCAGTTGCGTCTGAGGATTAGTGAGGAGGAGTGGTTGTGCATTGTCTGTTGGGTTATTGTTGTGGTATTTGTTTGATTGTGTGTTTGTTGTTTGTTGTGTTTGTTTTGTTTTGGTTTTGTTTGGTTTTGTTTTGTTTTGTGTTTGATTTGTTTTCGTTGTTGTTTTGTTTCGTTTGGTTTTGTTTGTTTTGGTTTTGTTGTGTTTTGTTTTGTTTGTTTTGGTTTGGTGTGTTTGGTTTTTTGTTTGGTTTGTTAGGTTTTGTTTGTTTTGTTGGTTTGGTTTTGTGTTTTGTTTTGTTTGTTTTGTTTGGTTTTTTTTTGGTTTGTTTTGGTTTTTTTTTTGTTGTTTTGTTGTTTTGTTTAGTTTTGTTTTAGTTTTGTTTTGTTTAGTTTTGTTTTGTTTTGTTTTATTTAGTTTTTTTTTTTTGGTTTTTTGTTTTCTTTGTTTTCTTGGTTTTTGTGTTTTTTCCTTTGGTTTGTTTTGTTTGTTTTGTTTGTTTGTTTGTTGTTTTGTTTTGTTTTGTTTTGTTTTTTGTTTTGTTGTTGTTGTTTTTTTGTTTGTTGTTTGTTTTTGTTTTGTTGTTTTGTTTGTTTTGTTTGTTTTGTTTTGTTTTGTTGTTGTTTGTTTTGGTTGTGTTTTTGTTTGTTTTTTTGTTGTTTGTTGTTTGTTTTTGTTTTTTGTTTTTGGTTTGTTGTGTTTTGTTTTGTTTGTTTTGGTTTGTTTGGTCTTTTTTTGTTTTGTTTTTTGTTTTTGTGGTTGTTGTTTGTTGTTTGTTTGTTTTGTTTTTGTTCTGTTTTGTTGTTTTTGTTTGTTTGTTTGTTTTTTTTGTTTTGT
>JACBWV010000137.1:47190-81716 GCA_013435795.1 Chlamydomonas sp. ICE-L
CCCCACTACCCACCGACCTCCATAACCCACCCACCACTCCCCCCCCCACTAAAACCACACACCCCTATGCCCACCACCCACACCAGACCCTCCACTCACCCACCCCACCACTCCCACCCCCACTAACACCCACCCCTAACAACCCGTACTCCTATAAACCACCACCCACCCCTCCAGCGGGGGGACAGCCACACTAAACCCACCCACCCTACACCCAACCAATAACCCACACGACACCACTCCCACCCCGCACTAACCACCCACCGCCTACACCACCCACCAAAATCTCCACTACACCCACCCTACCACCCCCCCCACACTAACCCACCACTCCTACCACGCTACCACGCACCCCTACCACACACCACAAACGCACCCACCCCTACACCTACCGCCCTGGACAAAACCATCACACCCACCAATAACCCACAAAAAAACGAAAAATCCGACAACCCCTCCACCCCTACCACCCCCATCCTGACCACCCACCCGTACCACACCTACCAACCCCTCACAAACATACCACCCCCACTAACAACCACCCTACCACCCACCACCCCTACCACCACCCTCCCACCCCCACTAACCACAACTAACCCACCACCTCTCCACCCCCATAACCCACCCACCCCTACCACCCAACACCCTACGATGACCCACCCATCCACTCTCAGCCCGTCCACTACCCTACTAGGACTCACCACTATAATCCCCCACCCACATTCCAACCCCCACTAACCCACCCACCCCTACCACCACAAAAAAAAAAAAAAAAGAAAAACAAAAAAAAGAAAAAAGAAAAAAGAAAAGAAAAAAAAAGAAAAAAGAAACAAAGAAAACAAAAAAAAAGAAAAACAAAAAGGAAAGACAAAAAAAGAAAACAAGAAAAAAAAAAGATGAAACCAACAAAAACACAAAAAGCGATCCACAAAACAAACGGAAGAAAAAAAAACAGAAAAAACAATAACTGACACCAAAGCAACAAAAAGAAAAACAACTCAAAGGCACCGCACAAAAAACAACCCACCTACACACCACTACCCACCCTCCCACCCCACACCCCAATACCCACCCACCCTGACCACCCTACCACCCCTCCCACCGCCCACTAACCCACCCACCCCTACCACCCTACCCCCCCTACCACCCCTACCACCCCCACTAACCACCCACTCCTACCACCCTACCACCCCTCCCACCCCTACCACCCCCCACTAACCCACCCACCCCTACCACCCTACCACCGCTACCACCCCTCCCACCCCCACTAACCCACCCACCCTCCCCACCCCTACCACCCACCCACCCCTACCACCCCTGCCACCCTGACCCCCCGTACCCAGGTTAAAGCGATGCTCTCATCAGCTGAGGACATGGACTTCATCATTGATATCACGGACCAAATAAACCACCCACCCACCACTCCCAACCCCACAAACCCACCCACCCACCACTCCCAACCCCACAAACCACCCACCCACCCACCTCTACCACCCTACCACCCCCACCCTGACCCCCCCTACCCAGGTTAAAGCTATTCTCTCATCAGCTTCAGAACATATGCACATACGTTGAGGTGCAGACTCACGAAGTCTTGTGCGGCCAACAATTTGCACATCGCCTCAATGTCGTGTTTTAACTCCGGCCCGATGTTTCCGCACTGTATCTTGTTGCGCGAACAGTTGCAACCCGGCAGTTTGAAATACCAGCTGTCTTCGTCCAATGTTTCGATCTTGGACATCGATATCCCCATATCTTATACACTTGGCTTGGAAATTTTATGACAAGACGGTTTGCAGTTCTTGCCGAACTTGCAAAAGACCAGGCCGTCAGGAGTTGCCTTCAAGTTGTAATCCCCAATGTTGACACGTGTCGCGTTGATCTCTATGGAGTCTGGAAAAAGGGCGAGGCGCGAGTTCCCATACTTGTTGGATATGCTGAGCGATTGGGAGTTGTCGTCAAACATGATTTGCGCTTTCCCCAGATTAATCGAAGAGTTTGTGGTACCGTTCACGGAGATGCTCTTGGAAGCTTGGTCCGTCGAGGACTCGGTGGTGATCACAGCATAAGGGTCGTGGGCGTAGTATGCAAACTTCGTGTCGACATCCTTTGCAAACGACTTCATCGTTGATTCTACGCCGTTGATCGTGCTCGAATATTCACTTGTCTTCTCCTCCAATGTTTTCAATATCTTGTTGTAAGAAACAATAGCATAAACGACCGCTGCGATCACCAAACCAATAGTCACGCTTATCAGCACATCGAATATCAACGCGCCCTTCATATAATATTGGTGCCAAAATCAAACATGGTTGCCGAAAAGCCAACTATCACATTCCGCGCGTTTGCCAGGAACTATCACGAAGCTTCCTGGAATAGCAGGTTGTATCGTTACGAAACCTGTTATTCGAGTTGCGATGGTTTGGCGGGCGTAGTGTTGACGAGCGCCCATCACTCGAATGGTGGGACTTCTTGGAGCATTTCCATTGTTAAAAAAACATGCGATGCTGAGATGAGCGACACGATCACATTTGAACGTTTATACGAGGATACAGGATGCGTGTATTATCAAAATGCAACAAATGGCATCGCTTTGCTCGTGTCGCCCACCGATAACCGCGTCGTCCCGTTGCGCACGTGCAAGATAGCGGAGCATAAAAGAGGTCCTTCAAGTCCAATCCAAGCCGGGCCCGTGCAAAAACAACAACGCATTCCGTGGCGTGTATGAGAAAAAAACGTAAAACGAGTCACCGAGTCACTGAGGGGTTTACACCTTCAGATTCCCGAACACACTCGCCAGGTTGTCAGCGGCGCTCTGCTTGGCGGCCTTGGTGCTCTGGCTTTGGGCCTTGTACTCGGCATAGGACATGAACTTGCCATCGATGCCGTTGGCAAAGACGGTGGGCCACGACTTGGTAGGGCGCTTCCAAAGCCTCATGACATCTTTATCAGAAGACGCCTGGAAGAACTTGTACAGGTAGTGGGACACCGCCAAGCGGTCCTTGGCTTCAACCAATTTCACCTCGATGACATATGCCACATACACAGCGATGAAGTGCATGAAGATGTGTAGGAAGGTCAGCTGTGCCGGCTTCTTCAAGCTCGGGTTCTTGTCCTTGTTGGCATTGTAAAACTCGATCTCGTCCAGCTTCTTTTGCACTGTCTGCGCGATTGTCCGCGCATCTTCGCCACGGTTCTCCTGCACGTAGGGGATGCCCATGATGCCTTTGTAGTCATCGTAGCTGACCATTTCGAGTCCCTTGCTCATGATGAGCTTGCTCATGGCGCTCCCGGAATCCTTGGGATCGTTGATGGGGATCGTGTCCTCCTCGGAGTCGTGATCGACCTCTGCGTGAGGTGTAACGTTAGAGGGGGGTGCAACCATGTAGCTAGCCTCAGACGAGCTTCCGCTTTCCGTAGGCAAGAACGATTTCTGTTCCTTCAAGTGCTTCTCCAGCGCCGCCTGCATTTGAGGGGTTGCCTTGATAGTCTTGCCCACCATTGTGTTGGTTTAAAGAGAGAGAGTTGCTTGATGAGAGAGTTACAATAGAATGGGCTTGTCATGACCGAAATCAATTTTTTGTAAGCCCCGAGAGTTGCATGACGAACTTGATGCCCAACTTCACATCAGTGCTCGCAACAACTACATCGGACCTAATTGTTTCATCGTCGGCCAAAGGGTCGATCGTTGCGTTGTCCAAACGCGCGACCGAATTGCCAACGGGAAGATCAGATACCTCCAATTTTAGTGACAATGTTGAACATGTGATTTCAGCACCCAACACTGCATTGATCTTGAACCCAAAGAAGGGCGACTTGCCATCGTACCAATCATTGTGCACCATCGTAACGCCAACACTAGGCGACGACCCGATCATTTGCGCTTGCGTTGCATCCACGACGAACGTAGACCCTTCAAGCTGCCCCATCAGAGCCGCAAACATCACGTATTGGTAAGGATCGTTATGGATCATCGTTTGCGTACCAACATGCACGATGCAATCCTTGCAAATGCCGTTCAGCTTCATTTTTGCAACATACTTCGTTTTTGGAACGTTGGTGACAGGATCACGTGTTTGCACGGCGCAGATCGTGAACGCCGGCGCGTCGTCATTGGCCAGCTCGTTTAGTGTGTCGTTTGATGTTATGAGGGTTGACGCGACAACCGGCATGTCCATCTGGATGCTGACAGTTGTGGGCGGCAGTTTGTTTGCCACGGGAATGGCACGAATCAACCCCTGAAAGATGCCCGCAGCAGTAATAGTTTCGATAGCGGGTGCGGATTTGATTTGGTCAAAAAGGTTGTTGAACTCGGCGTCTGAGCACACATAGCTGGTCCCCTTCAATATTTTGTACAACGTAACAATCGGTTTTCCAGAGCTGCGCGTTGGACCTCTTGAAAACGTTTAGGTCGTGGATGTTTAAATGGTTGACGTGTGAGAGGTCGAGCCCTTCAGGGATGCCTCCCGAACGCCCCAGTTCCGGAAAAACCATGGCATTGTTGAAAGCTGCGATGTATTGGGCAATCTGATAAACAGTCCCGTTCACCGTTCTGGCCGACGTGATCGCCTCATCGGTGGTTTCGCATATGGAGTTGTACATTCTTCCTTTCAGTTGTGTGTTTAGAGCGTGTGCCCAGATATATTTTGAGCTCATTGGACTTACAAGCATATCATATTTTTTTCTTTCAAAAATCAGAACTTGATGCATATGTACACGATCGGAATCGCAATTGCCAACGCCATAAGGGCAACACTCAGCCAGTAACGGGTCGTTTTATCTGCGTTCCTCGACTCGACTTGGAACATCTCGTATGCGTAATAGAGAACAAACAATCCAATGAGAATGTACCCAATTAGCATGACATAATCGATGTAATCAATTGAATTCGGGATCGGAAATATCAATTGGAATGGACTTTGCAATTTTCTGGCGGGGCATATAAAAATAATTGAGAAAATCCCGTACATCATACTTTGGCCAACATCATGCCTTACACTACCAACTCCTTCTTGAACACCTGCGATCTGGGCCCGTGCCCACATTGCGGAGAATGTGACATGCACGAGGACCACGTGCAAGCGGAGCTAGTGTGCAAGGGTTGCGCGGTTGTCCGCCTAGCGCACATGTTTACAACGGGATTCGGGGATGCCGACCTGTACGCGCCGCTGCCCACGAAGGAGGACGCGGTACTATCCATAGTACGTAAGCGCCTCAACCTGGATATGCTTGAGGAACACATGAAGATTGTTGCAAGAACGGCCGAAGAGGTTAAACAACTAACCAAGATTCGTTCCTGGGCGGACGCAATCTTCGTCGCCCTCACTTGGTGCACCCGAAAGGGTCAAATCAACGCCATCTCCAAACCGACAATGTTTTCCGCCCTAAACATTTCTCAACTTGACGAGCCACGCCTTAACACAGAATATGGCCGCTTCTCGGAGAAAAAGGGCGGCACATTTGGCTCCGGGAACCGCATCCGCGACTGCCACGCCGTCTTCGCCGCCCACAGCCGCAACCTCCCTTTGCTACGTGACGAGCGCCACAAGCTTAACCTGGCCGCCATGAAGATGCTGGACAAGATCCCGAGCATCATCATTAACAATAAGAAGTCCGCCATTATTTGTGCGGCGGTGTGCGACGTCCTTTGCGAGACGATGTATTGTGATGCACGCAAGCACATTGCGCACGCTTTTCAGATCTCGCCCGTGTACAAGGGCTTGTGCAAGGAGATCAAGCCTTACCAAAACGTGTGATTAGCTCGTTGATCCCGGTGGTGCCATCGACCCTATAGAGGGACAGGTATCCGCCTTCGATTGCAAACATGTAGTTGAATCCTTCTTCGCCTTTCATTAGGAAGTTGCCGCCAGACATTTCCCAACGGGAGCGGCTAGTGACCGGAACCAATGTACCATCCTTTTGATGTAACCCGTTGTCGATTTGCCACAAGAGTGACACGTCGGATTTGTCGCTGTAAATGGGTTTGCTTTTGCTCTTGATACCAAATCCGCCGGAAGCATGTTCGGATAGCGCGTCGAGGATCAATTCTCTCTCCACAAATTCGTTTCTCTTTCTTGGTGGTGCCGAGGTCGCTAGAGAAGCGTTGACTACATGGCCGTCAAAAATTATGCCAGCATCCGTGAACCTGATTCGATTTGCCCCAAAGCCGATGTCCTTCGCGTCGACGGCAAGAGCAGTCAGCTTGTCGGTCGTCTGCAGCTGACCATGCACCTTGAGTGCCTTTGTTGCGTCAGCCGGGCCGTTGATTGACACGAAACTCCCCAACTCGAGCGGATTCTTTGCACCGAGCGCGTCTTGCGACGAGATAACCGTTTTATCATTGTGCGGAACCATGACCAGCGACGATTTCAAACCTGACACAAGGAACTTGTACCCTGTCGTATCAGCTATTGTGAAAACGCCAGAAGACAAAGAATGTGAAGAGGGTTGTGTTGCAGGGGTTGGAGGAGACTTCTGCGGTGCAGGAGGAGGCGTAGACGGTTTCGGCGTGTTTGCATTGGATTGTTTGGAGAGCACGACGGTTAGCATCCGGTCGACGTCACTTACTGTGAAGTCGTACTGCTTGTTGTTTGTGAACGACACGGACGCCATTTAAGATATCGCACACTTATTTGCGTTTCCTATGTTTTTGCAAAATGCAGACGTCAATGTACATGATCAAGCAATCAGAATTTTAAAAATGCAAGGTTTAGACCCCATGTCCCAAGATCGTTGAAAATATCAGCAAGTTGCTTCGGGTGCAAGTTGTGAGCGGTACGAAAACACGCAGCCTGCTAAACAAGCTGTCGGACCAGAACAAGGGCAAGCTCATGCAAGAGATCATCGATGACAACGACCCACATCTAGTCGAGCTCCTCGTGCATTTGTGCATCGGGCAGTTGGGGTACGTTGCGTTGTACGCCGATCTCATCCGTAAGCTGCCAACGCACAGCCAAGAGCAAGCATACAAACTGTTGCACGACCGGTACGCGTTGTCCTTGGCGGAAGTTGAGCACATTTCTTTCAATGAAACCAATTACGATCGTTTTTGCGAAGCGGTGAAGCTGAAGAAGGACTTAATCAACATCACAAAAACATTGGTTCTTTTGGACCCGAACCACAGCTTCCAGGAAATAGTCGACCACTTCGCGCACGGGCACGATGATTGCATCGACGTGTTGTTGGAGTGCATTGCAGAGCTGCCGACGCTGGCACAACGGCGGATAATGAGCGTTGTGGTCATGCCCGAAATCATCCCGTTCAAGGTCAGCTTCAAGCTCGAAAAGCTCAATGCTTCCATGATGTCAGGATGACA
Source organism: Chlamydomonas sp. ICE-L (assembly GCA_013435795.1). Lineage (NCBI taxonomy): Eukaryota > Viridiplantae > Chlorophyta > Chlorophyceae > Chlamydomonadales > Chlamydomonadaceae > Chlamydomonas > Chlamydomonas sp. ICE-L. Next base: position 54,506 of record JACBWV010000137.1, read on the forward strand.
CCTACGACGATCAGCAACACGCCGACGACCGACATGATCGGGATGGTTTCGCGGAGGAAGAGGTATGCGAGGAACAACGTGAACACCGGCGACGTGAACGTCAATGCCGTTACAAGATAACTGTCGTTGGTACCCAACACTTTCATGAACAGCATGTTTGACAGGAAAGCCGAGCCCACCCCGATACAAGCAAGCAACAGTATGTCAACGCATGTCAGGTTTTTGGCAGATTTGATTATCAACTCCCTGTGAAAAATGGCGTAGCCCACGACGGAAATCAAATAAAACGTTGCGGTGACGGACATGAGGAGCTCGGATGGCAAGCCCTTGTTCAACATCGATTTCGACAAAATTGGTCCCACGCCCCACAACAATGCGATCAGCAACGAGATTGCAATCAATTGGAACATGAATGTTACGCATAAAAGAGATCGTGGGAGGTGTTCCAAAACTGCCAATGGTTGACAAGGTCGTCCTCACGGGATGTCTAGATCACAAGCACAATGAAGTGGTCATCATAGACAAATACAAGGAGATGTGGTTTGAGTTGCCCCAAAAAGGGACAGTGTTGCTTGACTCGCGCAGGTTATCATACTTGCGATTGGACAACGTCGCTTCCGGTACGTACAAACTCAAGTTCCACCAAGCGATATCGGAAATGGACGCAGCCATAACTATAAACCAGTCGGCAGGGGGCAACGATTTGGTGCTCACGATTGATGACACGAAATCGAAAGCTCATGTTTCGCCAAACCCGGTATTCTCCAATGCCGCGAAGCGGGCAAGGGACGCCACTAATGACGAGATCGAGTTGCGATTCAACAAGGTGATGAAGAAAATGACCCCGACAATCTCGATGTGCAAGACAATGCTCATCATGCTGTTGGAATCGCAAATAGCGATGGTTGACGAGGAGGTCGAATCCTTTCAAGAATTCATGCGTTTTGTTAAAAAAGGGTGATGGTGTAAATGGATACCACGTGGTTACCGGATGCGTTGCTTGAAAAGCGCAAGAAGATTGATACGTTTTACAACGGATATGATGCATCGTTTGCATCATTGCAGTCTCGATACAATTCGTTGACAGAGTCCATGTTAAGGTATGTAACGTTAGACACGTCGAGCATGATGTTGTCGCTCAAGCAGTCTGTCGACCTGACCCAAAGCAGGTCGCTCTTGGTGAACATGTGCACGGAGCTGAACTCGATGGTAACAAAATACAGAGACCTCATAGTTCGGAACGGTGACCTATCAAGCCAAGTCGTTGAGCGTTGCTTTCAATGCCATGAGCAGATCGTGCGGATGATCAAAACCAGCAGGGCCATCGAAACCGAAATCGCCTCGGTTCTCAAGGCAATCGTTGTTTACAAAAGAGCAACAAATTTGAAATAAAATAAGGACAGGATTGTAAAGATGAAGGTTTACATCGATGACCTCGGTATCACATACGCCGATTCCCAGACAGAAGTCATAACGGTCACCCGTGATGGCAACGTAGGCATAGGCAACGCATCCCCCAAGAGCCGCTTGACAATCCAAGGGGGCGTAGATGCGAGCGACTCGTTCAACAACGTAACCCCGACAGGCTCGTACCAGAATGTGCTCAACATCAACAGTGCAAACCTTGCATTTAATGGGACGACGGACAACTACTATTTGGTTGCATCCATCAATGTCGTCGAGACCGACCCCGTGAACAATGCGGTCGTGCTCATCGAAGGCATCGTCGGAGGAGACACTACCGCTAACTCGACGGTCGTATCTTGCAAGCTAGCAAGCAAAGGAGGGTTGAGCACGATAACGTGGCTGCATGGCGCGCCCGGGGCGGCGGTGGCCCCGGTCGTGGACATCCAGGTGTGGAAAAACTCGAAGACGGGGTTCTTTCAGGTTTTGGTCAAACTTGCAGCAGGGTCCGTTGCAAAGTTCAACCTCGATGTCAAAGCTGCGGGGGCCGGAGGGAAAGCCTTCCCTTTGAATGCGTCGAACATAATAACCCCGCAGGGCACTATGGTCAAAAGTTTGTTATCTGAAGCACAACTTGAACAGAATTGGCAAGGCGTAGCGACGTTCAAAGGAGATGTTGATGTCGCCGGCACACTCATCGCGCAAGAGTTGGTCACCAACGGCCCGGCAAACATTCGCGGGGGCGCCGTTGTGAGCAACGGGTTGGCCGTGCAAAGTGGGGACGCAAACGTCATGAACTCGATCAATGTGTACAAAACGTCCAATCTGAAGGGGGGCGCATCGGTGTCGAACGGGATGAGCGTCTCCGGGGCGACCAACGTCGCGGTGTTGACAGCCACGGAGCAAGCAAACTTTCTGAAGGACGTGTCCATTGCGCAAAGCGCAACGATACAAGGCGGTCTGTCGGTGAGCGGCGCATGCAATATAGCAAACGGCGCAAACGTGTCCAGCGGTTGTGCGAACGTTGCCGGGAACTCGGTGTTCCAAAACGACATGCTTGTCAAGGGCAACGCGACGACTCAAGGGATGCATGTTGTGAACGGTAGCACGACGTTGGGCGGCCCCCTTGTAGTCGACGCCTCATCCACCATGAAGGACGTCAAGGTCACGGGCCCAACAAGCATGCAAAGCGTGGCGGTTGAAGGGTCGAGCAGCTTTGCTGGCGCGGCGACATTCGCCAACGGGATCAATGCCTCCGGACATGTGGCGTGCAACAACGACGTGAACATCAAGGGAGGCGTTTTTGTGTCAAAGAATCTTACCGTTACCGGAGCTTCAACATTTTCAGGAGATACCACAACTGCGGGCACAACAAGCACGCAAGCATTGAATGGCGGAACACTTTTGTCTTCCATGTCTGCAAGCCTTAGCACATGCCAGGTCTTGCTTGTTTGCACCATGTCACGTTTGCAATGAACAACGGTGTAATGTAATCGCGCAAGCTCCCAACGCGTCATAATATCCCAAAACAGATACCGCAAGCCCGTGCTGCTAAAACAGCTTGCTGCTACTTCCATGTCTGCAAGCCTTGGCACATGCCAGGTCTTGCTTGTTTGCACCATGTCACGTTTGCCATGAACAACGGTGTAATGTAATCGCGCAAGCTCCTAACGCGTCATAAAGAAATCCAATACCACAAGTCCGTGCTGCTAAAACAGCCTGCTGCTACAGCTGCTGCTACTCGCGGAGGCGGGAGGCCTGCAGGATGGCGTTGACTTGGACGATGCCGCCCATGCGCACCCAGCGCTTGTAGTCAAATGCAGTCATCTGCTGCGGCTTCTTGCCTCGCGGCCAGAAGTACATCCCTTCGACGAACATGTCGCGGACGGCCGCGACGGTGTGCTCCTCGGCCGGCGTCCTGCAACCAAGGGATGACGCAATGTAAGCAATGCACGCATTGCATGCAAGGCGAAACAAAGCGCACGAGCACACTGCACCACCTACTTGTTGGAGCGGAGGGTGTACATGACGCGGTCGACGTTGCCGTTGATGACCTGCGCGACTTCCATGGCGTCCAGGTTGATTAACAGGGGTGCGCCCGCGCGCACGCCCATGCCCTTGAGCCGCAGCCACGTGTCGCAGCGCAGGTCGTCGAGGTTTTCCGACGTCGGGGCATGCGGTTTCAGGTCGCGCACCGAGACCCTCATGTGCGGGTTGAGCAGGTCGTTGATGAAAACCGGCCAGTTGTAACTCTTCCTGGCCTCCTCGCCTACTTCCGGATCGAAGCCGGCCTGGTCGCTCGAGAACGACCCACACGCGCACACGTACGAGCCACCCTTGCGCACGCGCAAGTACCCCGTCTGCCACATGATGGTGCTGTGGGCAAACCTGCGCATGCGGGACATGGGGGTCGTGTGAGAGGCGTCGACAGGGGCGTCCCAATCCATGCTGGTGCTGAAACATGAAACCACTTACTGCAGATTCTCAGAATTCCGGCACGTCGTCCACGACGATCATATGAGTCCGTTTCTGCAAGGGGGGGGGGGGGGCAAGCGTTGTGAACGGTGTGCAAGGGGCGCACATCATTCATGCATTTCGTCCATCCACGCACCCTGTCAAGGGCAGCCTGCTGCTGCTGGGGAGCAGCCTGTTGTTGGGGAGCAGCCTGCTGCTGCTGCATGAGGGCAGCCTGCTGCTGCTGCAGGAGGGCAGCCAATCCCTGCTGCAGGAAAAATATGGGTGAGGGCTCAGCTGGCACACCAACTTGCACACCAACGTGGCCTACTCACCGGGACAGGCAGCAGACCCTGCGGCTGTTGGTGCTGCAGGTTGCCGTAGAAGTCATCCTGAAAATAAGTTGTGTTGAGCTGCCATTGAGACAGGGGCGGAGGTGGTGGGGGCGGCAAGACGGGGGCGACAGCAGGCGCCGTGCCCTGCAGCTCATAGAGGAGGGCGGCGCGCTCCTGGAGTTGCGTGGCCGTGATGGGAGCGCCGGCTTGGGGAGGCGCAGCAGGGGGCTGTGCACCGAGGGCGTCCAGCGGCACCCATCCCGCCACGGGGGCGTTGGACGTGGATGCCTCGTTGAAGAGGCTCCAGACAGCCTGCGCAAAGGGCACGCATGCTTCAGCTCGAATGCCCCAGCGCGCACGAGCATGCCAACCTAGAAACCAAAACTGCTCTCTCGCACCTCCTCGCCGTGGAGGATGCCGGCCTTCGCTGTTGCGGCGCCGACGGCGACACGTGGCTGTGTGCGCAAGGCAATGCGGACGCGCTGCCGCACCTTGCGGCGATCCTGCACGTGTGAGCAGGTGCAGGCATGCAACGCTGGGACTCAGGCGAAGCACAGAGCACGTGTATCACTGGGCGTGTGCCCTCACATACAGTGGGACGATGTGCATGCGAACTTACCTCTACCACCACCTGGGCGCCACCGGCACCGTCAGCTGCGGTCTTTGGAGCCTCAACCTGCGCAGGTAAAGAGGTGACATGCTTGTGAGCAGGTGCAGGCATGCAACACTGGGACTCAGGCAAAGCACAGAGCACGTGTATCACTGGGCGTGTGCCCTCACATACAGTGGGACGATGTGCATGCGAACATACCTCTACCACCACCTGGGCGCCACCGGCACCGTCAGCTGCGGTCTTTGGAGCCTCAACCTGCGCAGGTAAAGAGGTGACATGCTTGTGAGCAGGTGCAGGCATGCAACGCTGGGACTCAGGCAAAGCACAGAGCACGTGTATCACTGGGCGTGTGCCCCCACATACAGTGGGACGATGTGCATGCGAACTTACCTCTACCACCACCTGGGCGCCACCGGCACCGTCAGCTGCGGTCTTTGGAGCCTCAACCTGCGCAGGTAAAGAGGTGACATGCTTGTGAGCAGGTGCAGGCATGCAACGCTGGGACTCAGGCAAAGCACAGAGAACGTGTATCACTGGGCGTGTGCCCTCACATACAGTGGGGTGATGTGCATGCGAACTTACCTCTACCACCTGGGCGCCACCGGCACCGTCAGCTGCGGTCTTTGGAGCCTCAACCTGCGCAGGTAAAGAGGTGACATGCTTGTGAGCAGGTGCAGGCATGCAACGCTGGGACTCAGGCAAAGTACAGAGCACGTGTATCACTGGGCGTGTGCCCCCACATACAGTGGGACGATGTGCATGCGAACTTACCTCTACCACCACCTGGGCGCCACCGGCACCGTCAGCTGCGGTCTTTGGAGCCTCAACCTGCGCAGGTAAAGAGGTGACATGCTTGTGAGCAGGTGCAGGCATGCAACGCTGGGACTCAGGCAAAGCACAGAGCACGTGTATCACTGGGCGTGTGCCCCCACATACAGTGGGACGATGTGCATGCGAACTTACCTCTACCACCACCTGGGCGCCACCGGCACCGTCAGCTGCGGTCTTTGGAGCCTCAACCTGCGCAGGTAAAGAGGTGACATGCTTGTGAGCAGGTGCAGGCATGCAACGCTGGGACTCAGGCAAAGCACAGAGCACGTGTATCACTGGGCGTGTGCCCTCACATACAGTGGGACGATGTGCATGCGAACTTACCTCTACCACCACCTGGGCGCCACCGGCACCGTCAGCTGCGGTCTTTGGAGCCTCAACCTGCGCAGGTAAAGAGGTGACATGCTTGTGAGCAGGTGCAGGCATGCAACGCTGGGACTCAGGCAAAGCACAGAGCACGTGTATCACTGGGCGTGTGCCCCCACATACAGTGGGACGATGTGCATGCGAACTTACCTCTACCACCACCTGGGCGCCACCGGCACCGTCAGCTGCGGTCTTTGGAGCCTCAACCTGCGCAGGTAAAGAGGTGACATGCTTGTGAGCAGGTGCAGGCATGCAACGCTGGGACTCAGGCAAAGCACAGAGCACGTGTATCACTGGGCGTGTGCCCCCACATACAGTGGGACGATGTGCATGCGAACTTACCTCTACCACCACCTGGGCGCCACCGGCACCGTCAGCTGCGGTCTTTGGAGCCTCAACCTGCGCAGGTAAAGAGGTGACATGCTTGTGAGCAGGTGCAGGCATGCAACGCTGGGACTCAGGCAAAGCACAGAGCACGTGTATCACTGGGCGTGTGCCCTCACATACAGTGGGGTGATGTGCATGCGAACTTACCTCTACCCACCTGGGCGCCACCGGCACCTGTCAGCTGCGGTCTTTGGAGCCTCAACCTGCGCAGGTAAAGAGGTGACATGCTTGTGAGCAGGTGCAGGCATGCAACGCTGGGACTCAGGCAAAGCACAGAGCACGTGTATCACTGGGCGTGTGCCCTCACATACAGTGGGGTGATGTGCATGCGAACTTACCTCTACCACCTGGGCGCCACCGGCACCGTCAGCTGCGGTCTTTGGAGCCTCAACCTGCGCAGGTAAAGAGGTGACATGCTTGTGAGCAGGTGCAGGCATGCAACGCTGGGACTCAGGCAAAGCACAGAGCACGTGTATCACTGGGCGTGTGCCCTCACATACAGTGGGGACGATGTGCATGCGAACTTACCTCTACCACCTGGGCGCCATCCGGCACCGTCAGCTGCGGTCTTTGGAGCCTCAACCTGCGCAGGTAAAGAGGTGACATGCTTGTGAGCAGGTGCAGGCATGCAACGCTGGGACTCAGGCAAAGCACAGAGCACGTGTATCACTGGGCGTGTGCCCCCACATACAGTGGGACGATGTGCATGCGAACTTACCTCTACCACACCTGGGCGCCACCGGCACCGTCAGCTGCGGTCTTTGGAGCCTCAACCTGCGCAGGTAAAGAGGTGACATGCTTGTGAGCAGGTGCAGGCATGCAACGCTGGGACTCAGGCAAAGCACAGAGCACGTGTATCACTGGGCGTGTGCCCTCACATACAGTGGGGTGATGTGCATGCGAACTTACCTCTACCACCTGGGCGCCACCGGCACCGTCAGCTGCGGTCTTTGGAGCCTCAACCTGCGCAGGTAAAGAGGTGACATGCTTGTGAGCAGGTGCAGGCATGCAACGCTGGGACTCAGGCAAAGCACAGAGCACGTGTATCACTGGGCGTGTGCCCTCACATACAGTGGGGTGATGTGCATGCGAACTTACCTCTACCACCTGGGCGCCACCGGCACCGTCAGCTGCGGTCTTTGGAGCCTCAACCTGCGCAGGTAAAGAGGTGACATGCTTGTGAGCAGGTGCAGGCATGCAACGCTGGGACTCAGGCAAAGCACAGAGCACGTGTATCACTGGGCGTGTGCCCTCACATACAGTGGGACGATGTGCATGCGAACTTACCTCTACCACCTGGGCGCCTCCGGCACCGTCAGCTGCGGTCTTTGGAGCCTCAACCTGCGCAGGTAAAGAGGTGACATGCTTGTGAGCAGGTGCAGGCATGCAACGCTGGGACTCAGGCAAAGCACAGAGCACGTGTATCACTGGGCGTGTGCCCTCACATACAGTGGGGTGATGTGCATGCGAACTTACCTCTACCACCTGGGCGCCTCCGGCACCGTCAGCTGCGGTCTTTGGAGCCTCAACCTGCGCAGGTAAAGAGGTGACATGCTTGTGAGCAGGTGCAGGCATGCAACGCTGGGACTCAGGCAAAGCACAGAGCACGTGTATCACTGGGCGTGTGCCCTCACATACAGTGGGGGTGATGTGCATGCGAACTTACCTCTACCACCTGGGCGCCACCGGCACCGTCAGCTGCGGTCTTTGGAGCCTCAACCTGCGCAGGTAAAGAGGTGACATGCTTGTGAGCAGGTGCAGGCATGCAACGCTGGGACTCAGGCAAAGCACAGAGCACGTGTATCACTAGGCGTGTGCCCTCACATACAGTGGGGTGATGTGCATGCGAACTTACCTCTACCACCTGGGCGCCACCGGCACCGTCAGCTGCGGTCTTTGGAGCCTCAACCTGCGCAGGTAAAGAGGTGACATGCTTGTGAGCAGGTGCAGGCATGCAACGCTGGGACTCAGGCAAAGCACAGAGCACGTGTATCACTGGGCGTGTGCCCCCACATACAGTGGGACGATGTGCATGCGAACTTACCTCTACCACCACCTGGGCGCCACCGGCACCGTCAGCTGTGGTCTTTGGAGCCTCAACCTGCGCAGGTAAAGAGGTGACATGCTTGTGAGCAGGTGCAGGCATGCAACGCTGGGACTCAGGCAAAGCACAGAGCACGTGTATCACTGGGCGTGTGCCCTCACATACAGTGGGGTGATGTGTATGCGAACTTACCTCTACCACCTGGGCGCCACCGGCACTGTCAGCTGCGGTCTTTGGAGCCTCAACCTGCGCAGGTAAAGAGGTGACATGCTTGTGAGCAGGTGCAGGCATGCAACGCTGGGACTCAGGCAAAGCACAGAGCACGTGTATCACTGGGCGTGTGCCCTCACATACAGTGGGGTGATGTGCATGCGAACTTACCTCTACCACCTGGGCGCCACCGGCACCGTCAGCTGCGGTCTTTGGAGCCTCAACCTGCGCAGGTAAAGAGGTGACATGCTTGTGAGCAGATGCAGGCATGCAACGCTGGGACTCAGGCAAAGCACAGAGCACGTGTATCACTGGGCGTGTGCCCTCACATACAGTGGGACGATGTGCATGCGAACTTACCTCTACCACCTGGGCGCCTCCGGCACCGTCAGCTGCGGTCTTTGGAGCCTCAACCTGCGCAGGTAAAGAGGTGACATGCTTGTGAGCAGGTGCAGGCATGCAACGCTGGGACTCAGGCAAAGCACAGAGCACGTGTATCACTGGGCGTGTGCCCTCACATACAGTGGGGTGATGTGCATGCGAACTTACCTCTACCACCTGGGCGCCTCCGGCACCGTCAGCTGCGGTCTTTGGAGCCTCAACCTGCGCAGGTAAAGAGGTGACATGCTTGTGAGCAGGTGCAGGCATGCAACGCTGGGACTCAGGCAAAGCACAGAGCACGTGTATCACTGGGCGTGTGCCCTCACATACAGTGGGGTGATGTGCATGCGAACTTACCTCTACCACCTGGGCGCCACCGGCACCGTCAGCTGCGGTCTTTGGAGCCTCAACCTGCGCAGGTAAAGAGGTGACATGCTTGTGAGCAGGTGCAGGCATGCAACGCTGGGACTCAGGCAAAGCACAGAGCACGTGTATCACTGGGCGTGTGCCCTCACATACAGTGGGGTGATGTGCATGCGAACTTACCTCTACCACCTGGGCGCCTCCGGCACCGTCAGCTGCGGTCTTTGGAGCCTCAACCTGCGCAGGTAAAGAGGTGACATGCTTGTGAGCAGGTGCAGGCATGCAACGCTGGGACTCAGGCAAAGCACAGAGCACGTGTATCACTGGGCGTGTGCCCTCACATACAGTGGGGTGATGTGCATGCGAACTTACCTCTACCACCTGGGCGCCACCGGCACCGTCAGCTGCGGTCTTTGGAGCCTCAACCTGCGCAGGTAAAGAGGTGACATGCTTGTGAGCAGGTGCAGGCATGCAACGCTGGGACTCAGGCAAAGCACAGAGCACGTGTATCACTGGGCGTGTGCCCTCACATACAGTGGGGTGATGTGCATGCGAACTTACCTCTACCACCTGGGCGCCTCCGGCACCGTCAGCTGCGGTCTTTGGAGCCTCAACCTGCGCAGGTAAAGAGGTGACATGCTTGTGAGCAGGTGCAGGCATGCAACGCTGGGACTCAGGCAAAGCACAGAGCACGTGTATCACTGGGCGTGTGCCCCCACATACAGTGGGACGATGTGCATGCGAACTTACCTCTACCACCACCTGGGCGCCACCGGCACCGTCAGCTGCGGTCTTTGGAGCCTCAACCTGCGCAGGTAAAGAGGTGACATGCTTGTGAGCAGGTGCAGGCATGCAACGCTGGGACTCAGGCAAAGCACAGAGCACGTGTATCACTGGGCGTGTGCCCTCACATACAGTGGGGTGATGTGCATGCGAACTTACCTCTACCACCTGGGCGCCTCCGGCACCGTCAGCTGCGGTCTTTGGAGCCTCAACCTGCGCAGGTAAAGAGGTGACATGCTTGTGAGCAGGTGCAGGCATGCAACGCTGGGACTCAGGCAAAGCACAGAGCACGTGTATCACTGGGCGTGTGCCCTCACATACAGTGGGGTGATGTGCATGCGAACTTACCTCTACCACCTGGGCGCCACCGGCACCGTCAGCTGCGGTCTTTGGAGCCTCAACCTGCGCAGGTAAAGAGGTGACATGCTTGTGAGCAGGTGCAGGCATGCAACGCTGGGACTCAGGCAAAGCACAGAGCACGTGTATCACTGGGCGTGTGCCCTCACATACAGTGGGGTGATGTGCATGCGAACTTACCTCTACCACCTGGGCGCCTCCGGCACCGTCAGCTGCGGTCTTTGGAGCCTCAACCTGCGCAGGTAAAGAGGTGACATGCTTGTGAGCAGGTGCAGGCATGCAACGCTGGGACTCAGGCAAAGCACAGAGCACGTGTATCACTGGGCGTGTGCCCTCACATACAGTGGGGTGATGTGCATGCGAACTTACCTCTACCACCTGGGCGCCACCGGCACCGTCAGCTGCGGTCTTTGGAGCCTCAACCTGCGCAGGTAAAGAGGTGACATGCTTGTGAGCAGGTGCAGGCATGCAACGCTGGGACTCAGGCAAAGCACAGAGCACGTGTATCACTGGGCGTGTGCCCTCACATACAGTGGGGTGATGTGCATGCGAACTTACCTCTACCCACCTGGGCGCCACCGGCACCGTCAGCTGCGGTCTTTGGAGCCTCAACCTGCGCAGGTAAAGAGGTGACATGCTTGTGAGCAGGTGCAGGCATGCAACGCTGGGACTCAGGCAAAGCACAGAGCACGTGTATCACTGGGCGTGTGCCCTCACATACAGTGGGGTGATGTGCATGCGAACTTACCTCTACCACCTGGGCGCCTCCGGCACCGTCAGCTGCGGTCTTTGGAGCCTCAACCTGCGCAGGTAAAGAGGTGACAGTGCTTGTGAGCAGGTGCAGGCATGCAACGCTGGGACTCAGGCAAAGCACAGAGCACGTGTATCACTGGGCGTGTGCCCTCACATACAGTGGGGTGATGTGCATGCGAACTTACCTCTACCACCTGGGCGCCTCCGGCACCGTCAGCTGCGGTCTTTGGAGCCTCAACCTGCGCAGGTAAAGAGGTGACATGCTTGTGAGCAGGTGCAGGCATGCAACGCTGGGACTCAGGCAAAGCACAGAGAACGTGTATCACTGGGCGTGTGCCCTCACATACAGTGGGGCGATGTGCATGCGAACTTACCTCTACCACCTGGGCGCCTCCGGCACCGTCAGCTGCGGTCTTTGGAGCCTCAACCTGCGCAGGTAAAGAGGTGACATGCTTGTGAGCAGGTGCAGGCATGCAACGCTGGGACTCAGGCAAAGCACAGAGAACGTGTATCACTGGGCGTGTGCCCTCACATACAGTGGGGCGATGTGCATGCGAACTTACCTCTACCACCTGGGCGCCACCCGCACCGTCAGCTGCGGTCTTTGGAGCCTCAACCTGCGCAGGTAAAGAGGTGACATGCTTGTGAGCAGGTGCAGGCATGCAACGCTGGGACTCAGGCAAAGCACAGAGAACGTGTATCACTGGGCGTGTGCCCTCACATACAGTGGGGTGATGTGCATGCGAACTTACCTCTACCACCTGGGCGCCACCGGCACCGTCAGCTGCGGTCTTTGGAGCCTCAACCTGCGCAGGTAAAGAGGTGACATGCTTGTGAGCAGGTGCAGGCATGCAACGCTGGGACTCAGGCAAAGCACAGAGCACGTGTATCACTGGGCGTGTGCCCTCACATACAGTGGGGTGATGTGCATGCGAACTTACCTCTACCACCTGGGCGCCACCGGCACCGTCAGCTGCGGTCTTTGGAGCCTCAACCTGCGCAGGTAAAGAGGTGACATGCTTGTGAGCAGGTGCAGGCATGCAACGCTGGGACTCAGGCAAAGCACAGAGCACGTGTATCACTGGGCGTGTGCCCTCACATACAGTGGGGTGATGTGCATGCGAACTTACCTCTACCACCTGGGCGCCACCGGCACCGTCAGCTGCGGTCTTTGGAGCCTCAACCTGCGCAGGTAAAGAGGTGACATGCTTGTGAGCAGGTGCAGGCATGCAACGCTGGGACTCAGGCAAAGCACAGAGCACGTGTATCACTGGGCGTGTGCCCTCACATACAGTGGGGTGATGTGCATGCGAACTTACCTCTACCCACCTGGGCGCCTCCGGCACCGTCAGCTGCGGTCTTTGGAGCCTCAACCTGCGCAGGTAAAGAGGTGACATGCTTGTGAGCAGGTGCAGGCATGCAACGCTGGGACTCAGGCAAAGCACAGAGCACGTGTATCACTGGGCGTGTGCCCTCACATACAGTGGGGTGATGTGCATGCGAACTTACCTCTACCACCACCTGGGCGCCACCGGCACTGTCAGCTGCGGTCTTTGGAGCCTCAACCTGCGCAGGTAAAGAGGTGACATGCTTGTGAGCAGGTGCAGGCATGCAACGCTGGGACTCAGGCAAAGCACAGAGCACGTGTATCACTGGGCGTGTGCCCTCACATACAGTGGGACGATGTGCATGCGAACTTACCACTACCACCACCTGGGCGCCACCGGCACCGTCAGCTGCGGTCTTTGGAGCCTCAACCTGCGCAGGTAAAGAGGTGACATGCTTGTGAGCAGGTGCAGGCATGCAACGCTGGGACTCAGGCAAAGCACAGAGCACGTGTATCACTGGGCGTGTGCCCTCACATACAGTGGGACGATGTGCATGCGAACTTACCTCTACCACCACCTGGGCGCCACCGGCACCGTCAGCTGCGGTCTTTGGAGCCTCAACCTGCGCAGGTAAAGAGGTGACATGCTTGTGAGCAGGTGCAGGCATGCAACGCTGGGACTCAGGCAAAGCACAGAGCACGTGTATCACTGGGCGTGTGCCCTCACATACAGTGGGACGATGTGCATGCGAACTTACCTCTACCACCTGGGCGCCACCGGCACCGTCAGCTGCGGTCTTTGGAGCCTCAACCTGCGCAGGTAAAGAGGTGACATGCTTGTGAGCAGGTGCAGGCATGCAACAGTAGGGATCTACAATCTGCGGGATTCTCCCGCAGGAAAAAAAGAACCCATCCATCTGAGCTCACCCTGCGAGCCTTGCGGCAATCGGTCATTGGCCTGCTCCTTGGAAGCAAGTCCGGAGGCTCTTTGCCTGATCCCTGCTGTTCAAAAGGATGTGTTGTGAGTATGACTTTAGTTGTTCAAAAGGAGGTGTCCCTTTTGTCCAAAAGGAGCTGTTGTTAACACGCCAAATGCTTACATTGTTCCTGGCACAAGCTGTAGCAATTTTTGACAACAGGGATCATGGCCAGCAAAAACATAGGACCGTATTCTCCCCACGAATTCTAAGTCTTACCTCGCCCCCTGCGACGACCGCCTTGGCACGCGTCATTCTCGTTGTAACCTGTGGGAAAAGCGACCCATCAGCGTCATTGCTTTACGGTTGGCGGAACACTTAAATGAAACATCATTTCAGATTCCCCTGTTCCCCTGCGTGTAGCATGCCATTTCCCATTGTTTTGCAAGGAACACGCCATGAATGCTTACACATTGTAGCCAAGTTTGACAACAGGGATCATGGCCAGCAAAAAATAGGATGTACCGTACTTCTTCTCCACGAATTCGAGATGCTTACCTTATCGCCTGCGACGACCGCCTTGGCAGCGGCACGCGTTGTCCTCGTTGCAACCTGTGGGAAAGGTGGCACAAGCATGGCTCTGTGATGCGCGCCACAAACAGGGAAAGCATATGCGACGATACTTACAGGTTGCTGTGATAAACCATGCGACTTATCATCATCATCATTGATCGGGGCAGACCTTTTCTTGCTTAATCGGCTCCTGCAGCAAGGCAAGGCAAAAGCTGTTGTGGATGGGGGGACATACAGTAGCAGCTTTGCATGCAAAATGCACACTTACATTGCTTCGTGGTTGCCTTGCTCATGCAGCTTGGGAATGGAAGGGACACATGTGCATTGGCTTTTAAGAACGTTTTGGTGACTGTAAACCTAACCCTGTTCAAACATATACAACATGTAAATCTTCCAAAACAAGCTCAGATGTACAAATGGTATCATCTGCTGCTGTTTTTCAATGTTCTCCAACAAACAAGCTCAGGAAAATCTTGTTTGGCTGTAACAAAAATCACTGCTGCAGGCCTCAGGTTTGCGCAGTTACACGAAGCGCTCCAAAGTAAGGGCATGATCACAAATTCCTGGGCAGTGCAGCCAGTCTCAAAAGAGCTCGCGTGCTCCAGCCACTTGCATGGCGTTCTGCATGCATGCATGCATGCATGTATCAAAAATCACTGCTGCAGGCCTCAGGTTTGCGCAGTTAAACGAAGCGCTCCATTTCAAAGTAAGGGCATGATCACGAATTCCTGGGCAGTGCAGCCAGTCTCAAAAGAGCTCGCTTGCTCCAACCACTTGCATGGCGTTCTGCATGCATGCATGTATCAAAAATCACTGCTGCAGGCCTCAGGTATTGCATGGTGTTCTGCATGCATTTTACAGTTGGCGGAACACTTCAATGAAACAGCTGCCCCCTGTGTACGACTTTTTGCAGTACTGAATATTGACCAAGGCAAATGCAAAGGGACTTGGTACCGCCAGGGCATGCGGTACATTTTGATTGGTTTTGGACAGAACGACTTTTTCCTGGAAGACATAAGCAAAGACATCCCTATCAGTGACGAGCGAAGACATCCCTATCAGTGACGAGCGAAGACATCCCTGTCGTAACCAGGTGGGTTGTTGTCAGCATCGGATCGCCGTGTGTCACTCGGGCTTCATGAGCTCTCTTTCCCAAGTGATAAAAGCGACGGAAAAGTGCAGTAGTGTGTGTTACTGTTGGCTGTAAACTTTTCTAGTACTAATGCACAACACTGACATGACTACGTTATGCTGTGCAGAAATGACAGCCAATGGGTGCTTCTCGTACAAGAATGCCACCGTCAACGGCTTCAACATCACCAATCAGCTCCAGGTCCGAGTGGAGGCGATCGACAACAACGTTGCGAAGATCTATACCACAGATGAGAACGGCAACCCGCTGCCGATGCCTGTCAACGTCTCATTGCGCACCGGAGAGGATGTGAACGTCCCAGTCTACAACAATGAGTTCCTCATCGTGTGGATTGAAAGCTACGTGCTGGCTGTCGGTGGCGTCGACATCCTGTGGCTCCACAACCAGAAGCAGCAGGCCTTCTCTGCTAGCAACGGCATCACGGCTTTCTCACTGTAAACGTAGTGTGCTTTGAGCGAGTGAGCGACACTTGAAAGGTGCCAGACTTGTGGTCCGCCATCAGATTTGTGTAACAGCACCCACAAAAGCGTGCCAGCTAGTCTTGCAGTTCCTCAGTCCACGTACGTGGTGTATCCAGTGCCATGCAGCCGTAAAATAACATCAACAGTGCAAGATGTCACGTTTCACGGTTTCACCCCAAACAATACAGAGAATGGCAACTCATAAAGTTGGAAGTGCAGCCTCGTTACCTCTGCTTCAGCGGCTACTCAGAGCCATGGACAGTGTTGTCTCCACTGCTGAGACGACATATTGACTCGGCAGCATTGCTCCATAATGATCCCCGGCAGTGTTTATGATCTTGTCGCTCAGCTCGCGGGTGAGCCCATACTGCTGCAACTCAGCAAGAGGGTCATCTGTGTAGTTGAACTTCGTCTCGCAGTGCTGGACATACAGGCGCAGCACATCCGACCAGTTGCTGCTGTTGGCCAAACCTGCGTCAATGCTGCGCATCCACTCCTGAAAGGGTTCAGGCTGCAGACCAATCTGATGCAGGAACTCGCGAGATGCGCCACTGGGCGAAGGCAACGGGCCGAACAGGTCAAATGTGGAGAACTGCGTCATTAAGCACAAGCAGCTAGCTCTTACAACATATGGGAGACAACAATTAGCCAATGCAACGCAGCAAATGCTGCAGATCACCTGCATGCCTGTCACTGCTGCTACCCACATGTGGCCCATGTACCGTGAACTTTTTACAGTAGTGCATGGACCGTGTATTTTCACCAGCGAGCCTATGCAGGTGCGCTGGCGCGCACAAACTCATAGCTCGGCGGCTGGCGCCGCCTCGCTTGCGCAAAATGTGCAGGGTTCCTAAACGATTTGGGTGTGGAGATGAGTTTTTTGCAGTGGATTACATTGAAGAAGGCAACTGCAAAAGGACTTTGGCAGAAATGTTTTCAGGCAGTTGAAATCCGCCCCTTAGTGCAATATGTGCCCCCCGCCCCTTGATTTCTTATGAGACACTGTTTTGATGAGACGCAGACAGTACGTTTGTTGTGCATGTTGCATGGCAGCTATCTTACAGCCCCATGCAAAGGTACCATGCAGTCCCATATGCAGTCCCATATGCAGCTCATGCAGTCCCATGCAGGCGCATGCAGCCCATGCAAGCGCCATGCGCTACTAAGTCAGTCCAACAGTGCGCTGGCGCGCACAAACTCATAGCTCGGCGGCTGGCGCCGCCTCGCTGCGCGAAGTGTACAAGGTTCCTGAAAGATTTGGCTGGGAGAATCAATGCAAATGGGATTGGGAAACTTGTGCTGGGTACTGCAGAGGGAATATTGACCCTTTCGTGGAATGATAAAAGATAAACGCATTTGACAAAGTCTTACAAAAAGCAGTTTAACGGACACGAAAGACGTTGTCAATGTACATAGACTGTGGTGGTCATCAATGGTATAAGATAGTAATGGTTTTCAGGACAGTTGAAATCTGCCCCTTAGTGCAATAATCGACCCCCGCCCTTGATTTGACTTAAAGCACACTGATGTAATGAGACGCAACGGCCCCATGCAACATAATTCGTTTGCAAGCTTCTCCATCGGACTTCTTGCCTACAAACAACTGAACCATGATACCCTATGTAGAGCGCTCGATATGTATGAAGTTACACGCCCACACGGTTATTTAGACCGGGTACTCATGCGTGCGCTCCTTAGAAAATGGGCAGCGATGATAAAGCGGCAAGAGGTAACCACATGCCTCGGCTAAGGCCCTTGGTTTTGAGGGTGAATCCACTCATCAATCGGGAAGAACTGGATGATAACAAGCACCCCAGCCATGCACCCAGCAGATACGGAGACGATATCGGCTTCATGGCTTCTCCCGTACATGTTCAACACGCCAGGGACAATTCCCAACACACTGACAACCAAGGCGATCAAGAACTGCATTAGGTGCTTGACGGGTGCGTCGCAAATCAGCCTGAAGCTGGTGAATGCATAGACGAGCACGCGGTCTACAGCCATCAATAGGCGGCCCGTGCGCGTGTTTGCACCGACTTCTTGTTGCATTTTCCTCACCCGCTCAAGCAGCCGGCCAGGGGCAGCTTGGTGGTTCTCCATCAACCTGTGGGTGACATGGGCATGGAGGTCCGCACATTACATTCCCAGCAGAGGGGGCACGTTCCCCGAGCAACAGCCCCATGCATGCCTACATCCCCACCCCAGGCAGCACACACCGACATGCAGTCTGCATACACAGCCCCCACCCAGTTTGCATACAGGCTGCACACGCAAATGTGCTCTGCGCTGCCTTAGCACGTTGACTAGACGTTATCGGTGGGCCCATGCAGATGCAGAGATCGCAGGCGCACAGGGCATGGGCACATGTGGGTCCTGCTAGCACATGCATGGTGTGTGTGTGGGGTGGGCTGATGTGTGCAACAGTTTGATGAACTGAACGCAGGGGATACCGCATGCAGCATGCGTTTTGTTGCAGGCAGGTCATGCTGCAGGCAGGTCGTTTTGCATCCAGGTCATGGCAACGATATGCACAAGCAACGTAGCAAATGCAATGTCAAACGCGATGTCCATGCCGGCATCCAAGCTTTTAGGCTGCATGCGTTCTACGCATGTTTGTATGCCATGTGCTTGCTGCTGCCCCCTGTGCAATGCAGGTATCATACTCACAAAATGTGACAGCCTCCTCCACACGGCGCGCTCCACGAAAAGGTGTCCTACGAGTGACACTGAATGACAGAACACGCGCTGCTGCTGCAAGACATGTTCGGTAAATGTGCCACTGAACGCCCCCAATTTTGCAGAAATGTATCAGCCTTGCGCCCTCAGAGCACACATTTGGCTCCGTTCACGCGCTGTTGCTACAAGATCGTAACAAACATGTTCGGCAATTGACGCCACTGACGTACTCACGGTATGAAGTACCTGCAGCTTCCTTGCCCCACAATAACGGGTGTCCTGCAAGTGACCAGGAATGACAGAGCATGCACTTGTTATGCCCAAGTGTGGGATGTTTGACTGTTTGTCCAAACTAGAATCGTGTTGCTGAATGAGATTTAATCAACAACGGCTTGCACCTGCACTGGTAGACTAGAAGGGACACTGCTGCAAACTAGGCTATGAAGAGTGCTTGGACATCTTGACTCATTAGCCGTCAGTGGTTGAGCGTTTGTACACAGTCAAGATAGTGCGGTGTGGTTTCAATTCATGAGTTGCCATTTTCAAACTGGGCTTGCAAGCGCTAGTATCTGATTCGCTGAAACTGGGGTTTAGGGCACATGACTTTCCTTTTTCTTGGGAGCGCGACCTAGTGAGTTTTGTCAGGCTTTTCCTTCCATTCTCTGTCTTCGCTCGTTCAGCCACATTCTACAAGCAAAGCCAAGGTTAGGCAGGTGTGTGAACCGGCATACCATCACCAACATCTCCAGCTCTATTGCTCTCCAGCTTTTTTTTGTTCAGGCCTCTCAATCTCTGAGAAGACCTTCCTCTATTGCACAGGATGTCCAGACGATTTGTGACAGCGGGGTTTGACGCAGTGGTTACTGGTGGACAGTTCTGCGGAAGCATTATTGCCATTGCTGGCGTAATGTTTGTTCCTGTGAAGACGCTCATGGACGTCGAGGAGCTTAAGAAGACGAGCGCGGAGCTCAAGCAGACGGGCCAGAAAACGCTCGTGGATGTTGAAGAGCTCAAGACTACTCTTGCACGCATCGAGAAGAAAATGCAGGGCTGAATGTAATTCTTCTTCCCTGCTGTGTTGGAACTGGCGACATTTCCTTCATTCTGATGCTCACTATACACAGTTCCTTGATTTCTGATGCTTCAGTGCGGCATGCCCTTCAATGGGTCAGGCAAGACATACCCATCGATGCTTGCAATGGTGTCGCCTTGAGCGTTGTTCCACCATCGAATATTGCAAGTCGGGAAGCCATAGAGCGAGCACTAATTGTTGAGGGACCAGGCCTCAACATTGGCATAGCCAGGGTATAAATAACCCTGGTGGAGCCATACACAAAGAAGTTTGGTCCGGGGGCTGTAACAGTTTTCGGCTAGACGGAGTGTACATACATACATCATTGTCTTGAAGAATTTAGCAACTAATCGCACAAGTTCAACCCGGGCCCCAAACCCAGCACTGTTTCACCACAAAAACAAAAAAGTGCTGTGCGGTACAAATATGCTGATGAAAAAGATGGGCACATTGGCCAACACAATTGGTGCTTGCGGTTGCAGTCATTGTAGCATACTGTATGAAGATAGCAAAAGATGCCAGGGCAAATGAGGAGAGATATGGCAAAGATATGAAGGCTAAAGATGACGAGCTGAAGGAGAAGTTGAAGCAGAAAGATGATGAGCTGAAGGTTCGGTTGAGGTGTAACGGGCAGCCCAGCATGTTAATAAAGAAGGCAGCCTAGCTAGCTGAGTTTGAAGCGAAGTGAGGCTGTGACTGTTCCAGCATTTCCCAGCTGAGTCATAGCTTCAGTACTCATGGTGGTCACAAATCCGCAAAGCAACGGCTGTAAAGCGCTGCCACTGACAGACTTATGCTTTGTGGGCGCAGGATGTACCCCCTCAAGGATTTGCTTCACAATTCAGATCCTCAGATTGCTCGCGCAGCTGCAGATGCCGCAAGCAATGCTCAGCCTGACATGATGGATATCCCTGTGTAACAGCTACTTGATCAGCTGGTGGAGCGAAGGAGCGACGTGCCTGACCGTGATCCTGAGCTTTCGCGTTTGGACGGCATGATTATTCCTCTCACTACCATTACAAGGAGAATGTTCAGCGCTGGCCCATACAACATCGTACAAGACAGCCCCCCTTCGTCTCCCGAAGCGCAGGAGGGGTCAATGTTGCAAGACCTCAAAGAGCTCAACTTGTACCAGCAGGCATCTGGCCTTCTTGATGTCAAGTACCTGTCAGCAACACCTGCAGTCGAGGAAGGAGGGGTGTGGCCGGTGGAGGGCGTGCTGTGGGGTCCGTGCAAGCGCCCGCTTGTGTGCCTGCCGACCCAGCTGCGCGCAAGCATGCCGTGCGTAAATGTCATCTATCTGGTGGACACCGGTGCCCCCATGTGTGAGCTCAGCCCCACCGCCTTCAGCGCGCTGGGCTCAGATGTGGTGCCACCACAGGCAACCCGTGGATTCATCAATGGCGTCCGCTGCCATGTGCAACTGTGTGCCCAAGATGGCAACCACCCTGACATCCCGGTGCTTGGTGCTGACTACCTCACCTCCATCGGAGCGGTGGTCTCTGTCGACTACAGGCAGGGCACAATCTCTCTGCGCCGCTCTTAGATTATGATGGCAAGTGAGTGTTGCCCTTGTCTCCTAGGTGAATTGTGGACCACAAAAGGGAAATTGACAAGTGTTGAACATCTTAAATATATCAGCGAAGGGACTTGTAAACAATTGGAATGTAGTTTAATTGTGATGACAATCCTTGGTATGAAGGTATGTCATGGTTTTCAGGCAGTCGAAATCCGCCCTTGATTACCGAGGAAGTTATGGCGTTTCCCATGACATGGCATCTAGCATGTGCAATGTGCGAAAAAAAAAAAACGTGCCCCACCACGTTTTCAAGACCCTCCACTCTCGATGTGAGAGCTACTGCTGTGTGGGGCAGAATTGTAGGTTTTGTTTTTTGGTTGCATGTGACCAGAAACGACGTTCGCCTTTGCCAAAGCGCTGCTGCTTCAAGATCGTAACAAACATGTTCAGAAATGCCTGGTGGTAATAAGTCTATGTCTGTGGCAACCAAAGAAACCAAAGAAACCAAAGAAACCAAAGAAACCAAAGAAACCAAAGAAACCAAAGAAACCAAAGAAACCAAAGAAACCAAACAAACCAAAGAAACAAAACATACCAAACAAACCAAACAAACCAAACAAACCAAACAAACCAAACAAACCAAACAAACCAAACAAACATAACAAACCAAACAAACCAAACAAACCAAACAAACCAAACAAACCAAACAAACCAAACAAACCAAACAAACCAAACAAACCAAACAAACCAAACAAACAAAACAAACCAAACAAACAAAACAAACAAAACAAACCAAACAAAACAAACAAAACCAAACAAACCAAACAAACAAAACAAACAAACAACCAAAACAACCAAAACAACCAAAACAAACAAAACAAACCAAACAAACCAAACAAACCAAACAAACCAAACAAACAAAACAAACAAAACAAACAAAACAAACAAAACAAACAAAACAAACAAAACAAACAAAACAAACAAACAAAACAAACAAAACAAACAAACAAAACAAACAAAACAAGCAAAACAAACAAAACAAACAAAACAAACAAAACAAACAAAACAAACAAAACAAACAAAACAACAACAAACAAACAAAACAAACAAAACAAACAAAACAAACAAACAAACAAACAACAAACAAAACAAACAAACAAACAAAACAAAACAAAACAAAACAAACAAACAAACAAAACAAAACAAAACAAAACAAAACAACAAACAAACAAACAAACAAAACAAAACAAAACAAAACAAAACAAAACCAAACCAAACCAAACCAAACCAAACCAAACCAAACCAAACCAAACCAAACCAAACCAAACCAACCAAACCAAGCCAAACAAAACCAAACCAAACAAAACCAAACCAAACAAAAAAACCCAAACAAAACCAAACAAAACCAAACCAAACAAAACAAAACCAAACAAAACCAAACAAAACCAAACAAAACAAAACCAAACCAAACAAAACAAACAAAACAAAACAAAACAAAACAAAACAAAAAAAACAAAACAAAACAAAACAAAACAAAACAAAACTAAACTAAACTAAACTAAACAAAAACAAACAAAAACCAAAACAAAACAAACCAAAACCAAACCAAACAAACAAAAACAACTCAAAAACCAAGAACACCAATACCAAACCAAAACAAACCAAAAAAAACCAATAACACCACAAACAACAAACCAAAACAAACCAAAACAAACCAAACCAAACAAAACCAAACCAAACCAAACAAACCAAACAAAACAAAACAAAACAAAAACAAACCAAACCAAACAAAACTAAACCAAACAAAACCAAACAAAACCAAACAAAACCAAACAAAACCAAACAAAACCAAACAAAACAAAACCAAACAAAACAAAACCAAACAAAACCAAACAAAACCAAACCAAACCAAACCAAACCAAACCAAACCAAATCAAACAAAACCATATTTCCAAAAATGTTTTTAGCATTGGCGATCACCATCGTATTTATATGTATATAATATATATAATAGTATTTGAAGGTATTCAAGATTGTAGGCCGTCTGCCAAAGCTCATGCTACGGTCGGACGCTAGGTATCAGGCGGATGCAGTAGAGGTTTGTATGTTGGTACTTTTGTTTTTTTCTTGTTAAATAAGATCGCCTGCCTAGGTTTATGCTGCGGTCGGACGCGAGGATTCCGGCGGATGCAGTAAAGGTCTGTATGTTTGTATTTTTGTTTTTTTCTTGTTAAATAAGACGCAGGGATCAGGGTCTAGGGTTTTAGGGTTTAGGGTTTAGGGTAAACCCTTTAAAAGATTGCCTGCCTGTGCTCATGCAACAGTCGGATATTAGGATCCAGGCGGACACAGGATTTTTTTTTATAAGGTTGCCTGCCTAGGCTCATGCTACAGTCGGACATTAGGACCCAGGTAGACGCAGCAAAGTGGTTTTTAATAGGTTGCCTGCCTAGGCTCATGCTACAGTCAGACCTGTCAAGGTTTGTACGATGTTTTTTTTTTTTTTTTTTAATAAGCTCGCCTGCCTATGCTCCTATGCTATGGCTGGACGCGAGAATTCACGTGAAATGCGTAAAGGTTTGTATATGTCTGTTATTTATGGTGTATGTTTTTATGTGTTATGTATTTATACCCAACTAACCCACCCCCCACTCCCCACCCCCTCTAACCCACCCACCCACTCCACTCCCACCCCCGACTAACCCACCCACCACTCTCCCAACCCCCACTACCCACCCACCCCTACTCACCCCACACCCACTAACCCCCCCGACCCCCTCCCGACCCCCCTACCCCCCCACCCCTCCCCCACCCACCCCCACTAACCCACCCACCTACCACCCACCCCCCTAACCCACCCACCCCTCCCCCCCCCCCCCCCTCCCCCCCCTCCCTCCCCCTCCCCCCCCCCCTCCCCCCCCCACCTAACCCACCGCACCCACTCCCCCCCCCCCCCTCCCCCCCCCTCCCTCCCACCCCCCCCGCCCTCTCCCCTCACCCCTTCCCCCCTCCCCCCCCGCCCTCCGCGCTCCCCCCCCTCCCCTTCCCCTCCCTCCCACCCTCCCTCCCCCCCCCCCCACTCCCCCCCCCCCCCCCCCCCCCCCTCCCACCTCCCCCCTCCTCTCCCCACCCGCCCCCCTCCCCCCCCCCCTCCCCCCCCCCGCCCTCCCCCCCCGACCCTCCCACCCTAGCGCCCACCTCCACCTCCCCTCCCGCCCCCCCCTCTTTTCCCCCCCCAGCCATATCCCACCTCCCCCCCCCTCCCCCCCCCCCCCCTCCCTAACCCCCCTCCCACACTCCCCCGCTCCCCCCCCTTCCCCCCCCCCTCCCCCCCCCCTACCCCCACCTCCCCATCCACCCCCCCCCCACCTCCCCCCCCCCACCCCCCGTTCCCAACCCCCCCCTCCCCCCCCCCCCACCTCCCCCCCCCCCCCCCCCCCTCCCCCCCCCACCCCCCCCTGCACGCCCCCAGCCGCCCCTCCCCCACCGCAGGACCCCCCCCCCCTCCCTACCCCCCCCCCCTCCCCCCCCCTGGCCCCGGCCTCCCCCCCCCCCAGTTTGGTTCCTACACCTCCCCCCCCCCTCCCCCCCCCCCCCATCCCCCCCCCTCCCAACCCCACCTCCCTCCCTCCCCCCCCCCCCCTCCCCCACCCCCCCCGCTGCCCCCGCCCCCCTCCCCTCCCTCTCCTCCCCTCCCCCCCCCCCCCCCCCCCCCTCCCCCCCCCCCCTCCTCCCCCCGCACCCCCGCCCCCTCCCCCCCCCCCCCCTCCCCCCCCCTCCCCCCCCCCCTCCCACCCACCCCTCCCTCCCCCCCCCCCCTAGATCCTCCCCCCCCCCCCCTCCCCTCCCCCCCCCTCCCCCCGCCCCCCCTCCCCTCCCTCCCCCCCCCCCTGCCCCCCCCCCCTCCCCCCCCCACCTCCCTCCCCCCCCCTCCCTCCCGCCCCCCCTCCCCCCCCCCCCCCCTCGCCCTCCCCCCCCCCCTCCCCCCCTCCCCCGCGCCATCCCCACGCCGCCTCCTCCGCACCCGGAAACAAAACGCCCCCTCCCCCCCCCCCTCCGCTCGCGCGCCCTGCACCCACTCCCCCCCCCCCTCCCTGCCCCCCCCTCCCCCCCCCTCCCCCCCCCCCCCTCCCCCCGACTCCCCGCCCCTCACCCCCCTCCCCCCCAAACCACCCCCCCTCCCCTCGCCCCCCCCCCCCCCCCTCTCACCCCCTCCCCCCCTCCCCCCTTTGCCCCTTCCCCCGCCCCCCCTCCCGACACCCTCTCACCCCCTCCCGCCCCCTCCCCCCCCCTCCCCCGCCCGCCCCTCACACCCTTCCCCCTCTCCCCCCCCCCCCTCCCCCCCCACCAATCCCTCCCCCCCCCCAAACCTCTCTCCCACCCCCCCCCCCCTACCCCCCCGCCCCCCTCCTCACCCCCCTCCCTCCCCCCCCCCCCCCCCCCCTTCCCCCCCACCCCCTCCCCCCCCCCCGCCCCTCCCCCCCCCCCACTCCCCCCCCCCCTCCCCCCCGCCACCCCTCCCCCCCCCCCATGGCACACACCCCTCCCCCCCCCTCCCCCCACCTTCCCCCCCTCCCCCCCCCCCCCCTCCCCCCCCCCTCCCGGCCCCCCCCCCCACTCCCCGCCCCCCTCCCTCCCCCCCCCCCCCCTCCCGCCCCCCCCTCCCAACGAACTGAACCTCCCCCATCCACCCCTGGCCCACCCCCCTCCCCCCCCCACCCCCCCCCTTCCCCCCCCCTCCGCCACCACCCCCCCTCCCCCCAACTCCCCCCCTCCACCCCCCTCCCCCTCCGGCCCACGTACCCCCGCCTCCCACCCCCCCCCCCGTCCCGCCCCCCGCCCCCCTCCCCCCATACGTTGGAATCCCCCCCCATCCACACCCCCCCCCCCTCCCCCTACCACCATCCCTCCCCCCCTCCCCGCCCCGTCCCACCCATGCCCCGCCCCCCCCCCCCTATCCTCCCACAACTCCCCCCTCCCCCGCCTCCCCGGCACCCAATCCCCCTGGAGCCACTACCACTAACCCACCCCACCCTACCACCCTACCACCCTACCAGCGCCCTCCCACCCCCACTAACCCACCACCCCTCCCACTCCCTACCAACCCCCACCCCTACCACCCCTTCCACCCTGACTCCCGTACCCAGGTTAAAGCGTATTCTCTCATCAGCTGAGGACATGGACTTCATCATTGATATCACGGACCAAATAAACCACCCACCCACCACTCCCAACCCCACAACCCCACCCACCCACCACTTCCCAACCCCACAAAACCACCCACCCACCCCCACCTACCACCCTGCAACCCACCTCCCACACCCTCCACCCCCCCCTCCCCCTGACCCCCCCTCCCGGTTAAAGCTAGTCTCTCAATCAGCTTCAGTCAGACATATGCACATACGTTGAGGTGCAGACTCACGAAGTCTTGTGCGGCCAACAATTTGCACATCGCCTCAATGTCGTGTTTTAACTCCGGCCCGATGTTTCCGCACTGTATCTTGTTGCGCGAACAGTTGCAACCCGGCAGTTTGAAATACCAGCTGTCTTCGTCCAATGTTTCGATCTTGGACATCGATATCCCCATATCTTATACACTTGGCTTGGAAATTTTATGACAAGACGGTTTGCAGTTCTTGCCGAACTTGCAAAAGACCAGGCCGTCAGGAGTTGCCTTCAAGTTGTACTCCCCATGTTGACACGTGTCGCGTTGATCTCTATGGAGTCTGGAAAAAGGGCGAGGCGCGAGTTCCCATACTTGTTGGATATGCTGAGCGATTGGGAGTTGTCGCCAAACATGATTTGCGCTTTCCCCAGATTAATCGAAGAGTTTGTGGTACCGTTCACGGAGATGCTCTTGGAAGCTTGGTCCGTCGAGGACTCGGTGGTGATCACAGCATAAGGGTCGTGGGCGTAGTATGCAAACTTCGTGTCGACATCCTTTGCAAACGACTTCATCGTTGATTCTACGCCGTTGATCGTGCTCGAATATTCACTTGTCTTCTCCTCCAATGTTTTCGATATCTTGTTGTAAGAAACAATAGCATAAACGACCGCTGCGATCACCAAACCAATAGTCACGCTTATCAGCACATCGAATATCAACGCGCCCTTCATATATATTGGTGCCAAAATCAAACATGGTTGCCGAAAAGCCAACTATCACATTCCGCGCGTTTGCCAGGAACTATCACGAAGCTTCCTGGAATAGCAGGTTGTATCGTTCCGA
>JACBWV010000138.1:0-85915 GCA_013435795.1 Chlamydomonas sp. ICE-L
GTCCACCCCCCCGGCCCCCCGTCCCCACCCCCCCCCCCCCACCCCCACTCACCATTCATTAAAGCTTCGTCAGCTCATTTATAAAACGCAGAATGCTCCTCATTGAACGGTTTCAGAATCCAAAATAGATGACACGCGTAGCATTGATAGAATCTCATCTGTTCCGTGAAGTTTTGAACATTGTGTAAATGGTTGACTCTAAGTGCGCCACTACTTTGTAAAGTGTGATGGCTGGTTAAACAGCAATTCCGAAAGTGTGAATGTCCAGCGCATACCTCCACATCGGTCGCTGTGAGGTTGTGTAGGGGAGCCACCTCCGCTCTAGTCCCACGCCTAATAAACAACCAGAGAAGGGGCTGATCGCATTGATCAGGAATTCCCAAAACCAAAAGGGATGGGTGCTAGTACAAAAAATCACCCATCTCACCCACCCAATCACACATACCCACCGTCAGCCAATACCATCCATAGCAGCCTGATAATCACACCCATTGACCCACCCATAACACCCCACCCATACCCACCCATTCACTCCACCCGTCAAGACCACAACCAACAATCGCTCACGTCAAGACACCAATATGACCACAATAGGAATGTCACCCACCACCATACCCAACACACAATATACCGACACACACACCCCATAACCATACAGCCCCCCGTTGCGTGCCTGACTTGTAGGGTGCACCTAGTGGCACGGTTTCTAAAGTGTAGGCTGCCGGAGGATTAGTTCTATGTCAAACTTAATCTCTATGGTAGGTCTCAGATTGTAATTTGGAACGTTGGCGGTCTGTTGAGTGTAACAAAGGGGAGTAGCAAAAAACCCGAAGAGGGATGACCCCCCCCCCCGATCAAGACGGGCCCACCGCACCACCTCCCCACCCACCCCCACCCCCACACAGTTCACACACCCCAACTCACCCCCACATGACAGGGTGCCCCAAGATCATGATCTGCGAAAGATGGATCAAAACAAACCATGAATCATGCCCATTATAGCCCCAAACCGAAAAAAACGTTCGTGGCATCAAACGAAAAAGTTTTGCAAAAATGGCAAAAATCCCAGCCAGAAAAAAAACAAACGACCCCCAAAAAACGCCCAAAGGTTTCAGCCGGCTGGAGCTCTCCTTCTGGAACGGACACGGGGGGTCTAGGCGCCCGTCTAGGACCCCGGTCTAGGCACCACAAGTATGAGGACCCTTATCTAGCGCTCAAAGCATGGCACGAACAGCATGCAGACGTACTTACAGGAACAACTACGTACCGGAAGTCCAGAATAAGTAGCGAACAGGGTAAAAATCACGTGCAGAAGTCAACACAGTATGGCTCGACAATTCCAGGCAAGCATCGACTATTACGCCCGTAACCTCAACCAGGGCCATATTATCGATTTTAATTAACTACTAACGCATTCGAGAAGGCTAGTGAATACTCACACGCACGGATAAACGGTCTGTGGAGAGAGTCAGGACTGCTGAAAGGTACGATGTTTGCAGCCGATGTGTCCAAGGTAGTTTGCCTTCGTTGTGATGTTGGGGCCCTCTGATGCGGACTTGCGTACACTGATCTGACGTTAGCCGGTGGATCAACCGTGTGAGTGGGGTAAGAGTTACGTTGATGAACGGCAATGTATGCCCCCTTTACACCCATGCAGAACGAACGCCGAAAGCAAGGGTGCTGGGAAGAGCGCTCGCGTGGTTGGCAAGGGGGGGGGGCTTCCGAGAAACCCTCACAAATCTTGAGATCGGATGCACACGAACTCCAGAATCGAGCTTCATCCCTCAGATACCACGGACCGCACCGAATGAAAGACGCACAAAAAAAGCTTGCTAGAGAGCCAATACAGCGCAGCCAGCCGCCAGCTGCAGCGAGAATCAGCAGCAGCGCAATCAACAGCAGCTCAGTGTGGCCATGTACAGCAAAAGCAGGCAGCCAACACACGTCACGCACCAAACCCCCACACCACAGTACGCAAGCATGTCAACTGATAAGTCGAAGAACGCACTAGCAAAAAACACGCAAAATGGGGTAAATCGCATGAGGCTAAAGCAGCAGCCACAGCTGCTGCCGCTGCCCGGCGCAAGCTGCGATCCGACAGCAGCAGCTGGGCGCAGCCACGTGGGACTGCTAAACCGAGTGCCGTACGCACAGGGGCATAGTGGCCGTAGCCCATCCAACTAGCCAGCAAGCCGGCAGTGCCGCAGCCCACAGCAGGCAGCCACTCTTGGAACAGCTCCAGCACCAGCAGCCAGCCAAAGTGACGCAAAAAGCAGCCGAAGTCGCTGTTGACTTGACAGCAGCAAGTCAGTGCCTTTAAGCAGCGCAGGGGATAGCATCGAGGTCAACAGAAGACAATTGCATTGCTGTACTATTGAGGCGCCCAGCTTTTCATTGCGTAACAGGGGCATCACGTCCACGCGCGCTTTAACGCAAGTGGAAACAGCAGCAAGCGTCAAAGAGAAAATAAGCAAAAGTGCGGCAAAACTCCGGGAAACAGCAAGCAGCAGCTAGACATCACTAAGCAGCTACACGACTCATTAAAACAATGGTACAACAGGGAAAAGCAGCAGGCGGCAATCCTGAAGATAAGGCTTAGGCAGCACGAGTTGCACAGCACTTTGCTACACACTGTACCTCCAGGGGAAGACAGAAGCCAGCGAAAATACCAGCACATAAGGAGCCTGAAGAGGAATGCGTCAAGCCTATCGCTATTACATCGTTCCGCTCTCATGCCCAAACAAAACAGCAGCCAGCGATAACAACTGAGAACGTGCAGAAGAAAACAGCATAGCAGCCAGGCGAAGCCGGTAAGATAAAGTCTGTGACCAGCTTGGCAGTCAAGACGTCTGTACCAGCCTAGGGCAGCACGCAAGCTAGACACAGGAAAAGCCAGCCGTTGCTTTAAAGACAAGCGACAAGCAGACAGCATGTATAAGTGCGGACCAAACACTATAGACATACAACACGACAGAACGGGGCGCAAGCAGTCCGAGGGCGCTCCTGCCCGAAGGGGGGGGGGGTCAGCAGCCAATTCCAAACAAGTGCCCTAAGGGTTCCGATGTGAAGACATACAGGCCGGGTAGCGTTGCTACCGTCGCTTTTCCCCCCCCATCCCCCTCTACCCCTTTACGACTATAGACGTCTTTCACTCGAGACTTTATTTTTTCTTTTTGCCCCTCCTTTCGCCTTTATGCAACGACCTCCCCCCCCTTTTCCTTTTCTTACCTGTCCCTTATCTTTCGGGAAAGAGACCCCATCTTCAATAGGTGCGGATCGAGCACCCCCAGAGCAGGGCGTGGTAGAGCAGCAGCACAGCGAGCAGCAGCAGCACAAAACGCAGATAGAAGCATGCTGTTGGGAGCCAGCGAGCAGCAACTGCCAGCTAGCAACGACTGCAGCAGTTGGAGCTCTGCAACAGCAGCAGTTACGGGGGCCAGCACTTGTCAGGCGCTGAGCGCAGCCAGCAGAGCAGAGAGCAGCAGCACCAGCTGCAGCTAGCAACAGCAGCACTTGGGAGACGCCGGACCGAGAGCACAGCAAAGCCAGGAACGACACGGAGGGAGCCAAGCAGCCGAAGGGCTAACCTAGGCTAAACGCTATACTCCAGCTCGCCAGCGAGCAACATATGCGGGCAGTCCACTTAGCCTGTCGAGTGTGCCAGAGAACATACGCTCCCGCCTTTTGTATACGTCGCTTGCGACGTGTGCAGAGAACTTAAGCCACGGTTCCTAATCCCAGTGGCGCAAGTCACTCAGCCTATGTTGCCACCCTCGGACTGACTAGCATGCATCCATACATGTGTGGCACCCACTCGTTCGGCAGATGGTTCATAAGTCTCATAATTCGTGGGCCTTAGAAGGGGGGTTCTGCTGGGATGTACGACTCCACCGAGATAGCGCTTTCGTGTTCGCGGAGTTGCTGTCCAAAGCCAAGGAGTCAGCACTCTCCAGGAGCGGCTAGAGTAGAGACAGCCCCACTCCCTATCGGCCGAAAAGACAGGGCATCCCTTAATACACGCCCCCACACCAAGCATTAATCAAGCTAAGTTTGTGGCTAGCGATGTGACTGGCGAACAGTCCACACAGGTCACCAGTACCCATTTGGTGTTTGTTCCTTGTCCTCCTCACGCCACCTCCTAAGCTCACCTCACTCCTCCCCCTAGCCTACGTCATCTTTTAATACATTACTCTTTCCCCCCCCCCCCCCTCGACTTCTCCTTTTTTTTCTCTCCCCCCGAGCCCTTAGCCCACCACTCTGCCCCCTACTCACTTGTTGCCCCCCACCCCCCCCCCTTTCCTCCCCCTTTAGCTTGTTCCCTTCGCTGTTCCCTCTCCTTCCCCTTCTTCCTTTTTCTTCCCCTTTTTTCCTTTGTTGTGTCCTTCGTCACGCTTCCCTCCTTATGCATTCTATTTGCATCCCCCCTTCCTTCCTTTCCTTTTTAGTATTTAGCGTCGCAGTGGGATCAGCAGCTGAGCCTGAAGAAGAGCAGCCCAGCAGCCTAGCACCGAGTTTGTGGCCCAGTATCTTAGTTTTTGTCTTTTTTTTTTTTGTACTGTGACTTAGCAACGTGTGGTGGTGTGGTGCTGGTGGTGGTTGGTGGTGGGTTGTTTTGGATTGGGCATGTCCTGGTGGTGGCTTTTTGGTCCTGTGAGGCGCTCATCTAGCGCCTCTCGGCGTGCCCCTAGCAACACCAACTGTGGAGCAGAAGGTGCATCAGAGAATCAAGCACAAATGGGAGCAGAAGCTGCGTCAGCAGTGGGAGCAGCAGCAGCAGCAACAAGAGCAGCAGCAACGGCTGCAGTGGGAGCAGCAGCAGCGGCAGCAGTAGTAGAAGCACTAGTGCCACCAGTGAGAGCAGCAGCAGCAGCAACAGTGGTCATATGTGAAGCATCCTCCAAAGTAGTCGAAGCATCCTCCAATGTAGCTGAAGCATCATCCTAAGTAGCTGGAGTATCACCTTAAGTACCTGAAGCATCATCTGAACTAGTTGTGACTGGTTGGAGATCATCAATGCAGAAGGCTGGGAAAAGGTGGAAACAACAAGTGGAGCGGAGAGGGTGGAGGGCAGGGTTGTTCAGGACGCTGCGTCCTCTGTTGCAGAAGTAACGACGAAGGATCTGTTGCGTCGCATGATGTCATGTGGGGAGGGTCCGTTGACCAGAAGGATGGGTCCGTTGCGTTGCAGGACGCAGGCTATACAATTGGTTGCGTCTCGGGCAGCAGAGCCGGCGTTCCTCCTAAAGTACCCTGGTGGAGGGGTGCCGGTGGTGGTGATGTATGGGGAGTGAGATAGAATGGTCCCTAGAGTTACTGGTGGAGTATGGGGTTGGCAAATGGTAGGGACATGAGCGAGTGATGGAAGGTGACATGGTGGAAAAGCCCCCAGAAAATGGCATCGGCTGCATAGCGTTTATTTTCAGCTACTAGCAGCAGCTTCTAGGCAGCTCACTGCGCCAGCCTCTGGGTCCAGCCCCGAGATTTCAGCACTTCTCGATAGCTGATTGTGTTTCCTTCAAGGTGCACTCGGTCACAATTAGTTTGGCTCGATATTCAGGCATGGGACCTGCCAAGAAGCTGTTGCTCGTAGCTGTAAAAGAAAGCTATGGAAACTGCCCTAGGTAATTCCTAGCCGCGTCGCAAGCGGCACAGAAAATTGGCAGAGAGTGTTGGCTATTGGAGCAACAGATGGTTTCGGATTCGAGTGCAAAGGATCGAACCCTGGGTTCATGGCAAGGCCGAGGGCCAATAAGGCCCAGGGTTGGAACGTGACAGACAAACAGGCAATCGGACAACGGGGTGACTGTGGGAACTCCCGCTTCCAGAAGGGGGGGTCCTGCCAAAAATGGCAATGGCTAGTTCGAAGGTTGAGTGCTGGGCATAGAGGTGGGATGGGAAGCATTGGGGGGAGAGAAACACTAGAGCTTTAAGGTGCACTAGGTTGCAGCAGGTTTGGCTGACTAGCCAGTAAGGGGAGCTACCTCGAAGCTGCTGCGCGTAGCTAAAAAGAAAGCTATGGTATGCTTATCCGGCCGACATGTGCATTCATACATTTGGATGATGGGCGGAAGAGCTTTTCTATTCGGTTACGAGCAATAGCTCCTGGGTAGCTCCTTGAGCCAGCTACTGAGCTAAGCCCAAATATGTCAGCAGTTCTGGACAGCAGGTCATGTCAGCTTCTAGGCAGCTCCCTGAACCAGCGACTGTGCTACACCCAAATATGTCAGCAGTTCTGGACAGCAGGTCATGTCAGCTTCTAGGCAGCTCCCTGAACCAGCGACTGTGCTACACCCAAATATGTCAGTAGTTCTGGACAGCTGACTCTGCTTCAAGGTGCAATAGGTCGCATTTGGTTTGGCTCAATAGCAAGGCAGAGGAGCTGCCTAGAAGATGTTGCTCGTAGCTGAAAAGAAAAGCTATGACGCAGACATTCGGATGATGGGCGGGTTGTTTGCATGCATAGAAGAAGAAGAATGTATGCGTACTTCCATATACGAAGAATGTATGCGTACTTTCAAAGAAGAAGAATGTTTGTATGCGTACCTCCATAGAAGTATATGAATGGTTACATGGTTCTTAATGCCTTCAGGCGTCTTAACAAGGAGCTAAAAGGAAAAAGCACTGATGAACTGAACCCCAAACAATCGTTCTACCAACGGGGGCCATGAGTTCGTGCTACAGTGAAATTCCTTAAGCTTCGAGCAACAACACCATGTTGCAGTTATATGTATGCACCGTTACCAAGAACCATCTGACCTCTGCACACTTCAATTTCTCCCCTCGTATTGTGCCTACGGAACACAGTTGAACCACTCGGATTCAGACTCGGGACATGCACTCCAGAACATAGGCAGAAATATGTTGCTTCCCAGGGATTTTTATTTTCGCTATTTATAGCGATCGCTATTTTTGACCCCGTTTTAGGAGGGGAAAAAGCACAGTAAAAAGAAGGAACTAAAAGTTTTTTTTGCCTTAAATGGCCCTAAAAAGCAATAAAAAGCTACAGAAAGCTCTAAATCGCTGCCCCTGGAGAAGGCTTAAAACCATAAAGCTAGGGAAAAGCCACTTTCAGATTTGAAAAAAAAACTGTTGCTTCTGTTTGCCATTTGCAGAATAAGCTGAAACACACAAAATGCTATAGCATCCTACCTGTTTGTATTTATTTGTATAATTCCTGATGATTTATATCATGACGTACCGGAATAGAAAATGGAATTGTGTGCACATTTTAGTTTCGTTTTTGGGCTACTCATAGCACCTTCCATCCAGCTCCATTAGCCAGACACTAATTCAAGCTCAAAGCTTTCAGCTGCATTGGAATGCCTATCATTTCAGCTTTCAGACGCACTAGCTAGCTTCAGGTTTGGCCCAAGAACGGGTGAAATTAGCTGCCTAGAAGCTGCTACTCTGTATGTGCACCACTCTATGTGCACCACTGTTTCCTGATTGGGATACGAGTAGTAGCTTCTAGGAAGCTGATAGTTTTAGCCAAAAAAAGAAACAGTGTTGCACATGAGTATGCAATGCAATACCCGTAAACAGCAGTATAATAGGTTTTCGAGCCCTGTATTTAGGCTTAAGCCTGATCACATGTATCTTACCTTCCATTTTTTTGATCACTGTAAAAATATGTGAAGACAAAAAACATCCCAACGGCAAAACGACTAACGAGGTGTCCTCCATTAAACAGCAATGTAATACTATTTGGTTGTTAATTTGGAGAATGGTTGAAAGAACCCCCCGCATGTTGTGGATCGGGCTTGGCTTGGGTCAACAAAGGCCTATTAAACGTCAGTGTAATACCCTTCGGGTGTTAATTTGGAGAATGGTTGAAAGAACCCCCCGCATGTTGTGGAGCGGGCTTGGCTTGGGTCAACAAAAGGCCTATTAATAAACGTCAGTTTAATACCCTTCGGTGTTAATTTGGAGAATGGTGAAAAGAACCCCCCGCATGTTGTGGAGCGGGCTTGTCTTGAGCCAAAAGGCATGTCTATGACAGTGTATTGAATTAAGTACCAGACGACCAATGAAGTACCATGGTTTAGGATTGACCAGGCTACCAATTAAGTGCTAGAGCTTAGGGTTAACCAGGCCACCAACGAAGTACTTGACTACCAAACTCTGGTGGGCAACTGCAGCTAGAGAGATTGACATCTGGATGGACTAGCCATAAGATTATATTGGATTGTTACATGGTTTTTCAGCCAACTCTTTTGTAGACAGCGGCTGCTAGTCTCGTAAAGTTATTGTATCAGACAATCGTTACATAGGAGAGGTTGCGTATCATTAAGTAGCAGCGCAACCTAGAAGGCGAAGTACACCAGCGGTACAAGCGACTAGCGTGGACTCAATCACTAGCAGGCTGGCGATCCCAGTCACTAGCTGAGTTAGGAAGAATGTGCACGCGACCTCTAGCAGGTGACTACGCGTGTCACGTGTCACAGGGTACGGCCTATAAGCCGTACCATAACAAACTCTGGGCTGCTAAGGATCTCCGAATCCCAAGTCCCCCGTGCTGCTGTGCAACACCCACGAAATCCAGGGAGCACACTAAACAAACTATCCATACAAAAATTAGTAGGGGGCCCTGGCGGGTCCCCTCGAGGTCGGCCCCGGGAGTGGGGTATGCAACACAATGGCTTCAGGGTTTGTAGTTCAGTTGTCTATGATTGTTACATTTCTTGTTGAATGTTGAAAAATATGACAGCTGTCCACGTGGGTATGCCAGGGTGAAACGACGCGCAGCGGGATACATTTGCTGATTGCCGTCGCCAACAACTTGATTGTTTGAAATATTTAACGTAGATTGTCATGTTATGTGTTATGTCTAGGCTTGGCATCCAATGGTTTGCTTTTACTTGTAGAACTTGGAGAACTGTGAGAGAGCCGTCATGTATATGCCATTTATTGTACCAGGTGTGTGAATGCAGTTGAGGCGGATGCCTTCTTTCTTGGGCTGTTTCTGATGGATGTGGAACATGGTTTCCGTGTGTCTATGATAAGAGCTTGTTTGTCAGCTGTTGTGTTGGACATGCTCCAGGTCCCTAGATTGAGTCCACAGGGCAGGAGGGAAACGACAAATGAAAACACCGCGTCTACAGTCCGCAACCCTGACATCCGTACGCGAAGAAGTGCTCTCCGGGGCAAGCTTTCGACAGCAGGTTGGTTCCCAAAGTGCACCATTTTCCGCAGGTACAGCAACTCCCAAGGAAGTTGAGAAGAGAAGTTGCTCTTCGACCATTGGAGTTGCTATGCGGATATTGAACTTGCTTTCAGACTATCCAAACTGCTTTGCGACTATCGGACGTACGAGGCTTTGCATGTACTGGTGTTGCGACTATTCAACTTGCTTTGCGACTTTGGAAATCCGCAGCCCTCAGATCCGTACGCGAACTAGAGGTGACCGACTGACCGCCCCGACAGGGTCGTGGGTTCGTGGGTCTGGGTCGGTCTGTGTCTCCATCTGGGTCTCTATCTGGGTCTCTGTCTGTGTCTCGGTCTCGGTCTGGGTCTCGGTCTCGGTCTGGGTCGGTCTGGGTCTCCGTCTCGGTCTGGGTCTCCGTCTTGGTCTTCTGCGTCTCGAACCCTCCGTGCGGTATCCGCAGGTGGCGTGAGGTGTTAGATGGTTTCATAGCATGTCGGATGGGCGTACTGGAGACGAGGAGACGAGGCAGGAGACCGAGCAGACCAGCTTACATTGTGTCTGTGAAAGGTATCGTATCAGGAGTACCAGAGACTTTATACTCTTACTATAGGACAAGTCAGCATGACCTGGAATATACGTAAGCATAACTCAGATCAGAGGTCCAAGTGAAGGACGCAGGAATGCGAGTCAGCGTACGCGTACGACAGAGGGGGGGGTCTCGTATGCCTACAAAGGGGTACATGAGCTACAACATCAGGCATGGCCCGCTTTCTGTGTTCGGCCGGTCGACGCGACGTTAGGGTCGAATGGTATAATACGGAACAATGGTGCTCCAACATGAGGCGTCTCGAACCTTCAACGCGGCATCCGCACGCTGGCATCCGCAGGTGGCGTGACGCGAAGGCTTCGGACCATGCCGGTGGGCGGGGGCAGGGGCGGGGGCAGGGGCAAGCCACGCCACCTGCCGCTGGCAAAAAACCCGTCACCTGCCGCTGGCCAAAAACCCGGGACATACCGTCCACGTCTGGGCTGGGCCGAAACCTGCAATACCTTGTACAGATTCCTAAAAATCAACCAGGCACCTGATTGGCCTCATTTTTCTTGCATCAAATTCTTAAAAATAAAGCCAATCTACATACATGCATTGCATTACAGAAACTTTCAATACTGCTTAAAAATCAACAACCCTTCAAAAACTCCCATTTTCGTCACTTTATAGTTAACAATGCTAAAACATCAATCGATTTAATGCAATTCAATTACATCAAATTAAATTAAAATAAGCCCGATACGAATTCATACAAAATAAAGCAATTAAATGCATTCAAATCACGTTCATTACATTGAATTGAATGGAATACAATCGAATTAAATAACACAACATTAAAAAAATTAAATTAAATTAAAATCAATTGAATTCAGAATTGATTTCATTTCATTCTGGACGCGCCTCCAGGCGCCCTTCATTAATGATGACGATTAAATTATAACTTAGGGAGTCAGGGATCCCAACGGTAAAACGATTGTTTGGGGTTCAGTTCATTAGTTATCAGCCCCTCCTATTTGGCTATCCCTGGACTGTAACAACATACTATTATACCAACCACCGTTATGCTCTCCATTTCCCTTGGTTTGCTTACCGGTATATCCCTTTGATGGGCATTTTATTGTTTTGAACCAGTGTTTCTCCTACCGACCCTAAGTGTGCCTTCTCTTTTGTAGGACTGGCAAGTGGCAACGCCATTCGAACTGGATCCTCGGTGTCGTTGCTTTGTGTTGGGAGACCCACCTACTGGGGTGAAATACCTTTCACAACTTCAAATACAAATGTGAGCGGATGACTAAAAGCGTTTTGACGTTAGTACGCTCCGTTCCCCCCAATTCATATTTTGGAACACACAATTTGGATTGGAAGTAAGTATAAAATCCAGATAATTTTTTGGTAATAAAAACATGTCCCCATCGACCCATCCAGATCCCCTCAGTAGACACCAAATCATAGGTTTGCCTTAGCAACGCGAGCTTCCTTCTGTAGGGCTTTCTCCTCCTTTCATCCCGAACCCTCGGGCGCTGTTTTGCGTATCGAACCGTGTCCCACTTCCTGGGGTGCAAATCCTTCCAAGACAAAAAGCAGAAGACGACTTCTGTGAGGATTGAAGCTAAATCAGTTTTGTTCAAAACTTTATGTTTCACGTCAAACGCATTATTGGGAGAGTACATAACGTTGCCAAACATAATGACACAAACAATTCGAGAAATTGAGCACAATTCCGTCTCAAAACGTAGATCTTGATGAAGTGATGTTCCCTTCCAATCTTCACAATCCCCCCCTTCCCCCAGTTGATTATGTTCCTGCCGAAGACGGCAAGCAGCCTATCAACTTGGATAACACTCCGGAGAGTGGACTTTGTGTGTGCAGCACGCCAATCTATAAATGCGGAGACGAGGATAACATCACAAAAGACTGGGGAACCATAAAGGGACACCAGCGGAGGAAAGGGGCGGTAGCCTGGAACCTGATCAGGGTACAGGCTAGACAGCGCGTGTCAGAAGAACCGATGACGCAGTCAACAGGAAGTCGTCACAGTGTCATGAAGAATGACACAGTCTACGGGAAGCTGACATAGTACTGTCAGGACCGATAGTTCTAAGGGAGTACATAAGGAGTCACCAAGACACAAAACAAGCGAGAGCACCGCTATTCATGCTGATACTCCACCTATGACGCAGGTGACATATAATACTAGTACTCCACCTATGGCACTGGGGACATAGAACCATAACCTGGTAGCAAACAAAAATTATTAAGGAACGGCGGAAAAACAGGAAACCAGAAGAAAGCCTTGTCTAAAATAAAAGGATGAGAAAGGATGAACCAAAAACCACTGTAGTACTCCGAAAATGTAGCAGCAAAAAACTTGGGTCATACCGAGCTGAGCTGAGACCAAAATGGAAATGTAACCATCCATGGTAAGCGCAAAAATACTATTCATCCAGAATAGTAGGCACCAAACCAGAAAATCACAGGGAGGCCAAACAGAAATCAATCCCAATACCAAAGGAAGGGGAACAACGGTGACTGAAAGAACCGAGAACTTAACCTAAAGAGAAGACTGAAAAAAAAATCGTATATCAAAGTTGGGGAACAACGGTATAGAAAAACCGATCCGGGAATAGGAACCTAACGCCAATCAATGATAACCAAAGAGACGGATTGAAATATCGTGTGAGAGCAGCACACGAGAGAATCAAAACCTAAAGGACGCAGACAAGAGGACACTAAAGACTACGATGGAAAAAAAAAAGTCGATGGAAAAATCCACTACCTTAAAAACTATTCTTAGCATAGAATTCAGGACTAGGTTGGGATGAAAAAACCATGATGAACTGGTTTCTCACTCAAAGATGGAAGTAAGAAGATGTATGAAAGTTAATTATCATAAATCCCCAGCTACGGCACTAACGAAAAACAGTCTAAGAGGTGGGTATCGCACCGCAAAGAACTCGTGCACTCAAGACAAACCAAGCGCCTAACTAAAGCAAACCAAACCTGCAGCAACTGAAAAAATCCAAAGGATGCGAAGTTAAAATTTCCAAGAAACTTGTAACCAACAAAGGAAACACAGTTCAATGAACAATAGAAGGGTAGATGTACAACCATAGTACATAAAACCTATTGTCCACCTGAAAAATAGTAAACGCATAAAAAGGACTTCAAAGAATTTACTGCAAAGGAAGGAATGAAAGGGCGCTTGAAATACACTCGGAAGAACAAGAAAGAGGTGAGCGGCGGTACATCTGCAAGTACAACTGCAAGGACATCTGCAAGTACAACTGCAAGATGACCCAGCCCACCAAATTACAGTAAAATCCAAAGGGAAATAACTACTACACTCCACAAAAAGTTATAATCACGTGAGGGGCTGGTGATCTAAAAACAGTGTGGAGTAAAAAGAAATAGCTAATCTATGATGAGCTCCACCGAACGAACCATCTGCCTATGGAACTAAGAGTCAGAAACCATCAAGACGCTATAACGGTGGTCTGAATTAAGTACCACCTTCCACCAAAACCAAGAAAGACAGCTGAAAGGAAGCTGCCTAAACAAAGCGTCGTAACGCTCCACCAATCTAGACTACCCTATAAGTCAGTCTAGGAGGTGCTGAGGAATAGGCACTCACACATAGGGCCATGTTAACCTACGTATGAGAACCAGCAGCACCTAAAACAATGAATCCTGGGTTGACTGTAACACCCCAGCCATACGCAGTATCAAGCTAGACCAGTGTTCAAGATCATCACTTACCCATTCGGCAACGGCTACATCATCACATGGGCTTGACCCGAGTAATCCACCAGGGACGACAGGAGGCGTCGGAATTATCGACACCCGCGAGCCATCCGAGGTGGTCGGAGGTTGGCGACTATTAGTCAATGGACCTGATCCAGGTACCACTATGATCGAAGGCTGTCTAAATCCTAAAGCTTCACCGCTAAAACGTGGCACAGAGGAGGGCCTGGCGACCCCCTGAGATTCGGCTAAGATTATAGTTGGATATCCAACTCCCACCCGCCCTAAAACTTCACACACAATACAGCAAGATCAGGCCCTGGTCTAGAATGCAACAATGATACATCCCAGCCAGGCCAGCCAACAACAATTGGGGTTGTTAAAGGGCGTAGGGAATTACCGGTAACACATAACATATCACCGTTTGATGACAGGAGGGATGCAAGCGGGCACGGGGACCCATACTAATGGGAGAACCCAGAAAGACAGTTTAGAACTGAACTGGAGATAGAGAGTACATCACTACTCACTACTAACTGGCGCAACATTGGAAACCCAAATATAATAACCCTTACTCACCAGGGAATACCCAACCAGTCTACCAAATAATGCCTTTCTAACTAGCTTGTTGCGTGACTGCCCAATACTAAGATTACATAGCAAGGGCAACCAAACAAACGCAACAACGACACATCAGGTGCAACCCCAAAGAAAAGCTCCGAAGGAGTCTTGTCTCCCTAGATGAACACGCGATTGCAAAGATAACACACTAGCACCATGCTGAGCAGTGTCATCATCAACAACTCATGCATGCCCCAACTAATCGAGATCAACCATGCCTCTATACCACTTAACTAAAAATTCCTAAGCCCTATCAGAACTCAAACACTTGAACCCAAACTCACGTAGCTAAGGCATACACCTAAGGGGGGAACCAGGGGCACGGGAAGACAAAGTAGTAACCTCTGTCGAACCACGGAACGCACCCAGGGGTCACAAGGAGCCTAAGAGAGAAAAATATCCACCAAGATATCATGCCAAAGATCCTCCACGGCCGCTGGACTAGGGCCAGGACGGCGTCCACTGCGGCCTGTAGCATGGGCGAAGTCCGGCGCTGCGAGACCTGGGATCACAGAAGGTGGGGAAGCGTTAGGTCGAAGTCGAGATTTGAGGTATGGGAAAAAGGAGACGAGAATGACAGTGCAGCAAGTCACACCTGGTGCAGAAAATCGCACCGATGGCAGAAAATCGCAAATCGCAAGGGCAGAATTCGAACATTTATCGCTAGGATGCGAAGAGCAGAGCCGAGGCATGTAAAGGTCCTAATATCCCGCCGTCGATGATCAGTCAATCCCAAGTCCCCCCCTCTATCGCTCGACTCACCCGGTTGGGGGGTAGAGGGAGCAGCACCCGTAGTGGTGCTGACCATACCCCCCTGCTTCCTACCACCTCCAGAATCTCCAGGTCCAGACGCGTAGGTCGTCCTCCTCTGGCGAACCCTACGGCAGTGCCGGCGATCCGCCAGCTTGATCAAAAAAATTCTCCAGAAGGTAGCACAGAGCCACTAGAGCGCAAGCTCATGCCAGTAGCCGACCGTCGGCTGGGCAGAGCAAAGGGGGCAAAGACGACGTAGACATCAGCAGGGAGCTTGGTCGGCTTGGCAACCTCCGGTATGCAGGCAGAGCCTCAAACACCGGAGAAAGGTTAGCGACGTCAAGGACGCGAGCAGACGAAGACGGGGTATCTCCACCGATGTCCAGGCTAGTCGCCGACTTGAGTCTGCACGTCACAGTCATCTACGACAGACGGGAGGAGGCGACAGACGGCAGGGGAGGAAAAGGAAGAGAAGATGGAGGAATGACCGGGGGGGGTTACTTCCACGATGGCGGAAGGACTCTCATGACCGCTAGCAGAGGCAGCTGGTGCACAAACGTCTAGCCAATCATCAAGAGGAGCCGTTCCTCCGTTGGAAGGATTGGTCGCAGCCATCGCTGAGAATGATACTGCGCATCCCGCGCGTCCAGGAAAGACCATCCATGTCATGGAGTTTCTCAAAATGGCGGGAGGTCCTCGCGGAAGTTGCATCGCAAAGCAGTGGTAGTCAATGAAGGGCCGTATAACCTATCAGCTTGGATAACACTCCGGAGAGTGGACTTTGTGTGTGCAGCACGCCAATCTATAAATGCGGAGACGAGAATAACATTACAAAAGACTGGGGAACCATAAAGGGACACCAGCGGAGGAAAGGGGCGGTAGCCTGGAACCTGATCAGGGTACAGGCTAGACAGCGCGTGTCAAAAGAACCGATGACGCAGTCAACAGGAAGTCGTCACAGTGTCATGAAGAATGACACAGTCTACGGGAAGCTGACATAGTACTGTCAGGACC
The DNA here is from genome assembly GCA_013435795.1 of Chlamydomonas sp. ICE-L. Taxonomy (NCBI): domain Eukaryota; kingdom Viridiplantae; phylum Chlorophyta; class Chlorophyceae; order Chlamydomonadales; family Chlamydomonadaceae; genus Chlamydomonas; species Chlamydomonas sp. ICE-L. The sequence goes on from JACBWV010000138.1 coordinate 15,825, forward strand.
GATAGTTCTAAGGGAGTACATAAGGAGTCACCAAGACATAAAACAAGCGAGAGCACCGCTATTCATGCTGATACAGCCCAAAAGGCTGGAACAACGTAACCAAGTTCACATCCAAGTTCTACATGACTACATGCCAGTGGAGGGATGTTGGCCCGCCCTCTCTCTTCCCCCTTCCCTACCCAGGGCCTTGAGCTATGAGACAATGGATATTTCCTTGCACAAGCGGCCTTGTTGCATCCGCCCTCCGAATATTATGGTGGTTGCACCCGGGTGCACCTAAGACATTCGGCTTATCCAGCCCGCCATTACTTGCACGAGATGCACCAAGATATCGCAAGCTTGGGCTGACCGCAAATGCTGCCTGAAGATGGCCCGACAGCAACAAAAATGGGGAGGTTCTCTCGGAGAATATGGAGTAAGCAGAGGGCTGATGGCCAGAGAGCATCCTGAGCGGCCAACCTTCTTCGTCCGAGTTATCACAAGACCCCGGGCCACGATGACTGGAACACTAGACACGCCAATCTACACGATTCATATCCTCGCTTGTTGTATCTCGCATTGTGCGTACGCTTTTGGCGATATGGTTTCAAAACACTACTATGGCAAGATATCTCAGAGACGGAATATATTCAGGCTGGCCAAATCGACATTTTCCCCAGGGATCTCGCACGTGACGGTGCAAGCTCGAACTAGACATTGGACCACATACCACACACAAAAAACCAACTTCTCATTTCCTTCATGGCAATGAGGGGGCCCTGATGGCAATTGTAGACATAAATTTATCTTCGCCCCAGATATGAGCTTCGGGGAGCTGGCTCGTATCCATTTAAGATGATGCCGCTCTCGTTCGCCGTTCGCGTTCGCTACAGTTTGTCATGATATCCTCGAAATATCCTCGAAATATCTTCCGAACCGTCGAAAAACCTTTAGCAGTTGGGGGGATAAAGCGCGCCAAAGTTGACCTGTCGGATTAAGATTGGATTTCCCCACAGGAAGATATCCCGAGCAGCCCGGAAAGAGGGCGCCACGCTGGCTGACACGCTGCCCAGCGTGGATAGCAACGCTCCTGGGATATCACCAACTTGGTGATATCTTGGCAAGATATAAGCATTGTGATGATTAACTGTGAAGAAGCAAGTATAGCATCTTTCTTCCGTATGCACCAAGCGTTGTACAGTGAAATGTTAATTACATTTAAGCAGAACAGGGTAATGCTGGCTCTTTGATCCTCTGGAGACCCTGCCTCCGGTCGATTGCCTTCATGAGCGGACGTCTATCGCTGCCTGGGCAGCTGGAAAGCGAGCCCAAGGCGGCGCCCTCTACCTTACCTATGCCAGAGAATAATAGCGCAAGTAGCACCACCCTATCAGTGTTGGTGGTTGACTCTAGTGCCACGGGTCGTAAGCATTCGTCCCGACTGCTGAAAGAGTGTGATTACTTGGTAAGCGCTGCTTGGATAATTGGGGAAGTTTTGCCGTAGACATGATTTCGACTGAAGGAGTCGGTGGTAGTTGGGATGAGCCCGCGAGTTTTTGTTGGCAGGGGAAATTTACGCAATGTCTTGGCCACACTCACGTGCCTGCCGCGCATAGAGAAATGCAGTAAAGTTGCGATGAGAAGGGTATTTGCTGCCTTGGGCTACAAGAATCAAGCGGACAGAATATATCTCATTGCTTTTCTACCTTGCCCTTCCAGCGAGGTCCGCGCCTATGAATTCTCCTTGCATATTACGATTCAATCACAAGAACTCTTGCGAGTTCGACTTCCTACGTTTAGTGTGGCTGGGTTGGGTGCGGGGATGGGGGTGGGGGGAATGCGAACTCGTCTTCCTATCTCGAGCAATCTTGTTTAGTGCCAGCGACCCCTCTGTTTGCTCGCATTCGTTTTATACCGGCTTTACGCTGTAGTCTTTTGTCAGAGTCCTTAGACATTTCAGCCCGCGGGGGTCTAGTCACAACGCTCTAGGGATTCCAGGATCGGTGGTGGAGCTTCAAAATGCACTTTCACCATACCTGTTTATGATATCATATGTTATCATGGGATGTGTGACTCAAGCCAAAGCAGCTGCTTCCATGTGAAATCATACAATAAAAATTGTACGATATCACATGATATCGTCAACAGGTATGGTCAATCTCATATGATCTGCCGACCCCTACTGTTGGGTGGGTGACTAGCCCTGTTGACTAGCCCTGTTGTGCTTTGCTTGTGTCGCTTGGCTGCCAGCTGCTATCCTTTCAAGTGAGGAGAACTCCTGGTGTAACAGGATAGCCTGCTACTAGTCTATATCTCTGGTCTATGTACCTTGGATTCAGTATCTTGACATCTCAAGTACGCCTTTTGATATGCCCATGCCCTACATATTGCTGCTTTATAGACGTCGCTGTCTTTACATTCTTATGTTTTTTGGTAGCCATCGGATTCATGGAACTGTCTTCTCATCTCATTACATCTCCTATCAACAGGGCCTCAAACCTATATATTATTGCTGCTTTATACCCATTAGTCTAGCGTTCTGTTACCCTTATTTCAGAGCCTGGTCTGCCCATCAGTGCGTCTCCTACCAGCAGACTGCCACCTGGACCTCTCACCCTAAGATACACCTGTCCTTTCAACATACCACAATGTCTGACGTTTCTATTCTCCCCTTTCCCCGCAGGTCCAGACAGTGCACAATAGGAAGGCAGCCCTTGAATTTTTGTTGAGCCCCAAGGGAGCCAGCATAGATGTAGTTCTCAAGGAGCACGAGCCCCCGAAATCTGATGCTGCTCATTTTCTGAGTAGCTTGGCTAGATCTGGAGTCAACACACCCGTCATAGGTAGGGAAAGGCTAAGTTATTTAATATGAGTCAATGAGTATTATTAGGAAATGTTAGTTAATATTAGACTGTCTCACCAGATTTTTGTTTTGTTTTGAAAAACGATTATTTTTGTGACGCTACAATAATATTAGTTTATATTAGTTTCAAACACTAACTTTAGTTGCCGTTCCCTAGTCATAGGTATGAGGGCATGTTTTTCCCCCAGCTACGAGCAGCAGCTGCCAGGCAGCTCCCTGAGCCAGCCACTGGGCCAATCCCCAAGATTTTGACAGTTCTGGGCAGCAGATTCTATTAGCTTACTGATGCACTAGGTTGCTTTCGCTTTGGATGAATAGCCAGGAAGGGGAGGAGGAGCTGCCTAAAAGCTGCAGCTTTTATCTGAAAAAAACACCGTACAAAAGAGAAGATGCATCTGGCATGAATCCGATCAATGCCATGATACTAATAGGCAACGGCAGACTAACTATCTGGCAGCTGGGCTTCTCAAGTTTGAAGGTCCAGCTGGGCATGTTGGGTGCTTTGCATGCTACGCAGCAATTACCCCTAGTAATGAGAACGCCTTGTGGGGCGTGGTATTAAGGGAGCCCCGTCTTTCGGCGGTAGAGAATGGGCTGCTACTTTACCTGGACAAAGCTACCATGGCGGTTGACAGCGACCGCGAACACTACAGCACACCCTTAGGGATTCGAACCCAGCACCTTCATCTGTTCAATAAATGATCAACCATTGAACCAATTGTTTAAACGGGATAACTAGAGGCTGATCGTACAGCATACATACAGGACTACTACACGTGTACAATTACTGCTACAATTACTACTTGTTTCATAACCTGACACGCTTCACCATAGCCTGCTCGCCCACAGTAGCTGCACGACATATGTGTAGGGAATGGCAATTCGGTATCATATGGTATTATATGATGCCGGCAGTCTGACTAGGCTAAAGTTACCATTTATATACAATATCATTTGATGCAATTTGTATAAATACCTAATTTGTATGAATATAATATCATATACTCACATATCCTCGCATAACCACCACCACCCAACCACCCAACCACCACCACCTAACCACCACTGAACCACCACCACTTAACCACCACCACCTAACCACCACTGAACCACCACCACCTAACCACCACCTAACTACCACTTAACCACCACTTAACCCCTTAACCACCACCTAACCACCACTCAACCACCACTTAACCACTTAACCACCACTTAACCACCACTTAACCACTCAACCACCACTTAACCACCACCTAACCACCACTTAACCACCACCACCACCTCTAGCACAGCCTGCCACCACCTAACCACCACCTTGTCCCTAACCTTTCCCATTCGCAGTAATGAGTTCCCAGAACGACCCTGAAGAAGTGATCAAATGCGTCACCAAGGGTGCACTAGACTATCTCGTGAAGCCTTTGAGGCAGAACGAACTAAGGCTTATATGGACCCGCGTGTGGTTCTGGCGAAATGTAAGTTTTGATGATGATGATGATGTCAATGAGAAGTACATATTTCGCAAAGCCCCCCCTTCTGGGTGGCGAGAGCCCACAGATTCGCCCGTTGTCTGTCTGTGCAACCGACCAACGACTGAGACAAAGCCTGACACGTCAGCCAACCGATAACTAACTGGCTTCGGTCAGCTCCAGTCTGTTACCATCTGTCGTTCCGTTGCCAACTATCTCCGCCAATTTTCCGCGTCGCTTGCGTTGCTGCCTAGGACTTGTTCTTGGCGCCCTACTGGACTATTGCAGATGTTTATGTTGTAGTCCTATGTTAGTTCCAAACAAGGGTACCAGGCTGTTAATAACAATAATAATAACAATAATAATAATACTAACAATTAATAATAATAATAATAATAATAACAACAACAGGAGGATGCCAGGAGCCATAGAAAGTCCGGCACGGCCCATGTTGGGGTATCGGGCAGTGGTTTCTATTAGGGGATACGTGATTTATCGATACCCCCGGGTCCAGCGATATTCTGGGCACCTTCTTGGGGGGTACCCCCCCCTTCCCTCCCCGCCCCCTTGCCAACCTTTTCCTAACTTTTTTCTGACTGCTCCGTCTCATCTCTGGAGAAGTGCAACGACTTCTTCCTAATGCAAGCGTTCATATTCCATACTTTCCAGACACCTGCTATGTAATTCAAGCTCGATTTGCTTTCGCTTTCGAGTTCAAGTTCGAAACCTTGCTAGCTGTACCGGTGATCTGCTGCTTATCCTGGTCTGGGTTTGGCATGGATGTATCAATTAGCACTGCAAAGTCGAATGGGACCATCGAGGAGTCTATTCACGACGAAAGTTCATCCAAGAGGCAGCATGTCGACCTGAGCGATAGCCACCTGCTGTCTGACAACGATGACGGATGCACATGTCCTCTTCGTGCTCGGTCGGCAACTGATTTCGCGGGGTCGCAACAGTTCGAGCAGCACAAGAAGTTCTGCAAGGGTACTCAGGCGAAAATCCCTCCATGTCAGTACCATGGAAGTACGGAATGGAGTCCCACCACAAGGAAAAGCACAGTGGTGTGGCTCAAGTACCCCCAATTAGGGCTTACGAGGTGGCACACATGGCAGCTGTGATGAGCAAGTTGAAGCCTCGACAGCCTCAACTATAGTTTCTTGTCTGATGTGCTTTTTGGGGAACAGAGCAAGTTGAAGGCCTGATAGGGGCATAATCAACTTAACAATAGCTTCTTGTTGTGTACTCAGAGCAGAGCAATTTATGGACCCTTACAGGCCCATACAATGATTTGAGACATGGCTTGTATTTTAGGCCACAGGCAGCAAATTCTAGGCAGCTGCCCTGGCTGGCTATTCACCCCAAACTAAAGCATGCTAGTGCACCTTGAAGCTGACATAATCATGGTGGGCGCAGGTGGTCGTTACATTTAGACCTTTTGGTAGGTTTCATGAAGCAAGCCCATGCACGTTTCAGGCCAATACCAGGCAAGTCAGTTATAAACTATGTTAAAGGAAAGCAAGGAATTATAAGGCAGCTAAATTTTTGAGTTATCTGGGGGGCATATTGGATTAATTTTTAATCGTGTTCAAGTCGTGTTTAGAAACAATCCACAACATTCCCTGGGGTTTTGAAAATGCAGGGTACTAAAGGAAATGATCTGCCACAACATGGGCTAGGTGTTATCTAAATTTGGTGGGGTGGGGTACCCCCCCCCCCCCCCCCCCCCCTTTTTGACTCTTCCAACTTTTCTGGGGGGGTACCAGATATTTTTGTCACCCTCCCGATAACAATAATAATAATACTAACAATTAATAATAATTATTATTATTATACTAACAATAATAATAATACTAACAATTAATAATACTACTACTAATAACAACAAATCCAGAACCCAGGTAGAACTCATCGGCGAGTCGTATGCAAATAAAATTGTTCACAAAACTATCGACTACTTGTTAAGATTCATCCGCCCTAAAAAGACAAGTGAACAAGTTCTATGCAGCGTCGCCTGCGACGCTAAAAAATGGCGGAGAGTGATCGCGAGGGAGCGACAGGTGGCAACGGAAGCGAGTTAGTTACGAGGCCGTTGGCTGGCGTGTCAGGCTTCATCACGGTCAGATGGATGGATGGATGGTTGGACAGACAAATGGGTAACACTGGGGGCTCTCGCCCCCCAGATGGGGAGGCTCCGCCAAAAAGGAAACCTACACAGAAGCACCTTGTATGCCTTATTACGAGGCTTGAGGTTGAGGGGGCCAGCCCGTTTGCTTGCACTGGAGCCAACCACAAAAAGAAACCTACAAAATATTTACCAACCTGGCTATCCGATTGCTTGGTCTGATAGCGGTCTACTGGCGGCCAGGGGTTGCTTTGGATGTTTGTTGGCTTGGCCTGATTGCAGTCTTCTGGTGGCCAGGGGTTGCTTGGTGTTGGTTGGCTTGGCCTGATCGCAGTCTTCTGGTGGCCAAGGGTTGGGTTGGTGTTTGTTGGATTGGCCTGATCGCAGTCTTCTGGTGGCCAAGGGTTGGGTTGGTGTTTGTTGGATTGGCCTGATCGCAGTCTTCTGGTGGCCAAGGGTTGGGTTGGTGTTTGTTGGATTGGCCTGATTGCAGTCTTCTGGTGACCGGGGGTTGCTTTGGTGTTAGTTGGCGTGAGTTGGTGATTGGGGGTTGGGTTGGTGTTGGTTGGTGTTTGGGGGGTAAGGTTGGTGTTTGTTGGCGTGGGTTGGTGTGTTGCTGTTTGTGTGTGTGTGTGTGTGGGGGGGGGGGGGGGGGGGGGGGGTGATGAGAAGGGAAGTTTGGTGGACGACTGTCTTCTCCTGCGACCTTCTCCTCCAGGTGCTCCTTGTAGCCCCCCCCACCCCACCCCACACACACACGCCTTACTGTAAAGGGGTGCCGCTTTGTGCCGCACACTACAAAAACCCATGAGCTACTCAACCTTTTTGAAATCAGGCTTGAGTAGCCCACCCAGGTACACAACCTTGCCTAGATAAATCTGAAATAAAAAACACTGCCTGCCGGTGGTCTTAATCCTGCTGAATCGTGTCCATGCCCGTCCAGCATATTTTACTATTTCTATTAACCCTTTTACTATTTTACTATTTGTGTCTTCCCTGGATTTGTAATAACCCTTTAACTATTTTAATATTTGTATTTACCCTTTTACTATTTTACTATTTATATTTACCCTTTCACTATTGTACTATTTCTATTTACCCTGGCTTTGTATTTATCCTTTTACGATTTTAATATTTGTATTTACCTTTTTACTAATGTACTATTTCAATTTACCCTTTCACTATTGTACTATTTCTATTTACCCTGGCTTTGTATTTATCCTTTTACGATTTTAATATTTGTATTTACCTTTTTACTAATGTACTATTTCAATTTACCCTTTCACTATTGTACTATTTCTATTTACCCTGGCTTTGTATTTATCCTTTTACGATTTTAATATTTGTATTTACCTTTTTACTAATGTGCTATTTGTATCTACTCTTTTATCATTGTACTATTTTTATTTACCCTGGATCCTTCACCCTCCCTGCAGCGCGGTTTCAGCCTCTGTCAGTTAGATGCCCACAAGCAGGAAGGTGCCGAGAACGCAGCTAGCCAAGATAAGAGCACCACTGTCAAATCAGTGGGTGCTGATGGGACAAGCTGCGGAAAACAGGAGGGCGCCTGGTAAATACAGCATTGTTGTTATTGGTGGTGGCGCTGGTGTTGTTGGTGCTGGTGTTGTGGTGGTGGTTGTGGTGCTGGTGTGGTGCTGGTGTGGTGGTGGTGGTGGTGTGGTGGTGGTTGTGGTGCTGGTGTGGTGGTGGTGGTGGTTGTGGTGCTGGTGTGGTGGTGGTGGTGGTTGTGGTGCTGGTGCTGGTGCTGGTGTGGTGGTGGTTGTGGTGCTGGTGTTGTGCTGGTGGTGGTTGTGGTGGTGCTAGTGTTGTCCTAGTGTTCTCCCTCACACACACAGCCATATATTCACTCCATCCTCTCTTGCCAGCCTGTCCACATGCTTGCAAAGAATTCAAGGAGGGGTCTTGGTCAGCGAAGCATCCTCCCACCCTATGCATGCCATGCCACTGCCTGCTGGTCGGACTGTATATATATTAACTCGATTGATCCATCCCTCTCTTTCTAGCCAGTCCACATATTCCCTGTGTGTGTGGGGCGGGGTGGGGGGGTAGGCTACCAGCCTGCTTAGCCACCACCATACATACTGCCACTCCACCACTACCGCCACCACGTACTCACACCATCCATCCCTCTCCCTCTTAGGGCCACTGCACCCAAGGACGGCAGCTCAGAAGATGACATGTGATGCGATGTATGCATACTAACATATACTGCCACGCCACCACTGCCACTACCACGTACTCACACCATCTGCCCATCCCTCTCCCTCGCAGGGATACTGCACCCAAAGATGGCAGCTCGTAAGATGATGTGCAAGGCAATGTAGGCATAATCACACGTACTGCCACACTACCACCACCTCCATACATATTGCCACACCACCACCATCACCATACATACTGCCACACCACCACTACCACATACTCACACCATCCATCAACCTCCCTTCCACTCAGGGATGCTGCACGCAAGGACGGCAGCTCAGAAGATGACGTGCGAGGCAGTGTAGGCATACTCACACATACTGCCACACCACCACAACCACCACCGTATAGTCAAACCATCCAGCCATCCCTCCCCCACTCGCGCCCAAGGATGGCAGATCAGAAGATGACGTGCAAGGCGGTGTAGGTATACTCACACATACTGCCACACCACCGCCACCGCCACCACCACCACCATACATACTTCCACACCACCACTACCACCACCTTATCATCACACCATCTGGCCATCCCATACCCGAAGATGACGTGCGAGGCGGTGTAGGTATACTCACACATACTGCCACACCACCGCCACCACCACCACCATACATACTGCCACACCACCACTACCACCACCGTATAATCACACCATCCGGCCATCCCTCCCCCAATCAGGGACGCTGCACCCAAGGACGGCAGCTCGGAAGATGACGTGGGAGGCAATGTAGGCATAATCACACCACCACCACCACCACCATCACCATACGTACTGCCACACCACCACTACCACCACCGTGTAATCACACCATCCGGCCATCCCTGTCCCATCCAGGGACGCTGCACCCAAGGACGGCAGCTCGGAAGATGACGTGCGAGGCAATGTTGGCAGCTCTGGAGATCGCTCCAAAGAGGACGGCTCAGGAAATGACACACGAGACAACTTCGGATGCGGTGGTTCCGGCCAGTCTGTAGAGCCTGGTTGCAAGGACGGCAATGATGAGAGTGGAATCCGAGAGAACAGGTGGGTCACTAAATGCTAATACTACTAATAATATGATGATGGGCGAGGGCGTTTGCCTCGAGCGTATCATAAGCTATTTAAAGCTTTGTTTTGCCTTTGCCTGATAAAATGAGTATTTTAAGACTTATTTTTAAAAGGCAAAGGCGTCTTATTTAAAAGGCAACGTTAACTAGATTTGCAAGAAAGTCTTTCACAGGCAGGGGCATTGGTGCATTTCAGGGTGCTACAAAGCGCGCGCAACAAAAAAAAAAGCAGCGCGATTTTGCGCACGCTTTTTGAGCCCCACTGTGCGTTTCGCACATTTTTCAACCCCCTGTGGGCGCATCGCGCAGTTTTTGCGCTTTTAGCACTAAAAAGCGCTGGCCAATTTGACGTTTGTGCGTTTGAAGCGCTGACCAATTTGTCAAAATGTAGTACCTTGGTGCATGTTCTTTTGTTGATGAAATGGCCCAATATTTTGTTGTTTAAGTTTTTGAGGCACCAATGCCCCTGCCTGTAGAAGACTCTCTCAAAAAGGATGGCACACAAATCTTATAAAATTGACTAATATGAAGCTAAGGTTTCACTTCAGGGATTACTCATAAGCTTGTGCTACAATTATATTCCCCTATTTTTGGCAGAGCCCCCTCTTCAAGGGGACGGGAGCCCCCATGTTTACCCATTTGTCCGTCCGACAAAAAAATTGAAGCCTGAAGTTAGCCAACGGTCGCGTAACTAACTCGCTTCAGTAAGCTCCATCGTTGCCACCTTTCGTTCCGTTGCCAACACACTCCGCCAATTTTCCGCGTCGCTTGCGATGCTGCATAGGACTTGTCCCTTGGGTTCACCTGTGTTGAAGGTTGGTCTCAGCGTCTCGTGCCCATTGAAGCCATATCATTCCAGTCCTATCAAGTTGACTCAATCAGTCCAAGCCAAGCCAATCCGACTCGATTCAATCCAGTCCAAGCCAATTCAGTCCAGTCCTACCAATTTGACTTAATCAGTCCAGTCCAGTCATCATGTTTTTCCAAAAACTTGCCAACTTGGTCATTCTCTGGAGGGGGTACGCATGTGTGTGTGTGGTGATGGTGGTGGTGGGTGGGTGGGTGGGTGGGAGTCCAAGTTCTGGCTGTCCTCTCTTAGTAAACTCAAATATTATAATCTTAATAAAATAAAATAAATCTGAATACAAATGTTGTGCCAATGCTGCTTATAAAGCCAATCCAACTCAGTTCAATCCAGGCCAAGCCAATTCAGTCCAGTACTACCAATTTGACTTCATCAGTCCAGGCCAGTCATTCTAAGTTGTGCCAATGCTGCTAGTGCCAATCAAACTTGGTCACACTACGTTATGTGACACTGTTCACCAGTTGGCACGAAGCTATCCCTTTCTTGGGTCATCACTGGCCTTCCTAAGACTATGCAAAGTAAGCACTAAGCTGTCCTTTGGTGCATGTCTTCTGTGCAGCTCGCCTCTTTGGATCCCCCCCCTTCCCCACCTTACCCCACCCCCAACCGCAGTCATCCCACACTCCATGCCACCTGAACCCAACCCAACCCAACCCAACCCCCACCTTCCCCCAACCCCCACCCCACTCACCCCAACCCCCGCTCCACTCTTCTGTGCAGCTTGCCTCTTCGAACTCGAGAGCGGGGTGTGAGAGGATCCGCTGAAAACAAAACCACCAGTGAAAGCGTGGCCACCCAAGTCGGCTGCCAGTCCAATGAAACTCCCCCCCGAGCTGCACAGGATGCATCTGGACCCGTCTGTGCCAGCGAAGACAAGAGTGAGTTCACATGAAGATGGCATGTACCCGTTTATGTACTTGCCCCTTCTCACTAGATAGAGCTCTAGTCACATGCTCCCACTTGAGGATGCAGCTCATCACGTCATCACCAGCCAAGAAAAGAGTGAGTTCTGATGAAGATGGCATGTACCCATGTATGTACTTGCCCCTCCTCACTAGACAGAGCTCTTGTCACATGGCTCCACTTGAGGATGTGTCTGGCCACAGCAGCAGCAGCCTAGGCAAGAGTGAGTTCTGATGAAGATGGCATGTGCTCATGTACGAACTTGCCCCTCCGCTCTAGACAGAGCTCTTGTCACATGGCTCCACTTGAGGATGTGTCTGGCCACAGCAGCAGCAGCCTAGGCAAGAGTGAGTTCTGATGAAGATGGCATGTGCTCATGTACGTACTTGCCCCTCCTCTCTAGACAGAGCTCTTGTCACATTCTTCCTCTTGAGGATGTGTCTGGCCAAAACAGCAGCAGCCTAGGCAAGAGTGAGTTCTGATGAAGATGGCATGTGCTCATGTACGTACTTGCCCCTCCTCTCTAGACAGAGCCAGTTGTCACATTCTTCCACTTGAGGGTGTGTCTGGCCAAAACAGCAGCAGCCTAGGCAAGAGTGAGTTCTGGTGAAGATGGCATGTGCTCATGTACGTACTTGCCCCTCCTCTCTAGACAGAGCTCTTGTCACATTCTTCCACTTGAGGATGTGTCTGGCCAAAACAGCAGCAGCCTAGGCAAGAGTGAGTTCTGATGAAGATGGCATGTGCTCATGTACGTACTTGCCCCTCCTCTCTAGACAGAGCTAGTTGTCACATTCTTCCACTTGATGATGTGTCTGGCCAAAACAGCAGCAGCCTAGGCAAGAGTGAGTTCTGGTGAAGATGGCATGTGCTCATGTACGTACTTGCCCCTCCTCTCTAGACAGAGCTCTTGTCACATTCTTCCACTTGAGGATGTGTCTGGCCAAAACAGCAGCAGCCTAGGCAAGAGTGAGTTCTGACGAAGATGGCATGTGCTCATGTACGTACTTGCCCGTCCTCACTAGACAGAGCTAGTTGTCACATTCTTCCACTTGATGATGTGTCTGGCCAAAACAGCAGCAGCCTAGGCAAGAGTGAGTTCTGGTGAAGATGGCATGTGCTCATGTACGTACTTGCCCCTCCTCTCTAGACAGAGCTCTTGTCACATGGCTCCACTTGAGGATGTGTCTGGCCAAAACAGCAGCAGCCTAGGCAAGAGTGAGTTCTGATGAAGATGGCATGTGCTCATGTACGTACTTGCCCGTCCTCACTAGACATAGCTCTTGTCACTTGGCTCGACTTGAGGATGCGTCTTGCAGAGAGCAACAGCCTAGACACCCCTCCACACACACACACATGAGGATATGTCTCACCCCTACAGCGACAAGCCAAGACAAGAGTGAATTCTTATGATGATGATCATCATCATCATCATCATGATTATTACATTTTTATTGGTGCCGTACTGGACTCCAAGTGTGCCTGCTGCTTGACGGCAAGGTTACTACCAATCTTGAGTGCCTGCATGGGGCCCACCTGTAGCTAAACCTGAACCTGAACTTGTAGCTGGGAATCCCGTCAATGCCAGCCAAGACAAGAGCGAGTTCATAAGGACTGGGTCACTGGGCAGAACAGTTACTACAAATTGCTTGTTCACTGTGATTCTGGTGGTGCTTGGGAGAACCCCCCGGGTGTTATGGAGCTGGCCTGTTTTGGGTCAACTATAGGCAGTGCCTTTTTTTCGCATTTGTGGCGACCAAGGGCCGATTTCGCTCTAAACTCGCACACCTGAGGGTCGCACGGTGGTCGCACCTGGGTCACCGATTTGTCGACGGGTTGCAAAAAAAACTGACAATAGCCTGTCTGAGACAATATAAGGGTAATGTAATGAATCTGCTTGCAGAACAGTCTCTACAAATTTTGATTGCTTGCATAGGGCCCACCTGGTCATGTAGCTGGCAATTCGAATGCATGAGTGAATTGTCTGGACTGCTCCTCATACTTACCACTTATTACTTATTACGTACTTATCACTTATTCCTGATCACTTATTACTAATTACTTATCACTTATTACTTATTACTTATCACTTATTACTAATCACATATTACTTATCACCATCACTTGAAGCTAGGATGCTGTACTACTTATCATCCATGCTGAATACGTACCATCATGCTACATGTCCAGTCTGACTTCACGCGAACTGAAATTGTTACATGATGTAATTAAGAATGCCGCCATCCTACCTGGAAGATGAAGTTGCAGATCCTCCTGCACACACACACACACACACATCTTTTGCCACCACATAATCCGACCTTCCCCTGCCAAGCCCCCCCCCCCCCCCCACCACACACACACATCTTTCACCACCACATAATCCGACCTTCCCCTGCCAAGCCCCCCCCCCCCCCCCACACACACACACACACACATCTTTCACCACCACATAATCCGACCTTCCCCTGCCAAGCCCCCCCACACACACACACACACGCACACATCTTTCACCACCACATAACCCAACCTCCGCCCCCCCCCCAAAAAATTACCTGACAGGCACTGTTCATGCATTGCGTCCATACGCCACACATGCAGCCTTTCACAAGCGCTACTTCAGTAGGCTCGGTGTCAAGTTGAGCAAGTCTGTCCAGGCACCCGGCGTCAACTCAGCGAGGAAGTCTGTTGAGGCGCCCTTTGAAGACGCCGCCTATGAGGCTGATCGTCCCAGCAGCCAGTCCAAGCCAGTACCTTCTCAGGGCAGCAGGCCTGAAGAGCTGACGTCCAAGATTAGCAACAAGAGACACTATGAGCAGAGCAAGGAGCAGCAGGGTCCATCACCACCCCACATCAAATCCCTTCTGGAGATGGGGGTTACCAATGTACAGCCTACGAACAGCAACAACAGACACGGTGAGCAGAGTGAGGAGCAGCAGGGCCCATCACCACCCCACATCAAGTCCCTTCTGGAGATGGGGGTTACCAATGTACAGCCTACGAACAGCAACAACAGACACGGTGAGCAGAGTGAGGAGCAGCAGGGCCCATCACCACCCCACATCAAGTCCCTTCTGGAGATGGGGGTTACCAATGTACAGCCTATGCACAGCCAAACCAAGGTGCAGCTTGTGAACAGCAACAAGAGACACCATGAGCAGAGCGAGGAGCAGCAGGGTCCATCACCACCCCACATCAAGTCCTCTCTGGAGATGGGGGTAACCAAGGTGCAGCCTATGAACAACCAAAACAAGGTGCAGCTTGTGAACAGCAACGGTCCATCACCACCCCACATCAAGTCCCTTCTGGAGATGGGGGTTATCAAGGTGCAGCCTATGAACAGCCAAACCAAGGTGCAGCCTATGAACAGCCAAACCAAGGTGCAGGTTATGAACAGCCAAAGCAATGTGCAGCCTATGAACAGCGTAACCAAGGTGTGGCCTATGGCCAGCCCAATCAAAACCGTTGCCATTGCTGCGCTACCATCTGCAAAGTCCATGGACCCCCCCAATGAAGGGGCAGTGAAGCTGAGGGAGGGGGTCAGCCAGGGGAACTCTGGTGCCAAGGGGTCAGCCATTGGGACCACTGCGCAAGGGACCTGCCATCAGACTTCAGGTGCAGGGCTGTTTAAACGTCCCTCCGGCGCAGGGGCTCAATCGAGTGGCCCTGGGGCGGATCAACCTGCTGAGGGCTTGGGTCCTACCCACGGCTCGGGCCATGCCACCCTCGGCTCAAGCTTGGGGCCTACCCACGGCTTGGGCCATGCCACCAAAGGCTCAAGCTTGGGTCCTACCCACAGTTCGAGCTTTGGTTCTACCCCCGGTTCCCACCATAACATGCAGTCACTACCTGCAGCTGTGCAGCTAGAGAGCATGTCCAACATGGAATCTCCCAGCCCTTCCCCTGCCCCCTCGCATCATACTGCGCCCGTGCATCCGCCGCCCGCCTTCCCACTAGCGCCACAGCCCACAACGTCGTCTGCTCAACCTCCCCTGTGGCTCATGAACCAGAATCTGATGTCGGGCTCTCAAATGCATCCTCTTGGTGTGCCGCAGCTAGCACCGCCATTGCCACTCAATTCCATGCAGGGCATGCCGCAGTTGGTGCCGTCACTGCATCTCAATACCATGCAGGGAATGCCGCAGCTAGCACCGCCACTGCCACTCAATGCCATGCAGGGCATGCCCCAGTTGGCGCCGCCACTTGCGCTCAATGCCATGCAGGGCATGCCGCAGCTAGCGCCACCACTTGCACTCAATGCCATGCAGGGCATGCCGCAGCTAGCGCCACCACTTGCACTCAATGCCATGCAGGGCATGCCGCAGCTAGCGCCACCACTTGCACTCAATGCCATGCAGGGCAATCCGCAGCTAGCGCCACCACTTGCACTCAATGCCATGCAGGGCATGCCGCAGTTGGCGCCGCCACTGCACCTCAATTCCATGCAGGGCTTGCCGCAGCTAACGCCACCACTGCCGCTCAATGCCATGCAGGGCATGCCACAGCTAGCGCCACCACTGCCGCTCAATGCCATGCAGGGCGTGCCACCACTACTGCCACTCAATACCATGCAAGGCATGCTGCAGCTAGCGCCACCACACCCACTCAACGCCATGCAGGGCGTTCCACCCCTAGCTCCGCAACTGCTCCTCAACGCCATGCATGCTTACTCCGCGCAGTTGCAGCAGCAACAACAGATGCTGGCCATGCAGATGGCTGACGTGGCTCTTCATTACCAGCAACAGCAGCAGCAGGCCGCTGCAGCCAGGGCTCTGGCTACCCAGGAGCTTCTCATCCAGCAGCAACTCCAGGGTCTAGGCCAAGGACCCAGGTTGAGTGCGCCTAGCTGGCATCAACAGGTTGCTCAGGGGGGCACAAGCTCCCCCGCAGCTAGTGGAGGCGCACACCTCCCTGGGGGCGGGGCGATGCCCTCTGAGCTCAACCAGAAGCAAATTGATTACATCCCTGGGATCGGGGTGATGTCTTCTCAGTACAACCAGGAGCACAGTGATCAAGCCATGACAATACAGGCATCTCCCTTGGGGAACTGGAGTAAGGCTGCTGAAGGCAGCCAAGAACTCAAACGTAAACTGCGAGCTGATGCCATGGCAAGGTGGAAGGAGAAAAAGAAGGTTAGTTGTGGACCATCTACCCCCTTGACTCCAGGGATTCTTTGTACCGCTATATATAGCGATCGCTAGTTTTGACCCCTTTTTATCGAAATTATCGCTATAAAAAAGTTATAAAAAAAAGGTTTCCCTCCCCCCCCCCCCCCCCCCCCCCCCCCCCCCCCTAAAATGCACTTGAAAAGCTACAAAAAGCGTTTAAAATCCATAAAAAGCACTAAAGTGCTGTCCCTGGAAGAGCCCTTAAACCATAAAGCTAGAAGAAACCCACTTTCACGTTTGAAAAAAAATCACTGCTCCAGTGGTGCTAGTTTGACTCCTGTGGGCCTGGTTACCAATGAATATCAATATTTTACTGTGTACGATTATCTTAGTCATACGATATCGTACTTTACATCCCTAGTTTTGGTTCTTGTGCGTGATGAGCTCATTTCGATCGCATATATTTATATATACTGGTCTTAGTCTCTATTACTTCTTACATCTTGTTATTAATTAATGCTAGGAAGACATAAGCTAAATTGAAAACTGAAGTTGTTGATCGTAAACTTATCAAACCCGATGTATATTAGTATTATATGGATATGTTCATCAGGTGCTCATGTATTACTGCCTGGAGAAAGCAAGATTTTTACTAAATATTGAAAGGCGTCCTCCGCACCAACCATGTTTAGTGCTGGGGTAGCGCTTCAAAAAGAGGTGCTGGAAAAGATGAGCTCCCCTTCAAACACTTTTCAATATTTTCCAGCCTCTCATATTTTGCCCACTGTCCCTCTCTGACTGCAGAAACTGCAGAAGCTGCCCCTATATAAATGCATAAACTGAACTGTAAGTTAACCCTTACTGTCAATCTCTTACTGCAGAAACTGAAATCTAACTGAACTCTAACTGAACCCTAACTAAAACCCTTCTCCAACTGCAGACACTGACACACATGCACACCCTGCGTTACGAGAACCGGAAACGCTGTGCAGACACCCGCCCTCGAGTGAACGGCTGGTTTGTCTGCAGCAAGCTTGCGGCAGCCGATGACTCTGAGGCCACCAAAGAAATATGATTGAAATGAGTGAATGATCTGCCAAGGAACTAGGTTGTGCCCTTCAGGTCCAATCAAACGCGTTGGTCTGGTTAGTCTCCTCAAATGGCTGCCCAAGTTCATGCAGAGCATTGTACTTCACATAACATGTATGCACAGAGCATTGACGACAAGAACATATGCATGTGTTTCATGCATGCTGCCGCGAGCAGCACATTGATAAATATAATGCCCGCATCTGATAAATCCATGTGGGCATGATCAACGCATTGAGAGAAGTCCTATGCAGCGTCGCAAGCAATGCAAATTTGGCGGAGTGTGATGGCAACGGAATGAAAGGTGGCAACGATGGAGCTGGCCAAAGCGAGTTAGTTACGCGACCGTTGGCTGACGTGTCGGGCTTCAAGTTTTTCGGTCAAACGGACAAATGGGTGAACATGGGGGCTCCCGCCCCCTTGAAGAGGGGGCTGCGCCAAAAAGAAAGCTCACATGTGATTCATACATGCCGGCATTAACAACGCATTGAAAAATTGAATGCACACATTTGAGTTATCCATGTGGCATGAGCAACGCTTTGGCAAGTATAACGCATGTATGTGGCATGAGCAGCGCTTTGACTAGTACAATGCATGCATGCGATTACGATAAGGGCGCCTTCCCTAGTCAGTACACAGTTTGAATGGCTGGCAAAGGAACCTGAGAGAGATAGAGGTGGTGTGACTTCAAAGTGCTCTCTCTTTGAAGCCATGTCTGCCTAAGCTTGATAAACCATCCAAGGTAAGAAGTGTGGTTTGAGGTGTGTAATCTTCACATCCCCTTGGTCATCTATGATAGAGTTATCTACTTGAGGCTTTGACTATTATCTAGTGTGCAAGGTGTGTCTTAAGGCATAAAATCTCCACATCCCTTTGGTCATCTATGGGAGAGTTATCTCCTTGAGGCTTAGTTGTTAGCCAGAGTACAAGGTGTGGTTTGAGGTGTGGAATCTTCGCATCCCTTAAGTCATCTATGAGAGAGTTGTCTTCTTGAGGCTTTGACTATTATCTGGAGTGTAAGGAGTGGTTTAGGGTGTGGAATCTTCACACCCCTTAGATCATCTATGAGAGAGTAATCTCCTTGAGTCTTAAGCTATCATCCATAGCGTGCTAAGTGTGGTTTGAGGTGTGGAATCTTTGCATCCCTCAGGCCACGTATGAGGGAGTTATCTCCTTGAGCCTATTATCTAGAGTGCAAGGTGTGGAATCTTCACGCCCCTTAGACCATGAGAGTGCTATCTCCTTGCTTCTTCAGCTATCATCCAGAGTGCGCCATGTGTGGTTTGAGGTGTGGAATCTTCACGTCCCTCAGGCCTCCTGAGTGTAGTCTCCTTGAGACTTACTCATTTTCATATACCTTTAAGCCATGTGTGAGAGAGTAATCTCCTTGAGTCTTAAGCTATCATCCATAGTGTGTAAAGTGTGGTTTGAGGTGTGGAATCTTTGCATCCCTTAGGCGTCCTTAGTGTTGTCTCTTTGATACTTCAGCTATTATCTAGACTAGCATCTGAGCCCGTCGTACCGACGGGAAGACCCCCGTGGCCACGTCAGCGACAGGTCTCGGAAAATCGAGATCCGAGACTTGCTGCCACCTGGGCGACAGGTCAGCAAGATCTGAAACCAAAAGCCCAACTGCCTGGGCCAAAAGGGACTGAACGCGCGCCGGGCACGCGCTAAACCCGTGACAACCTACTACATGGAACTATTATTTATAGGATAGGAAGGCCTGGTTTGAGATGTGAAAACTTCATATCTCTCGGCCTACCAGAGTTTGCTATCATCGAGGGTTCTAGGCGTTTTGTCCGTGAAGCCTAACATAAGACGATGTCATTTAAGCTTGCATGGTGAGCGGCGCATGAAGACGATGGCCTATCAGCCTACAGGGTGCTCACCACTGCATGCGGAGTGAATATGGGTTGTATGAAAACCCTTTTCGAGAGTCAAGATTGGAATCAATGTTTTCCAGCCAACTCTGGGTTGCTCACCATCTTCCAATTCCAAGTCTCCCTAAGCGATGCCTGCTGAGAACCGGGGAGCTAACTAAGCGAGTTAGATAATTTAAAGAGTTGTCCTGGCCCTGGTCGATACATGAGTGGAAAAAGAGGCCTTTTGTCATTATGCCTCTTGACTTCTAGAGCCCCTAGAATAGAAAGGTTCGGGTAGTTCATTAACAAGAGAATGCCCATCAAGACAGTCCGCCTATGCAGCGTGATGGGGAGGCTAACATGAGAGCTATCCCATCACAACAGTCAGGTCGGGTAGTTGTACAAGTGTGCGAGCTTCAAAAGGTCCGTTGGTGGGGGAGACTGGATGAGTAGACAAAAAGTCTTAATTGGTACTTATCCCAATCTGTTTCCATGTTTCCCCCTCCACATGTCGGGTTGTACACTTGGTTTCGGAGCCTCCTTTGGGGCCACCTCGGCAAGAGGGTGGGTTTGTACTCCATGCCCCTACGAACGTTTACAGTAATGGAGTCCCACATCCTAGTCCTACATCCTTCGCCCGGGGGGTGGGCTTGTACTCCATCATGTCCCTATTGGAGGTCCCCGGTCTAGATGTCCAATATTTTTCAATACATGTTCTACATAGTCCTACATCCTTTGGGATCAACTTAGCGGCAGGGTGGGCCTGAACTCCATGCCCCTAGTGACTTGCTCTTTTTGAGCCTGGACCTACTTTGCTAATGTAGAGCAAATAGGGTGTGCTTGTACACCATGCCCTAGTTACTTGCTCTTTTACAGCTCGGCCTACTTTGCTAATGTAGAGCAAATAAGGTGTGCTTGTACACCATGCCCTAGTGACTTGCTCTTTTACAGCTCGGTCTACTTTGCTAATGTAGAGCAAATAGGGTGTGATTGTACACCATGCCCTAGGGACTTGCTCTTTTTGAGCCCGGGCCTACTTTGCTAATGTAGAGCAAATAAGGTGTGCTAGTACGCCATGCCCTAGGGACTTGCTATTTTTGAGCCCGGGCCTACTTTGCTAATGTAGAGCAAATAAGGTGTGCTAGTACGCCATGCCCTAGGGACTTGCTCTTTTTGAGCCCGGGCCTACTTAGCTATTGTAAAGCAAATAGGGTGTGATTGTACACCATGCCCTAGGGACTTGCTCTTTTTGAGCCCGGGCCTACTTTGCTAATGTAGAGCAAATAGGGTGTGCTTGTACACCATGCCTTAGTGGCTTGCTCTTTTACAGCTTGACCTACTTCGAACTCTTGGGGTAGAGTGCAGAAATAGGTAGCGGGAAGTTGGGCCAGCCGTTGCGAAACGGGTAAGAGGGCAGGTAAAGGACTGGCCTACTTTGCTTATTTAGAGCACAGGCAGCACGTGCTCTTACACGGGCATGATTTCATTATAATGAGTTTGTGTAGCACTTGCTCTTACACGGGCCTACTTGCATTATGTAGTTTACTGGTAGCACTTGAATTTAAGTCATGCTCCGTTGTATGGCGCCATGTGTTGCGTAGGGCTCAGGTTTATGCATGCTGATTCTAATCTATTTCCCGGGCCAGTGTGTGAGCTGGGGCGTGACCCAGAGATGTGCCTGGAAGTAGATTGTAAGCTAGTAGTTGCGGTTAGGGAACTATTCCCCCTGGGTTGCGCACATGCCATAGAGTAGGCAGGCTGAGATATGAGGCACATTTGGTGTTTTACCTATGTTTGTGCTGGTGTGTGTGTGCATTTGTAAGTAGTGCGTGTAGTGTGGGGTGTGAGTTGACAAACCTTGATAGAGGGTCACCTGTGTGTGTGTTGGTGCCTGTGTGTGCACTTGTATGTAGTGCATCTAATGTGGGGTGTGAGTTGACAGACCTTGATGGAGGGTCTCCTGTGTGTGTGTTGGTGTGTGTGTGCATTTGTAAGCAGTGCATGTAGTGTGGGATGTGAGTTAACAAACCTTGATGGAGGGTCACTTGTGTGTGTGTTGGTGTGTGTGTGTGCACTTGTATGTAGTGCATCTCTTGTGGAATGTGAGTTGACAAACCTTGATGAAGGGTCATGGTCCTTCAATTTTTGTGAGTTATGTGCGTCCTTGCCTTTTTTAACCCTTGCTAGCTCAGCACTCCTAGCTGCATTGCTAGTGACCTACTGGACAAGGTTGCTGTAGCTAGGTGGGTTCCTATAGTGTGTGTGTGCTTTATATTTAGGGGGTATGCGAAAGGGACCAAAGTGAACTAGTGGGATTTGCCTAACCTTTGACTTTGTTTGTGGCTTTGTAGGAGGGAAGTGTACCTGGGACGGGTTTAGGGTTGAGTGTCGCGTTAGGCGGGAAGTGAACCTAAACAGCCCAAGATGTGGGAGTGAATAAGGCGTAAACACACACTTCGAGTTGCTCGCGAAGTGTGGGTTTTAGAGGAGGTGTGCCAAGGTTTTGACGTTATGGTGGTGTGAATGTAGACAGGCTTGGTTGTTATCACGAAATCTTAACAGTGGCCATTTCATGTTATGATGATGATTACATTTTTCCAGGTGTCCTACGGGACTTCAAATGTGGTCATGGGACTAAGTGGCCATGGAACCCAATGGTCTTGTGAAGCAATGGCCACTTGACCCAGCCATTATGTACCATGCGTGGTTCGAGTATACGTGGTTGCAGTGTTTTGACCCATTAGTCTGGTGACGACGTCACGTGAAGCAGTTGCCAATTGACCTAGTATCATGTGGCTAGGCTGCTGTGTTTTTATCTAATGGTATGGTGACAAGGTCGATGGGTGTCAACAATCGACTCGCTAAGCCACTTGGGCTTCTGGTTTTGTTCTATTCCGAAAATATATTGTTGACGTTGACAGTGTTGTTGGAGGAGTGGCCAAACACATGCCCAACAACGGGCCTGACAAGCGAGCATGCCACATGGCTGTGTTCGTGAAGTTTAGAGGACATGCTGACCAGGGTACTACAAGAAGCTTGTTATTGCGTGAGGTTGTGTTGCCAGACTGTGCGATTGACGCAATTTTTAAACCCCCTCTGGGCGTAGCGCACATTTCTGTTTTCTGTTGAGTCGTAAGCGCAACCCATAAGGAGACAGTTACGTCAAAAGCGCAACCCAAAATGGCAAAATGTAATACCCTCATGCTGACTTTCAATTGCGCTCATACCTTGGTGTGTGTACCTTGTGTTTACCTTTACCTTGCTTACATGTGTATATGAGTGCATTGGAGTGTGTGTGCATCGGAGGAGAAAGTGCTTTGGAGGAGCCAATGTCGGAGTTGTTCACATGCTGACACCCCCGTTGATTGGGTGTGGACAAATGGTGTGGTAAATTCAAATGTTTAGGGTTCTGGGTGATGAGAGTACTCATCCGGTATGTACGCTCACGGAGTACATACATCCTAAGTAGGAGCTTATCCTAAATATGTATCCATGTACTTCCATCAGAGCATCCTTTCTGACCGACTGTCCTCACTGTTTTGCTTCCTTCTTCAGAAACAAACCACAAACAACGTTTCTGAGATTAGGTCTCTGATAGTCCGATGTGAGAGAAACCTTAACCCTTGTACTTCTTACATCTGTTGGTGTTAACGAAGGTTGTTTAGGACGCTGCGTCCTCTGTCGCAGACACAACAATTGAGTGGTCTGTTGCGTCGCAGGCTTTGGGTTGGTTGCGTCTTAGGGCGCGGGCTTCAAAATCGGTTGCGTCTCAGGAAGCAGAGCTGGGGGTCTTCCTGAAGAACTTGAACTCGGTTACACAGCTTCAGCCAGCAATTTGGCTGCTCGCCGACCTCGGCAGTAAAATAAATGCTAGGAAAATGTAAACGCGAACAAACACTTTTTCTACAGTTTTCCATTTTTTCTCCTTTCTTCTGAACGATAAAAATAGTACAAAATGTTATCATACCTACTGTATCAAAAAAGACTTGATCCAATCTCTATATGCATTCATGGATGAACAGAGGAAGCTTCGCTCGACCTTCAACTTCTGGATTGCACACCAGGTAATGTAGTGAAATCATTTAACTCTCGGATTGGGAAATCAGGTTCTGATACTTTCTTCTCGAATTCAGTCAGGCTGTAACGTTTTGGAACCCTATAAGGGATTCTTACCGTTATCAGGACCCATAGGTACAGTCATACCTATGGTTCCAAGGACCCACGGATCCACGGAGAGGCGGTACCTCACTATGTACCGCTTCTCGCTCACAAGCACGCCTCCGGCTGCCATAGAACACTAGCGAACTCTGCTACCGGCCATCATTATCACTACTACCGTACTGACGAGCCAAACGAGAGTTTTCTACACCCCCTCTATATGTAGGGAACGGCAAATCATATGATGCTGACCAAAGACGAGTATGATATCATATGATATCATGCAATAATCATATGATATGATGCCCCAGGCCAAATTTACCTAGTCAGACCGCCGGCATTATATGATATCGTATGATGACATGATATCATATGATATCATATTGCCTATCCCTATCTATATGTACATTCTACCTATTGAAGATTTGAAGGCATATAGTTTTCCTATTTAGCATACCTCCCAATCTAAACCTTATCCTAACCTTTATTCGAGATAGCTATTAAACACCTAACAAATTCACATCACATCAGCCGTTGCATCTGAGCTGTTACACAGGCTTCGTCAGTATATTCAAATATTACATGGTGTTTATCTTGAACGGTTCCAGAATCACATAAGTTGATAAGTGACGCACTCGATCCTTCCAAGGAGCAATTTGGCGTTTCTATCTATCAGTTTCCACTTTCAGGTAGTGGGAGGAAGTTATAAACCTAGACATACTAGCATATTAGTATACTACGCATTACCTTGTGAAATAGATATCGGATGACATAATTGGTCATCTCAGGTGTACCACTCTCATCCCATGAGGAGGACATCCAAGTGTAGTACACATCATTACTTCTTTCTTGGGATCCCGAACTTTCATCTCTAGGGCGTATCTGATGACTTGGTGCTGTACTACAAGAAACAATGATTGGAGAATAGGACTTGATTATTCCGATCTCTTTATTTATATACAAGTCTTAAAAACGTCCAATCCGCATAGTATGCTCCCTAGTTTCTGTGATAGCAACGGATCGCAAAGGGGGAATTGGAAATGGAAGACGGCGAGCAGCCCAGCGCTAGCTTAAAAATAATGTAAAATCCTGCGTGGCATCCTCCGAATCAGCCCTATCTCACGAACATATTTAGTGACATGATTACTAACAACAGTTTCCATCTTTCAGTCACTACCACATACGGTATTCCGGAGCAGGGTACTACCCGGCACATTTTTGATCCCGACTGCGCGAAACGCGCTGTTTTTGGCGGAGCCCCCTCTTCAAGGGGGCGGGAGCCGTCAGGGTTACCCATTTGTACGTGTGTCTTGACACGTCAGCCAACGGTCTCGTAACTAACTCGCTTCCGCTGTCACCTGTCGCTCCGTTGCGAACACTATCCGCCAATGTTTTGCCATAGAACTTGTCCGTGCATAGGACTTGTTTTGACTACCATTGCGCTCTGCTCTTTTGACTAACTCTGCGATTTCTTTCTTGCCTTTAGAGTGAGACCAGGGTACATCCATTGACCAAATTGGACAGCGCTTTAGCGCACTTGAAAACAAAAAAACTTCGCTTTGTAGTGCAAAAAAACGCAAAATTTGCTTGCTGTGTCCACAGGGAGGTGCAAACAACTGCGCGAAACGCGCAGCGCGCAAAAGTGCGTGCTTGGAAGTACCCTGAGTGAGACCCAGTGAGTCAGTGAGTGAATGAAGGGGTGGATTGAACCCTGAACCATGAGAGATTCAAATTGTGAGGCTCTCGGACACAGAGTAACTGCCCTGGTAGCTGCAAGGCAGGAGCAGCCCAGGGGGCAGCCCTGGCAGTGGATTTGTACTGCAACAGAAAAAATGCCCTAAATGGAGTAGGTGCAGGACAGCCATGTGTGGTACCCCCACAGCATAGGGTGTTGACTAGTGCATTCAGCACACTTAAGCAGAACGCCTACAGAAGCCCACGAAGGAGGGACAAAGGTAATCGGGTAACAGACCCAAGTCGGGTAGCAGACCCAAACATAATTTTGTTTACTGCCGAAGACGGCGAGCAGCCAAATTGCTGGCTGAAGCTCTGTAACAAAGTTAAAGTTCAAGCCTCTATTTGGCCTCCATCAACCAAGCAGCATTGAGGCTATTGAACACAGGAGCAGTACATGTACCATAGTCCGCTTGTTTTTAAGTCTCCCTACACCAACCAGGGGCACCAAGGATTCAGTTCCACTCCTACAAAAGAGTAGGCGCACTTAGGGGCGGTGGGAGATACCGACCCTCGTCCAAACGAACATTCACCACTACCGCTTTTGACCACGGCAAACAAGCTCCCTGCCATGGTCGATGGAGGCGGAGACAAGGAGACACAACGCTAGGGCGGATAGCGTGACACATGTAGACGGTCAGATGGCAAACGTAACACTTGCCCCCATAATGCAAGCACTTGGTCACAGAAACGCAACACGGTCACAATGCACAGGCTTTGTAACCCATCCCATCCCACAAGGGGACTAGTCGAGTGGGAAGAATCCACACCTTACGACTCTGCAGGAGAGTAATTCAGCAGGTGGTAACCCTTATAGGGGCACCTCACGTAGGTACCTTCCAGGCACATGGGTCACCTCCGGTGCATGCGGCTAATGCTCTTTACAGGCAAGAACAACCCAGCCCCAACCCTTCTAGCAGTAGTGAAGAGAGTAGTGAGGAAGACGGCAGTTCAGGAAATGATACCAGCCCTGGCTCACACCAAATCCCCAACCCCGACAATATGGAAAGGGGTGGACCAGGGTTGTTCAGGAGGACCCCCAGCTCTCCTTCCTGAAACGGAACCAATTGTATAGTCTCCTTCCTGAGACGCAACCAATTTCATAGCCTGCGTCATAAGACGGAACATAGCTAAGTCAACAGAAGCCCTGGAGTGTTAAATACTAAGGGGTGGGTATGCAATTCAACCATGACCGGCAACTTGTTTGACTAAAGTAGATAATAAAAGCAATACAGGAGATAATGCACATGCACACGAACACACACAAGCACATGCACCCACCCACCCAGCGCTACCCACTACCTTATCCTTATCAAGAGCCCTGCTCAGCTGTTCAGGTGGCAGCTGCCATATGGGCATAGGATAGCCTGAGCACTATAGCCTCAGGTGGTGGTGAGCTGCAAAATCTGGAGAAGCTTTTTGACAGGTTGACACCAGTTTGTGAAGATTCAAGTCCCTGAAAAGTGTTTCAGCTTCCAGTATTACCACCACCACCCACGCACCCACCCCACAACAAACAGAGCTGCTGCCATCCTTGCATATTGTGAGCTAAGGTGACATGCATGGTAGCCTCACTCTCTCCTCACTACTCCAGTACCGCGTGCCCCAACACCTGGGCGCGACAAATGGGGCATATGGATTTTTTTGCCAGCACATCACCACAGCAGCGGGAGCACATGATAACATGGCCGCAGGGCTGCAAGAACACATCCCGCTCCCTATCCAAGCACACAACACACAGCTCCTCATCATCATCACCACCCCCACTGGGCTTCACGCCACCACTACCTCCTGCACCAACCTCCCCTGCAGGTTGATGCTGCATCAGATGCTTTTCTGCATCCTTGCTCCCACCCTCAGACACTTGATCAACTGCCAGCAGCTGTTCTTCTCTCTTCCCCATCTCCTTCTTCTTCTCCTTCTGCCGCTGCTTCTTCCCCTTCTTGGATTTAGCCTTGGTCTCCTTCATAGCTTTCTCATTCTCGTCCTCTTCCAACAATTCCTGGAATGAAATCAAAAGGGGACAAACTTCTGCATTTCTGTCTTTTTGTGCATATATCTAGGGAACGGCAACTAATATCAGTGCTTAAAAAACTAATATTAATATTGTGTCACAATATTATTATAGAGTCACAATACCGGTACTATTAGTTTTTCAAATAAATTCGAAATTTTGGTGAGACGGCTCGTTCGACTAATATTTTGTAACATCATATAATATTATTTATTCACTAATATTATATAACATAGCCGACCCCTACATATATCTCTTTATCAGCGCTACCCTACGCCTTCTCACAGCTCTGTAAGGTGTGATATGTAAGGCTTCGTTTGTGATACCATCAGGATCAGCGCCAGTCAAGGAGTACATTATGATCGGCCCATCAATAGGTAGAACACTTATTTATATCCATATCCAGGTCCACAACCCCATCACCACCGCCACCCCCACCATGACATTCACCGCAATCACCATTACCATCACCACGATCACCTTCATTGCCATCTACCCCCCATCACCACGCCGCCCTCATCACCCTCATCCCCTCCCACACCATCACCAGGCCATCAAACTACCACAAGCTCTCACCTGCAGAAGTGTTTCTGAGTCCACAGGCTCCGCAACAGAGGTAGTGGCCCCGGGATGTTCAAGCGCTGATGTTGAACTACCCTCAATTGAACCCTGTCCACTCATACGCTTCCCCTTGGATACGCAATGCGGGCATGAGCACACGTCCCGCAATGACACATGAAGCTTGTCCAGCTTGTCCTGCACCTGAGGTGGGGTGCTACTAGCAGCCCGGACTGCTAGTAGAGGAAGAATGATGCCAGCCGCAGCCAGCTCTCTCCGAATGCTAGGACTGATACACGCAAGATGGCTTAGGACACTTGAAGTCCCAACCAACACACGCTCGGGAGAATCAACTTGCAGCAATGCCACTAGGGGGAGAAAGGAAGTTGCAGATGTAAACTTTACACGAACACGAGGGTCGGACAATAATGTCGTGACAATCAACAATGCGTTCGAATATACTTGAGCAGTCGTCAAAGGATTAGTCATCAATCCCACCAAGGGAGAGATGGCATTGGCATCAGCTACAATTTTCCTGGTGTAAGTATTGCAGGCTGCCATTTGTGTTAGAAATTCCACGAACATCCCATGCACAACAGGTGGCATTTCGGTCGACAACAACGCCACCAGGGGGGGAATGCCCCCGGCAGATGCCACCTCGACCTGGTTGTCCCGTTTGTTGGAAACTAGATTCGCAAGGGCATAGCCTGCCTGTTGCTGCACGATATCTAGAGTGCTGTCAGAGAACAGTGCAACCAAGGGGGGGATCGCGCCGGCAGCAGCCACTTTGCCTTGGTTTCTAGTACTATTGACAACTAGACTTGAAAGAGCGCGAGCTGCATGATCTTGCACATGTGCTGAAGTGTAGATGGACAACAATCCAACCAAGAGAGGGACTGCGCCAGCAGATACCACCTTGCCTTGGTTGCCGGTATTATTGGCAGCTAGATTTGCAACAGCACATGCTGCGCCAGCCTGCACACCTGCGGTAGTGCTGGCGGACAACAGTGCAACCAAGGGGGCAATGGCACTAGCAGACGCCACCATGCCCTGATTGCCAGGGTTGTTGGAAACTAGATGAGCAAGAGCACGTGCTGCCATCGTTTGCACACCTGCTAGAGAGTCGGCGGACAACAATGCGACCAAGGGCGGTATAGCGCCAGCAGATGCCACTCTGCCTTGGTTGCCAGTATTGCTGTCAACTAGATGTCCAAGAGCAGATGCTGCTTCCTGTTGCACACCTGCTAGATTGTTGGCGGACAACAATGCCACCAATTGGGGAATGGCACTAGCTGACGCCACCATGCCCTGATTGTCAGGGTTGTTGGCAACTAGACGTGCAAGAACAGATGCTGCTGCGGCCTGAACAGCTGCAGTTTCCAGGAAAATTGGTGGAGTGCTGGCTGACAACAATGCAACCAAAAGGGGAATGGCAGCTGCAGCTGCCACCATGCCCTGGTTGACAGGACTGTTCGTAACTAGACTAAGAAGCGTGCGTGCTGCCTGCTCTTGCACACCTGATGGGGTGCTGGAGGACAATAATGCCACCAAGGGAGGGATGGCACCAGCGGATACCACCTTGCCTTGGTTGCCACTATCATTGGCAGCTAGATGTCCAAGAGCATATGCTGCTATGGCCTGCAAACCTGCAGTTTCCAGCAAAATTGGTGGAGTGCTGGCGGACAACAATGCAACCAAGGGAGGGATGGCACCTGCAGCAGCCACCTTGTCCTTGTTGTCATGGCTGTGGCAGGCTAGAGAACCAAGCGCCTCTGCGACATCCTCCTGTATGTCGTGTGGCATCTTGGGCGACAACATGGCCACGAGGTTGGGGATGGCACTGGCATAGCTAGCTACCTTGTTGCTATCTTTCACTGCTAGAGCCTTAAGTTCACGTGCTCCAATACACTTGTCAGTCAAGTCAGATGTAGGACTAATTCTCAAGATGTTGCGGAGAATTTCAGGGTCGCCTGCTTGGTTGTGCATGTCCTCCTTGGCTGACATGGCTATAGGTGTATGCACAGTAGCTACGAGGTACCACTTCTGCCTGGCGACTCAGCCAAACCTAACGCAACCTAGAGCACCTTGAAGCTGACACAATGACAGGTCATGTAGTATGCCCCTCTTATCCACTGTCACAATATCCGACCTGACCTCATTCTGGGGATGCCTGTAACACATAAGTGGAGTGGGTTGGAGGGTTGGAGGGTTGGAGGGTTGGATAGTTGGAGGGTTGGAGTGGGGCAGGTGTGGACTGCATCTTCAAGTGGAGGAGAGAGGTCGAGGGGGGGCACGAGGGAGTGTGTTTGCATATTTGAGAATAGCAGGGGAGTGGAGTGGAGGGTGGACAGTCACATTGGCGAGGAACAAAAGAGCGGGGAAGGGGTAGGTGGGTGGGTGGGTGGGTGGGTAGGGGTAAACGGTTTGGTTGATGAGCGACAGAGACCTAGTGGTGGAAACTGACAGTTCTAACTTCAGAGAACCAGCAGAGCTAAGAGAAGTAGCCAAATATCCACATGGTTTCATAGTCGTGGCATCATATGGGAGTTCGAATGTGCTCACAGCTTGACAAAGTCTATGGGGACTTATGAACACTCCTGATGATGATGATAATGATATCCTTGTGCCCTACTGCTTTCCAAATGTGCCCACGGCTAGGCAGACTCAATGAGGACTAACAAACATCATACACACACACACAAACATACAAAATAATGTTTCCCGTCTGTACATTGAAACACTTCCAAGGACATCCGAGGATATCCAAGGACATAAATGTCCAAGCATAGATGATAACTACACAGTGACATGGTACCTCGCTAGGACTTAGACAGTCCTCCTCCTATCCACCACGGGAGACACTGATGTGCATAATAGCTGTGAGATCGTCTGGATCAGTCATTTGAGAAGTCACTTGAGAAGTGGAAGTGGCCAGGTTGGGTCCTGCTCGTTTTGAAGTCCTGTGGTGGCTAAAAGCTACAGGCCAGGGCTAGGGGCAGAGTGTGGAGGCTTTATGGAGGAAAGCTGGGGGGGAGGGGCGGTGGGTGGGTGGGTGGGTGGGTGGAGGTCTCCGTCAGTACGACGTGCTAGGCACTGCCGGGTTTTTATCGCAACCTGCCAATTATCGCAGTCAAAAAAAGCCTGACAGTTTGTGAGAGGTATAATTTATCACAGCTTTCATATATGATGACACCGTGCCCGACCCTGCCGACAAGTCCTAGGCGGGTCGCAAGCAACGCGGAAAATTGGCAGAGCTGCAGGTGGGCGGAATCGATCGCAGCGGCGCGCAGCAAGCAGGGTACGACCGGGGGTACGACAGGGCCAAGGACCAATTAGGGCCAGTCATACAACGGGGAGACTGCGTGCGGGGGGGCAGGGCCTGGGGGCAGGGGGGCCTGGCAGGGGGGTGGGGCCCCGGGGTGGGGCGGGGCGGGGAGGGGGCTCAGGAAAAAAACGAAGTTTGTCGAAGCGGTGGAACGAAGCGGGTCGAAGCGGATCCAAGAGGATCCAAGCGGTGAAACGAAGTGGGTTCAAGCAGGGTCCAAGTGGGTCGAGGAGTTTCACACAAGCCTTCTTTTCCCGACAGGATGTCAACATAACTGCAAACTGTGATGTTTTTTGGAAGTTAGTTGATTTGATCCCACGAGACTTCAAACAAACATCACATGCTATGCAGCCGCTGGTGGGTTAGTTCTCTTCCTCAACGTGAGCCCACATCAGTTCGATGAATCGATTTCCGTTGGAATTCGGCTCGCATTTGTGCCTGACTTCTTGAGTTTGACATTCCGATGCAAAACGTTCGCTTGGACACGGATAGACTCCCCTATGTTTGCTGCTTTAACTCGTATGAGTATTCTCCTTGCAAATCACGTATTCCCGCCGTTGTCGGTGCCACATTGCCCCATCGATTCGACAGCTACAATTACACGTCAGCGTACTTTCACTGTACGTTTTACCTTCTCGTTTTTCGACAACTTGAACTTCCAGGCAGAGCTGTCGAACACGAAGCTTGACGAATCCTGGCTGTAATACCGCCGCTTCGCCAATCGTGGTGTAAAACTGACGCCCCAACACTATCGCTGCATTGGATAATAGCTCCATCGTACCAAACATACTGCGGAATTCCTGCGGCCTAATTTTTTCAAATGGCGGACCTCCCGCTGAGCGATGTTCAGGTAGGATAGATCGCTTCGCTTGCTGCTCGACGCCAGTGCGCATTCACTTGCCGATATGAGGAGAATATTAGGACTCATCTAAGCGGGCAAGAATAACAGCAATATGCAAGCGCTCCTTGGACCCGAACCGTTGGCTCAAACCCATCCCACCGGATCTGCTGCGCGAGTCATGCTCTCGTCCAGCCTCTTGCTTAGGCAGTCTCTCGGTCTATGTATAAACCAGCACGTTATACATGTTCGAAGCATGGTTTGTGTTCTTTCCTATTGTAGCTCAAAGCTCAAGGGACAAGGCCACTTCAGTCAAGCTCCAACTATGGGTTCACTGTCCTAGCCCACCTCCTACGACAATGACCCTCCACTTTTCTCACCACTTGTGGAAGAGTCTACAAACACAAACCTTCTGCTACCCCACCCCACACCTCAGTACCACTCCACACCACACTATACCACACTATACCACACCACACCACACCACACCACACCACACCACACCACACCACACCACACCACAGTGCTGATATCCTCTCCCTTGGCGACAGGGTGGTGATCAAACGGTGTTTTCAAAGCGTCCCAAAGATTCTAGCCGTAAGGATTCCCTTGCAGCACTGAAAGACCTGGTAGCCGGCAAGAGCCACTGGTGGGAGAAGAAGGCATCAGGGAAGACAGGTGAGGTGAATATTACTTTCAGAAAAGGTGGCATGCCACAGGCGGGTAGGGTGTACTGGAGTGGAGTGGGGTGGGATGGGGTATTGGGGTGGGGCGGGGAAGAGAAGGGTGGGGTGGAAAGGGGGAGGACGGGGTAGGAAGGGGAAGGGGGTAGGGTGGGAAAGCGTGAGGTGGGCAGATGTTTCTAGTAAATTTTAAGTTCTTGTACTAGTGCAACAACAACTACCTTGGCGACAATAATTTTGGTGCAAGTTAAAAGTTCAATCACAACATCAAATACCAGGAGAACTACACCAGTAATCACAGCTACCAATAAAAATGACCACCACAATGCATGCAGACAACGTATGCGCCGTCCAAGATAAGATCATCCTCCCCGACGAGTCATGGCCTGCCTTGGGCACAGTCTCAGAGCAAAGCCCAGCATTGCTCAGGCAAAGCCCAGCAAGGCTCAAAGCAAAGCCCAGCAAGTTGCAGGCAGCAACACCAATGCCCACAGCCCCCCTCAGCAAGACCATGTCCCTAGGACCCGGGGGGGCAGGGGGGGCTACGGACACGAAGGCCCCCATGTTAAAACGCTCGTCTTCATCAAGCAGTCAGACCACCCCGCCCTCTTCCGTGAAACGCCTGTGGAGCAAGCTCACCAAGCGCTCCTCCAAGGGAAGGGACGGTAGCCTCTCGTCCGGTGAAATATTAGACCGGGGCCAGTCACTGGCATTTGATCAGAATGAATCCAAGGAAAGGGATAGCAGCCCCTCGCCTGTGGAAGCATTGGACCAGGGCCACACTCTGGCATTTGATAAAGATGATTCCAAGGGACGGTATAGCAGCCCTTTACCTGTTAAAGCATTAGACCAGGGCCAGAAATTGGCATTTGATCAGAATAAATCCGAGAGAAGGGACCGCAGCCCCTCACCTGTTGAGGTTGCTTCTGCTCCAGAAGACTCAGTAGAGATTATGCATTCAGCAAGGAGTGTGGCTTCAGCTGGTAGTGTGCATCTGGAAACAAGTGTGGATTCAGGCAAGCAAGTTGCAGGGGGTGCAATTCATCTTGAGGCTGTGGCTTCTTCTGATGGGTCTCATCATGAGTCAGCTGTGGTAACATCTGATGGGTCTGATCAGGAGTCTGTGGCCCATGGTGCAAGTCAGATTGAAGCTATTGCTCCATCTGATGTGTTTGATCAGAAGCAGGCTGTGGCTCCATCGGGTGGGTCTGATCAGGAGTCTGTGGCCCATGGTGCAAATCAGATTGAGGCTGTGGCTCATTCTGATGAGCCTGATCAGGATCAGGCAAGGGCTTCATCTGGTGTGTCTGGTCAGAAGCAGGCTGTGGCTCATTCTGACGAGCCTGATCAGGATCAGCTGGGGTCTTCATCTGATGTGGGGCAAGGGTCAGATGCACATGTGACTGCTGCTGCACGTGCTGCAGCTTCGGCTGATATCTGTGTTGAAGATGCCGCTGCTGCTGCCCTGGATGAGGACGTTGCAGCTTCAACAGCTATTGTGGAGTCTGCGCCAGATGAACGTGCCTCTGCTGCTGCGCACACTGCAGCTGCTGTGAAGGCCTTGCCACATTCAGATGCCTCTGTCGAAGTTACTGCCCTTGCACTATCACAGGAAGAGGATGCTGCAGCTACCACAGCTGGTGTTGAGGCAGCGCCAGAGGGTCATTCAGCTGCAACTGCCTCGGCTGCTGCACAAGCTTCAGCTGATGCCTCTTTCGAGGATACTGCTTCTGCACTTGCACAGGAAGGGGATGCTGCAGCTACCACAAGTGCTGTTGAGGCAGCGCCAGAGGGTCATTCAGCTGCAACTGCCTTGGCTGCTGCACAAGCTTCAGCTGATGCCTCTTTCGAGGATACTGCTTCTGCACTTGCACAGGAAGGGGATGCTGCAGCTACCACAAGTGCTGTTGAGGCAGCGCCAGAGGGTCATTCAGCTGCAACTGCCTTGGCTGCTGCACAAGCTTCAACTCATGTTTCTGTCAAGGATACTCCTACCGCGATTGCTACAGTACAGAATGGAGATGCTGCAGCTACTGTTGCGGTTGTGAAGGCCGTGCCACATTCAGATGCCTCTGCTGGTGCACATGCTGCAGTTGATGCCTCCGTTGTGGATGTCACTACAGCTGCTGACACAGCTGCAGAAAATGCCTCTGTTCTTGGTACCGCTACACCTGCTGCTGCTGATACAGCTACAGTCTATGCCGCTGTTGTAGGTGTCACTACTGCTGCTGACATAGTTGCAGATGATGCCTCTGTTGTTGGTATCGTTACACCTGCTGCTGCTGGTGCAGCTGCAGCTGATACCACTGCTGTGGATCCAGCTACTCCTGCTGCTGGTGCAGCTATAGTTGATACCACTGTCGTTGATCCAGCTGCACTTGTTGCTGACACAGTTGCAGCTGGTACCGCTGTTGTGGGTGCTACTACTACTGCTGATGATGCAGCTGCAGTCGATACCGCTGTTGTGTATGTCACTACTGCTGCTGATACAGTTGCTGATGATACCGCTGTTGTTGGTCCCACTACACCTGCTGCTGCTGATGCGGCTGCAGCTGATATCACTGTTGTGGATCCAGCTACTCCTGCTGCTGGTGCAGCTACAGTTGATACCGTTGTTGCAGATCCAGCTGCACCTGCTGCTGACGCAGTTGCAGATGATACCGATGCTGTGGATCCAGCTACTCCTGCCGCTGTCCCTGCTTCTGCAGAAAGTGCTGGTGCACCTATAGTCGATACCGTTGTTGTGGATCCAGCTGCACCTGCTGCTGATGCAGTTGCAGATGATACCGATGCTGTGGATCCAGCTACTCCTGCTGCTGGTGCACCTATAGTCGATATCGTTGTTGTGGATCCAGCTGCACCTGCTGCTGATACAGTTGCAGATGATACCGATGCTGTGGATCCAGCTACTCCTGCTGCTGGTGCACCTATAGTCGATACCGTTGTTGTGGATCCAGCTGCACCTGTTGCTGACACAGTTGCAGATGAAACCGCTGTTGTGGGTGCTACTACTCCTGCTGCTGGTGCAGCTATAGTCGATACCACTGTTGTAAATCCAGCTGCACCTACTGCTTACACAGCTACAGTCGATGCCGCTGCTGGGGGTGCTGCTACTCCTGCTGCTGATGCATCTGCAGCGGATATCACTGTTGTGGATCCAGCTGCACCTGCTGCTGACACAGTTGCAGATGATTCCCCAGTTGTGAATCCAGCTACTCCTTCTGCTGGTGCAGCTACAGTCGATACCACTGTTGTGGATCCAGCTGCACCTGCTGCTGATACAGTTATAGTCGATACCGCTGCTGTGGGTGCTGCTCCTCCTGCCGCTGATGCGGCTGCAGCAGATATCACTGTTGTGGATGCCACCGCTGCTGATCATGCTGCTGTCTCAGCTTCTGCAGAAGCTGCAACTGATACTATTGCCCAGGAAAATGCTAATCCTGCCGCTGATTCAGGCCAAGCTGATACAACTGTTGCGGATCCAGCAACTCTTACTGCTGATACAGCTGCGGCTGATGCCACTGTTGCTACTCCTGCCGCTCTCCCTGCTTCTGCAGAAAGTGCAGCTGATACTACTGCCGAGGATACTGCTACTCCTGCTGCAGATTCAGACACAGCTGATACCACTGTTGCAAATTCAGCTACTCTTAATGCTGATTCAGCTGCGGCTGATGCCACTGTCACTACTCCTGCCGCTGTCCCTGCTACGGCAAAGACTGCAGCTGATAATATTGCTGAGGTTACTGCTACTCCTACTGCTGATACAGCTGCGTCTGATGCCACTGTGGCTACTCCTGCCGCTGCCCCTGCTTCTGCAGAAACTGAAGCCACTACTATTGCTGTGGATGCTGCTACTCCTACTGCTGATACAGCTGCGGCTGATGCCACTGTCGCTACTCCTGCCACTGCTCCTGCTTCTGCAGAAACTTCAGCTGATACTGCTG
This sequence comes from Chlamydomonas sp. ICE-L, assembly GCA_013435795.1. NCBI lineage: Eukaryota > Viridiplantae > Chlorophyta > Chlorophyceae > Chlamydomonadales > Chlamydomonadaceae > Chlamydomonas > Chlamydomonas sp. ICE-L. Next base: position 52,612 of record JACBWV010000138.1, read on the forward strand.
CAGTGGATGCTGCTACTCCTGCTGGTGAAACAGCTGCAGCTGATACACCTGCCGAGGATACTGTTACTACTGTGGCTTATACTGCTGCAGCTGAGAACCCAATCCCAGATCCCAGGCCTCCTGCTGCTAATACAGTCGCAGCTTCTACCCCTGTAGTGGACGCCAATTTTGCTACTGCTGTTGTCTCTGCTTTTGCTGAAGATGCAGCTTATACCCGGGGTATCGATACTTCTTCTCCTGCACCTGCTCCTGCTTCTGTTGCAGCCGATATCACTGTAGTGGACGCCAATGTCGCTACTCCTGCTGTTGTCCCTGCCTCTGAAGTAGATGTAACTGCTTCAGCAGAAGTTGCAACTGATACTGTGTTGGATGCTGGTACAGCTGCAGCTGCTACCACTGTTGTGGACGCCAATGTCGCTACTCCTGCCGCTGTCCTTGCTTCTGCAGAAACCGCAGCTAACACTATTGCTGTGGATGCTGCTCCTGCTCCTGTTGCAGCCGATATCACTGTTGTGGACGCCAATGTCGCTACTCCTGCCGCTGTCCTTGCTTCTGCAGAAACCGCAGCTAACACTATTGCTGTGGATGCTGCTCCTGCCCCTGTTGCAGCCGAGATCACTGTTGTGGACGCCAATGTCTCTACTCCTGCCGCTGTCCTTGCTTCTGCAGAAACCGCAGCTAATACTATTGCTGTGGATGCTGCTCCTGCTCCTGCTCCCGCTGCAGCTGCTACCACTGTAGTGGACGCCAGTGTCACTACTTCTTCTGTTGTACCTGCCTCTGAAGATGTAAATGCTCCAGCAGAAGTTGCAACTGATGCTGTTTTGGCTCCTCCTGCTGCTGATACAGCTCCATCAAAAATCACTATTGTGAATCCAGCTACTCCTGCTGCTGGTGCAGCTACAGTCGATACCACTGCTGCGGATCCAGCTGCACCTGCTGTTGATACAGCTACAGTCAATACCGCTGCTGTGGGTGCTGCTCCTCCTGCTGCTGATACAGCTCCATCCGAAATCACTCTTGTGGACGCCACTGTGGCTACTCCTGCCGCTGTTTCAGCTTTTGCAGAAGATGCAGCTAATACCCAGGGTTTGGATACTGCTGCTCAGGCACACGCTGCAGCTGCAGACCAGACCACTGGTATGGATGCCAACGTTGTCATATCGCCAGAGCCTCTGGTTGCGAGGGTCACGAGCCAAGATGATGTAGTTGCTACATTGTCAGAGCCTCTGGTCGTGAGGGTCACAAACCGAGCTGATGCAATTGCAACATTGCCAGAGCCTCTGGCCGTGAGAGTCACAAAACATGCTGATGCGGTTGCTACCTCACCAGAGTCTATTGTCCTGAGGGATACGAACCAGACTGATGCTGCCAAGCCCTCCGACCCTAACACACCCGTCAAGGGCTTCGGCATGTTCATAATCAACGAAACGTTCAGGGACGGGGATGTGGGTGATGACTTTCCCTTCGGGCCGGACGACTGTGAGGGTGACGATCTCCTGGCAGGCGAGCTGGACATGGCCACCACCCAGGATCCGTTCAGCCACGACTCCGGAGCCGTTCAACCAAGACCCCGGAACAGTTCAGCAGTGTACAACCCCCTGATCCAAACACTCTCCTCCCCTGCCATGCTAGATGCCACGCCAAATACCAGTCTATGCCTCCAGGGCGACGAGCACTTCAATGGCCTCACCAACGACCTCCTGACCACCCCCACAGACCTCCTGGCCACCCCCATGGGCCTCCTAACCACTCCTGGAGTAGGTGTGGGCTACAGAGGCAGGGGTATTGGCGGCTCTCTCACCCACACACCCTCTTGCCCATCCCAGCTGATGGCTTCCCCTGGGAAAGGGGGCACTGCCCTCTGCTCTGCTACACCCCTGACCACTCCGGGTGGAAGTGCCGCCCACAGGGCCACAATGGTAGTGCTGGGTGAGCTGCAGCTGATGGATATGGAGGGAGGTGGACTTGGAGATGACGAGCAGTACGGTTTCAGCTTTGGGGACGATGACCGGGCGGCACTTGAGTCGACACCGTCACCAGTGAGAAGGCTGAGGACACCGACAAAAGAGTTCACCCCCCTGTTGAAAAGGTCTCAGCCGACTGGCCCTCCCCCTCTCTTTAAAGAGGGAGGTGCATTCACCCCCATTGCTATCGACCCGTCCGAGCTTTTCGCCGTTGGCAACTTACTGCAGCCCTCAGATCAGGAGCAACCGTTCAATTCGGATTGCTTGGTGCTTTCCCCAATGAAAGGTGCGCCTGGGTTGTACATATCTCTCCTATTACTCATGCATCTTGATTGATTGGGTTACAGGGCTTAGCCACATGCCCGCTAGAGCATACATGCAGGTACAACACTGCTAGGGCAAACATGCGGGTACGACACAGCTAGGTATTCGAACCGACAGCTGTGGAAAGACCCAGCATTCCCCCCATGCTTTCCCAATGGAAGGTGCACCTGGGTTTCCCTACAGCAGCCTGCAACCTGTTCAGAATGTTAAACAGGTGTTGAGGGTGTTCAACACCTGTTTATGTACATCATTGGTTAAACATGTACTTGTTGAACAGGTGTTTAACACCCTGTACACCTGTTTCCCATCCTGAACAGGTGCAGGCTGCCGTAGGGTTATGTTGCCATGTGTAGTTTGGGATGACTAAGATTGGTTGGTGTCTGTCCCTCCCACAGGTACCCAAGAAAGGTGCTCATACCAACCTGTCAAATGATACCAACCTGTCAAAGGACGCCAACTTGTCAAAGGATGCCAACCTGTCAAAGGATGCCAATCTGTCAAATGATACCAACCTGTAAAAGGACGCCAACTTGTTAAAGGATGCCAGCCTGTCAAAGGATGCCAATCTGTCAAATGATACCAACCTGTAAAAGGACGCCAACTTGTTAAAGGATGCCAACCTGTCAAAGGATGCCAATCTGTCAAATGATACCAACCTGTAAAAGGACGCCAACTTGTTAAAGGATGCCAACCTGTCAAAGGATACCAACCTGTCAAAAGACGCCAGAATCACCGACCTACCAAAGGATGCCCTTTGTAGGTTCAAACAACAAGCAGCCCAAATGGCTAGAGTAGTTCATAGGTGACTGTGGGAGGGACAGGCATCAACCAATCTCAGCTGTCCCAAGCTACACATGCCAACATGTCCTTTCATAAAAACAGATGTAATAGCTCTTAATAGCCGCGCACCGTATGGTAATGGCAGGTTCTGGCAGAGGGAGGGGGGAGGTTGTGTGTGTGTAGGGGTATGAGTGGGGGGGTGATGGGCTGGACAGGTGGGGAGGATGACGTGGGTGGTAGGCTAGGGGGAGGTGTGTGTGGGGAGAGGGAGGTGGGGTGGGGGGGGGATGTGCCCAGAAGGAAAACCTGCCAGACAGTACATATCCCTTCCCAAAATGTACACATTCACAAGCACCTCCACCCCCAGTACCCTCAGTAGCCTCCGACCCTACTGCCCCAACACAGGTACTCCCTCACCCGCCAGTCAGATCTTCTCAAACCCACACGGTCCCTTAATGCTACGCAAGTGCAGCTCCATCAAGTCCTCCCGTCCTTCCACAAGCACCTGCACCCCCACTGCCCTCACTCCTCACCCTACTGCCCCAACACAGGTACTCCCTCACTCGGAAGTCAGACCTTCTCAAACCCACATGGTCCCTCAATGCCGAGCAACTCCAGCTCCAAAAAGTTCTCCCGTCCCTCCAAAAGCACTCCCAGCGCCCTGACTCCCAGCCCAGGTTCCCAGTCCTCGCGCACCCGGAACGGGACCTGGGGAACTCCACCCCAGAGCTCAGCTGCAGCAGGACCCATCTCTCATCGCTCCCAGGGGCCAGAATCCGCCTTGGTTCCTCTCGTCGCTCCCAAGGCTCCTCATGGTGCCTCTCATCGCTCCCAAAGCTCGCCGGGCTCCGCCTCCAAGGGTGGCTCCGTATCTGCCAGACCTGGAGCAGGACCCTGGGGAAGCTCTAGGGCTTCTAAGAACTCGTCACCTGATGCAGTGCCTCCCGTCGGTGCTGCCCAACCCTTAATCCGCTGCAACAGTGCAAAGGAAGCGCCTTCTCAGCGCAAGCTGGCCAGGTCTAAGAACTCATCACCTGATGCAGTGCCCCCCGTCGATTCTGCCACACCCTTAATCCGCTGCAACAGTGCCAAGGACGCGCCAGCTCAACGCAAGCCGGCTAGCGCTAATGACTCCATGAAGTCTGCAAAGACTGCTCCGCTGCCTTCCGACCAGCATCCTGGTGTACCTCCTGCTCCCCTCCCCACCGCCGCCAGCAGCAGCGGCAGAGCAGCAAAGCTCGCAAGCAGTGTAGAAAGGAAGACAGGAGCTCAAGCTTGTAGACGTACAGGGCCTCCTACAACACCGCCTCTTGCTCCTGCATCAGCTGCGGTTGCTAGCGGTGCTGCTCATGCCACCACTACCTCACCTGCCAAACCCCGTGCTGCTGCAACTGCTGCTGCTACAACTGCGGGTACTGCTACCTGTGCTCATGCTGCTGCTTACGCTACCTATACATCGCCTGCCCTTGCCGCTGCTAGTGCTGCTACATGTACTATGCCTGCATCACGCCCCGTTGCCGGTGGTGGAACTTATACTGCTCCTTTGTCTTCATCACCTACCCTTACTGGTGGAGCTTTGCTTTTTGGTTCTCCACTGTGTACCCCCCAGCATGGTCCTGGGGAGTCTGCTCTCACTCTGAACTTTAGGGATGAGTGGAATGCCGACAGCATCAACTTTGAGGAAGAAGCCATGAGGCTTATGAGCTCCTTCAAAGGTAAGGCCCTAAACCCTAAACCCTGAACACAAAATTTGAGGAAGAAGCCACGAGGCTGTTGAGCTCCTTCAAAAGTAAGGCCCAGAACCCTAAACCCTAAACATCAACTTCGAGGAAGAAGCCATGAGGCTAATGAGCTCCTTCAAAGGTAAGGCCCTAAACCCTAAACATCAACTTTGAGAACTTTGAGGAAGAAGCCACGAGGCTGTTGAGCTTCTTCAAAGGGAAGGCCCTAAACCATTAACATCAACTTTGGGGAAGAAGCCATCATGGCTCATGCCATGAGGCTGATGAGCTCCTTCAAAAGCAAGCCCCTAAACCCTACACCCTAAAGGCCCTAAACCATTAACATGACCTTTGAGGGATAAGCCACGGGACTGTTGAGCTCCTTCAAAGGGAAGGCCCTAAACCATTAACATCAACTTTGAGGAAGAAGCCATCATGGCTTATGCCATACGGCTGGTGAGTTCCTTCAAAGGGAAGGCCCTAAGACATTCACATCAACTGTAAGGAAGGAGCCATCATGGCATGAGGCTGATTAGCTCCTTCATAAGTAAGGCCCTAAACCCTGAACCCTAAACATCAACTTTGATGAAGAAGCCACGAGGTTGTTGAGCTCCTTCAAAGGGAAGGCCCTAAACCATTAACATCAACTTTGAGGGAGAAGCCATGATGCTAGTGAGCTCCTTCAAATGTAAGGCCCTTGAACTCCTGTCCGTTTGTTCTGTCATCCTCATCATTGTCATCCTCATCATTGTCATCTTATTTGTCGCCGTCATCGCCGTTCACATGGTCATCAGGATTGTCATCAGCATTGCCATCAGCATTGTCACCAGAAACAGACTCATCTGCATTGTCACCAGAAACAGACTCATCAGCATTGTCATTAGCATTGTCAGAAGAAGCAGACTCATCAGAATTGTCAGCAGAAACATTTTCATCAGCATTGTCAGCAACGACGTAGCATTGGGCTAGTGTGTGTGGTTTTGTGTGACTTTTGCCGTCTGTGTGTGATTATTCGAACAATCAAATCCTCATGTACTATTGTATCCCATGCACAGGTGCCACGTCCGCCATTGAGTCAGCAGCTACTCCCGCAGCAAGTGCCGTTGACAATAATCACACTGCCAGGCTGTCGGACCCCTCTGGCGGTAGTGCCTCTTCATCTTCTGCACGGAGGATGGAAACGCAGATTGAGATGTTGAGGGCAAAGTTGGCCATAGCTGAGAAGAGGGCTGCTGATGTTGAACAGTTGGCCATAGCTGAGAGGAGAGCTTCTAATGCTGAGAAATTGGCCGTAGCTGAGAGGCAACGTGCTGACTCTGAAAAGTTGGCCGTAGCTGAGAGGAGGGCTACTGAGGCCGAAGGGGCAGCTGAGCAATTGCGAGACCAGATCAGTACCATGCAGTTTGAACGATCAATGCAGCAACAAGATGTGAGTAGGCTTTAGTGGTTGTAATGAGACTAGATCAGCACCATGCAGTTAGAACGATCCATGCAGCATCAAGATGTGAGTAGGCTTTAGGGGTTGTCGTGAGATCAGATGGGCACTATGCAGTTTGAACAGTTCATCATCAGCACCACCATCATCAGCACCATCACCACCAGCATCATCATCATCACTACTATCATTATCATCACCACTGTCATTACCAGCATCATCATCACCACCACCAGCATCATCACCACCAGCATCATCACCACTTTCATTATCACAAGCACCGTCATCACCAGCACCAGCATCATTACCATGATCATAATCATCACTACTACCATCACCGTCATCATCATCATCATCATCACCAGCACCAGCATCATGACCACTACCATCACCAGCAACATCATCACCAGCATCACTTTCACCACTATCATCATCACCAGCATCATCACCAGCATCACCAGCATCATCACCACCAGCATCATCATCATCACCATCACCAGCAACATCACTACCATCAGCATCACCACTATCATCAGCACTATCACCATCATCACCGTCATCACCATCAGCATCGACGACGCTGTCATCAGTATCATCACCATCATCACCATCATCACCATCATCACCATCATCACCATCATCACCATCATCACCATCACCATCCAAAACCTGCGATAGGGAGGCGCTGAGATGGAGCGAGAGGCACGCTTGTACTCTGAGGAACAACTCGGAGCAGCAAACACTTTGATAGCTACGCTCGAAGCTGAGGTGCGTATGTGAACAGGTAGAAGGGTGGGTTGGTGGTGACAGACTGCAGGTGTGCTGTGGCAGAGGGTGTTTGTTGCCGGAGGGTTTGTGACAAGTCATGCCGATGTTGACTGCGTAGTTAAGATATGTTGAATGGTCTGCCAGCTATCAGGCTGCTCACCTTCTGTGGTCGAAATACACATGGCCAGTATTGAGAAGGGTTTGTCAAGCAGGATAATGTGGATATATACCGTTTATATGCATGCATGTATGTATGTTACAGTCCAGGGGTAGGCCAAATAGGCTAAAGGGACTCAACCCAACTGCGACAGGAAGGGCTACAAAGAAATGTATGTATCATTATGTCGCATGATAATCTTGGAACCAGGACAATATTGACAACCCTAGTTTTCACACTTTCACACAGCACTCCTGAGTACTAAGTCACACATACTGATATGCGATTGAGTGATGCCTACATGGCCACTTACGCCCATAACTCTGTCCTACCTTATTGTGGTTAAGGTACATTCGTTCCGTAGTCGGTTGGCTGACTGTGAGGCTGTTCTTCAGGGAACGACATTCTCTCCCTCTTATTCTTCTTATTATTATTCTGACCATAACTCCGTTCTGCCTTTTTGTGCTGTGGGTACATTCGTACCGCGGTCAATTGGCTCACTGCGAGACAGCTCTGCACGAAACGACGTCCTCTTGTTATTATTATTATCATGATGATGATTATCGTAACTTCCTCCTGCCCTTTTGTGCTGTAGGTGCATTCGTACCGCGGTCAATTGGCTCACTGCGAGACAGCTCTACACAAAACAACATCCTCTGGTTGTTATTATTATTAAGATGATGATAGTAATTCCGTCCTGCCCTTTTGTGCTGTAGGTGCATTCGTACCGCATTCGGTTGGCTGACTGTGAGGCTGCTCTGCAGGGAACGACATTGGAGGCTGTGGCACAAGCGATGGCTATAGATAAGGTAGACCTTTTTGGAAAAAAACATGTATCTCATCACAATTCCATTTAATTCTCGTTTGAAAATATTTAGTGTACGATTTTCTCCATATCCTATCCTACCATATAGATGATACCAAATGCCGATCACTATTTGTTTTCTTTGATTTTTCTTGCCACATCCGATTCTTGAAATCACAGCGAGTGGCGTGTCGCGAACGGTAACCAGCCTGTTTGGGGGGAAAGCTATCGAAACAGTTTGATTGTAATTACTTTGTTAGGTTAAATATTTTGTTTTCCATTTCCGATTTTCTTTTATTGTCCTTAATATTAAGTATTACATACCACTTTTCAGCGGATCCACAGCTTTTTGCCTTCTTGTCAACATCACGATGCTGCTGTCACAATTTTGATCTTTGGTATCATTGTATTCGGCCATATTTGATTTTATTTTTCTCTATTATTTTATATTTTTATCGCTATCTATTTATGTTTCTTTGTTGTCGGTTTCATATCAGCTTGTGTCACTCTGCACTAGATTGTATCCTTAGCTTTGATATCTTTTTGTTTTGTCCTGTTTCTCTCGTATCACGATTTTCATCTACTATCCAAACTCCTTTTCTTCGTTCGCAAGCAGTTAGCTGCATCTTAACATGCATTTACTGGCTGCTGAGGAAGTTTACCGCCGTGGTAACATAACGAATTAGGTCGCATTTCTCTTCGTATTTTTTTATACGTAAGACGACATGCGGATCACATGTTCTTTTGCCTCTGAGCTTCATTATCATTCCGATTTTTGACTCGCAAAAATTGGTCTTTGGCTGGCTTGTGAATTTGGTTAATAGCCGTGTGTTGTACATTAGATTTGTCTATGTTTCTTCATATTCTTATCTATTAGAAGATTCCACTGCGTGTTCCTAAAGTGCTTTGTTTTCTGTTACAACTTCAACGGCTTTTTGAACCCATAAAGTTATTGTACATAAGTACTAAGTCATGTTTTGTCAATTTTCTTTTTTATATTTCCACGTAGATCGCCGGATACGATTGATCATTATACTGTTTTTTCTGTTCAATATCATTTTGTATGGGCCATCACAAGTCTGATTAAATGCTTTGTATTGCAGGGTATAGTCTCGTCTTTTTCTTTTGTTGTGTATACAGATACGTAACCTCCTTTTGTCTATAATGTTGTCTGCATATAACGATTATTATGATTAAGACGATTGATTTTCGAATCTAGACCGCTGGCATCACAAAGATGGCTCTGTGGTAAATGAGGGTTTTTTCCTGCTCTTTTCTTTTAGTTGTAGCAAGTTAGGTATAAGTTCGAGGCTATATTCTTGTCAGTTGATCTACTCTACACGATTACAGATCACACAATTACTAATCAAATATTTGCTTTTTTTTCTTGTTCGACGTTCAGAGGGCTGCCCTTTAAATCAAAAATTGGTATAGTGAGGGAAGAGCCTTGTTTGAAAGAACATGGTTTTAGGATTGATTCTCTAATCGCATTCTTATTATTTTGTCATAGTTGATCAGCAGTGGTCTGACTCCTTTCTTGCCGATATATTGTTCCACACCCCTTTTATAAAGATATATCATTAGCCTCACCTACATACATAATCTGCGCCAAACATACATACCCACCCACACACCTATCCACACACATGCCCAACCACATACATGCCCACACACATACATACATGCCCACACACATACATACATACCCACACACATCCATACCCACATACATACATAACCACCCACACACCTGCCTACCTACCCACCCACCAACCCTCCCACATACCTACCTGCCAACCTCTCTGCTCGCAGGCCACTGCAGCTCGGGACAGCGCGCTAGCTAGGGCCGCCATGTTGGAGGAGAAGCTTGTGGACAAGCACAGGCACTGCTCAAGTCTACAACACAAGCTCACCAACCAGGAAGTGAACTACGCAGGTGGGAAACTGGTGGGAGTGCACACACACACCTTGTGCCCTAAAGCAATAGCCATCCTGACCCCCCCCCCCCCCCCCCCCCCCCACACACACACACCACCACCACCACCACCACACACACACGCATATCATGGGCATATCATGGGCACTCTTTCTTAATCAAAGATTGGGACATATGAGAGAAATGAAACCTTTTTACGCAAGTGGTGACGTGTTTCGGTTTTACCAACGTGGTGACGTATTTCGTTTTTTACGAAGTGGTGGCGTGTTTCGTTTTTTACGGAAGCAACGCTTTTTAAGTCAGCAGTGACGCATTTCGGTCAAAGGACCATCACCAGACCAAGCCTTGCTCAAGTCTACTTCACAAGCTTACCAACCAGGAAGTGAACCATGCAGGGGGTCAACTGCCTGGCTCCCCAAGATTATCCTCTACCCTGTCTCCACCTTCCTGTCCTGTCCTGCCCTGCCCTGCCTAGTTGAGCAGCTGGGCAACTGACTGACTCCCCAAGATTATCTTATACCTTGTCTCCACCCCCCTGCCCTGCATCCAACTCCCTGCCCTGCCTAGTTGAGCACCTGGGAAACTGTCTGACTTCCCAAGGTTATGTTCTTACTTGTCTCCACCTCCCTGCCCTGCCATTTGACCAGTTGGGCAACTGACTTACTCCAATAGATTATCTTCTACCCTGGCTCCACCTCATTGCCCTGCCTCCATATCGTTGCCCTGCCTAGTTAATCAATTGCTCGTTTGGTCAACTGAGTGACTCCCCAAAATTATCTTCTACCCTGGCTCCACCTCATTTCCCTGCCTTGCCTCCACCTCCCTGCCCTGCCTAGTTGACCAGTTGGGTAACTGAGTGACTCCCCAAAATATCTTCTACCCTGTCTCCACCTCATTTCCCTGCCTTGCCTCCACCTCCCTGCCCTGCCTAGTTGACCAGTTGGGTAACTGAGTGACTCCCCAAAATTATCTTCCACCACCCTGTCCTCCCGCCTCATTTCCCTGCCTTGACCTCCACCTCCCTGCCTGCCTAGTTTGAACCAGTTGGGTAAGTGAGTAACTCCAAAAATTATCTCCTAACCCCACGCCCGTCTCCAGCCGGGTCATTTCCGTCCTGCCTCCACCAGGGAGCGGCTCCCTGCCTGCCTAGTTGACCAGTTGGGTAACTGAGTGACTCCCCAAAATTATCTCCTACCCCGTCTTTCACCAGAGAAGGCTTCAGTGGAAGTTGAAGGGTTGGGAGGGGAAGGGGGAGAGTCATGCGGGCGGGGATGCTGAGGTTCTCATTTCCCTCGCCCGTGTCCTCCGCGCTTGCCGGCCCGCCGTAGTTGACCATTTTGGGTGGGTTAACGGAGTGAGCTCCCAAGAGTATCTCTACCTCTGTCTCCACCATTCACATTTCCCCGCCACTATCGACGCACTACTCTAGCGACACATCTTTGTGGTTCCCGATATCTACAAAGAGTGTGATCAACTATTGCTACATGGTGGGGGTTGTCGCTGGGTAAAAATTCACAAAACCAATAATCGGTGCTCAAAAATTATTTCACAGCAGCCACCGAACAAGGGGGGCAGTTGTCCGCTCTGACATTGCACCAACAAAATGCACATGTGCACCGGCTCCGTAGGACGCGCCTATGGGGGACCAGGTGGGGAACGAGACTCCCCAAATTAGCTGCGACCCGGCTCACCGCAGGGCCCCGTCCGGCTGCCGCACCTCCGGCCAGGCCTAGTGGGGACCAGTGGGGGGGGGAACGGAGGTTCTCCACAAGAGGAGTAGTCGTCTACCGCTGGCGCGACCACCTCATGGCCCCCGGCGGCGTCAAGCATTTCGGGGTGGGGGGCAGCGTGGCGAAGGTGAGCTCTTTGTGTGTGCTTCAGTGGGGGGCAACGGGGGACGCCCCTAGGATTGAGCGGCTAATGCGAGAGAACCCGGGATCCACCAGCATGGCCCTGCCTGGCCCCCTGCCCTGCCCTGTCTAGGGGACAATTGGGGAACGCGACGCCACAAGAGTATCTCGACCAGGGGCCATCTCAGCGGGCACCGCAGGGGGCCCGGGCCGCCACAGCGGATTCCCCGCTGTGTCCCACGGAGACGAGCAGGGGTGGGGTCAAGTGACTTGACTCCCCACGGAGTAGCACGGCCACCTCGTTACCACCGCCCCGCCCCTGCCCGGCTCTGCCGAGGTCAGCATCTGGCAAGTAACTGACGCCCAAGATTAGGGTCGACCCCTCTTCCCCAAGTATGCCCGGCCCCTGCGCGGCGCCCCAAACGTAGTGGGAAACCCTGTCCCAGCATCCCTGCCCTGCCGCCCGAACTGAGGCCCGTGCATAATCTGTGCCGCCCAAGGTGTGTAATGCCCGTGCCCTAACCCTGCGCCCCATTATGCCCTGCCCAGTCTATGCGACCGGGGGGCCCAAAAGATTCCCGTGGCCCTTGGACTTCCCATAGTTCGGTCACATATGCAATAAGGCACAGAAACATGAACATGTGCAAGTATAGAAACCGCTACCAGACGCACATATGTGCTCAGGAATTGATACCCTTGTAATACACATTAGCAGTGTCCACATAGCTACATAGCTACATACCCACCATGTCCACATAGCTACATAGCTACATACCGTGCCCATAGCGACACACGTTACTTGTATACGATTTTGTTGGTTGTTGTGGTGTCATTCACCAGGGTGGCTGGGGTGTTTGTTTTGTATACTACGCGCTGGATCGCCCGATATGGGTCAAATTACATTGGGTGTGAGCGTGAAGTCGTCTGAGGAGTGTGAAGCCGTGGTTTTGGATGCGCCTGAACCGGGGCGCTTAGGGGTGTTTGGTTTGTAGATCGCTCACACGAAAAACAGAACCCACTAGGGTGCAACCATAAGTGGGGACACGAACGCACGTTGTCTGACCCTTAGAGCTTACATGGCAACAAAACTTACATGCAAACACATGCAGAAATACATGCAACACAAAACTTACATGCAAACACACTTAGAAATACATACAAACAAAACTTACATGCAAACACATGCAGAAATACATGCAAACAAAACTTACATGCAAACACATCAGAATACCTGCAACAAACGTACATCAAACACGATGCCGAATACATGCAAACAAAACTTACATGCAAACACACTATAAAACATGCAAACAAAACTTACATGCAAACACATGCAGAAATACATGCAAACAAAACTTACATGCAAACACACTTAGAAATACATGCAAACAAAACTTACATGCAAACACATGCAGAAACACATGCAAACAAAACTTACCTCAACACAGCCGAAATACAGGCAAACAAAACCTTCCATGCACACACACCTTAGAAATACAATCAAACAAACTTACATTCACACCATCAAAATACATGCAAACAAATTCTTGCAACACAGCGATAAGACACGCAAACAACACAAAACTTACATGCAAACACATGCAGAAATACATGCAAAACTTACATGCAAACACATGCAGAAATACATGCAAACAAAACTTACATGCAAACACATGCAGAAATACATGCAAACAAAACTTACATGCAAACACATGCAGAAATACAGTGTCAATACGCTTACGATCTCAAACACACTACCAGAGAAGATACACATTAGCCAAAACGCCCACACCCCGATTGCCAATATATAACAAAAACCAAAACTATCATCTCGCCAGGGCGAAAAAGCCACCAAACTCTCAATATCACACACCTCCCTACCCACCACACCAAATGCACTAAACCCACACAAAGTAACACGTCCAAAACCAAACATTATCGTAAAATACACACAAGCAACTAAGTAAGCAAAACTTCATGCAGAAAACACATTGCAAAAGCGACACTCCTCACAAAATACCCAACAACACTTACATGCAAAAAAAAAAAGCGAACTATGAGACCACTCTCTACGAGCACCGTACATCGTGGCACCACCTCCCAACGAAGGGGCACAGCAGCAGAAAGAGAGCGAGTCAACGAAGAGGACCGTGCCCACAAAGCCCCCTTTCGACCGTCACAGGTCAGAGCAAAAGCACTTGGACGACACACAGTGAGCACACTGAAGAGGAAGGACGACAAAAAACATAGGAGAAGCAAGCCCAGCAACTCGGACAACTCCGACACAAGACGACCTGCAACGCACATTCCGTACTGAGCTCTGCTAACCAAAACGGACAGTGCAAACACAAGGCAAGAAAGACAGTGAGGACACAGAGGGGAGGACGGCAGGCGGTGGGTAGCGTCTAAGCGAGTGGGGCGAGCAGTGGCGAGAAAGGCTGGCGGTCGGAACAACAAACGACCTGCAACACTGCTGGAAGACAGCAACCAAACGACGCAAACAACGGCAAGACACGCAACACAAACGTGACAGGCACACTGCAAAGCACCACACAAACGGACAGGCAAAAACAGCAAAAGACGCACACAAAACGACAGCAACCAGGCAGAAAGACACGCACACAAAACGGACAGCAACCAGCAAATACACGCAACACAAAACTTACATGCAAACACATGCAGAAATAATCACACATACGGTATACAAATATGGAAACGTACTTGGGTACCTTCCGTAAGTCTTCTTTCTACACCGAATGGCAAGCGTTGTACCGTACCAGACCAGACCACATCAGACCACACCAGACCAGACGATACCATACTATGCTAAATGATACTAGACTAGACCATGCTAGACTGGACATGACTCACTCCCAGCTCTTTCCCCCTTCAGCCCATTGAGCTAGATTCACACCAGCGTATGCTTTCTATGTATGTATGTATGTATGTATGTTACAGTCCAGGGGTAGGCCAAATAGGATAAAGAGACTTGCCCAACAGTGACATGATGTGCTAAAAAGAAAAGGCGTTGATGCATCTTTCTTTGCTTCGATCCAGGGCTTCAAGAAGTGCTGGCTGGCAAGGAGTGCACCGTGGCTCAGCTTCAGAAGGTAGGCCTCTTTGATGATTCCTTAACGCTAAATTGATAAACTCACGCTAAATCCTGGCTAAATTGATAAAGCATTGGCAAATTAACGATATATAGACGACTTGGTGAACAGATAATGATTAAAATCACCCAATGGCTGTTTTGCATGACTTCCGCAGCAGTGCTCTGCCAGAGTTTTATTTCCTCTACCAGTAGCGATCGCTGCCTGGGACCCTGTTTTGGCCAAACCTTCTGCTACCTTGAGACTCGAATCTCGGTCCCGCCTCCCGAACCCCCAGGCCACCTACCCAAATCGCTACCAGTAGCCCAACTTTGAAAGCCACCAAACCCCTGATCGCTACCAGAATACCCCTTTTCTGAAACAAAAAAGAAAAGCTCTACACTATTCAGTGTTTAGCTTATGCGCTGAGGGGGGTGCAATTCTCTTTTTTGCTCTGCCCAGTTCGAGTTAAAATTGCCAGGATCTATCATGCGACTATGTTATTGCCAGGATCTATCATACGACTGTACCAATGCACCTATCGGATATCTGATCGGTGTTACATAATTGTATTGCTTTCCAGCTGCACAGTAAAAATAAACATCTTGATTCAGAACCAAAGAAAACAGTTAGAAAGCCAGCCAGAAACCAACTTTATAAATCAAATACAGCCTGTCTGTCTATCTGCATATCTACCTGCCTGTCCGTCTGTCTGTCTACCTGTCTCTTGATTTGATTCCCCCGTGACTGAAATACCTTCTACCATCAACCAGATTGATTTGCTTACCCCATGACTGAAATACCTGAAATACCTGAAATAACTCAAATACCATCAACCAGATTGATTTGCTTTCCCCATGACTGTTATAACTGAAATAAATGAAATACATGAAATATCATTAACCAGATGCTAATCGCAAAGGATGACGATTGTGCCAAGGTCAAGTTGAGTGATGGCAATAACCAATCTTTGGGCAAAAGCACTTTTACTCTTGACCTTTCGTATTGCAATGTGCTCCCGTGTGCACTGATGTATGACTGTCTACCTGCCTGTCTGTCTATCTGTCTATCTACCTGCCTGTCTGTCTATCTACCTGTCTGTCTGTCTGTCTGTCTACCAGCCTGTCTGTCTGTCTATCTACCAGCCTGTCTGTCTGTCTACCTGTCTGTTGATTTGATTTCCCCCTGCCTGCCCCATGAATAAAATACCTTGTACCATCAACCAGATGCTAATCGCAAAGGATGACGATTGTGCGGCGGCCAAGTTGAGTGATTACACCTCCAAGGCTCAACTGCAAGCAGCCTTGGAGAACTTGACCACGCTGCAGGTCCAGAACAGCAAGCAGGTGAGAAGAGCAGGAAGGTGATAGACAAGAAGAGGCAGGCAGGTGATAGGCAGGTAGAGCTGTCGGTGGTGGGATGATGTTTGGTTGGTGGGTGGGGTGGGGAGGGTGTGGGGGGCGAATGTGTGGCAGCGGCGGGGGGATTGGTTCGGGTGGAGGTTAAATGCCGCTGGAAGAAGAGAGTTTTTTTTCACTAAAAGATGCAGGTGTATAAGGTAGAGGCGGCAGGTAGAGTTATGTATGTATAGTATGCATGGCTGTGTATGTATGTATGTTTATGCTGTGTATGTCTGTGATATCTATCTGTACTGGTTATGTATGTACAGCAGTGCTATGTACATGCTGTGCTGTGAGGGTCGGTAGGTTGTAGCTATGGTAGGTAGTAGAACGCGAGGCTAAGTGTTGTGGCAAAGTAGAAGGATGAGACAGCACCGTTCGTTGGTTTTGGGTGTAGCTTGTTCCATTGGGTGTTTGTTCGTATGAGGACTGGTGTGCTATGAGATAATCCGGCTTGATTTATGGTTTGTATCTGTAGGGGGTCCATACGCTGTAGGTGTGTGCATAGTGAGTGTCCCCTTATAAGCGGAACTATTTAGGGGGGGTCGCTCGTGTGTGTGCATGAGATTATCCCATTTATGGATATATTTAGGGGGTCCTCCGTGGTGTGCATGAGATTATCCCATTTATGGATATATTTAGTGGGGCCTCGTAGGCGATTGCGGTGCCCTAGTATGCTGATGCCAGCATTGTAGGATATATTGATTTAGGGGAAGTCCTCTGTCGCGTTATTTCTGTGTCATGAGATGCTCTCCATTTTGGATATATTAGAGGTTGGTTCCAACGCGTGTGTGCATGAGATTATCCCATTTATGGATATATTAAAGGGGGTCCTCCGTGGTGTGATTCATGTTACGTTGTTGGGGCCATCCGTAATCACGGTTCCTTTCAATAAGCCTCTCCTGTAAATCCGTAGTTGATCTTGAGATGTGTGAGGTTGGGCAGGCCAACTAGCCACAGTAAATTAAAATGGGGGTGGTGATGACGTTTTTTATTACCTATATGAAGGCCGTTAGACATATGTGGACAGATTCTTGTCTTCGCCGACTGGTCTGATAAAGAAATTAATCGGAACAAAAAATCCTTGCTTGCTGTATTTTCTAATTTTGAGGATTAGTTGGAAGGCCCTCGCAGATATTGTGGAGCGGGCATGTCTTGGCTAAACAATGGCATCTTGATGACAACCTAATGTGTTGCTTTCTTCCTGTCTTGGCTAAACAAGGGCCTGTTGATACGTAATGTGTTGCTTTCTTTCTGTCTTGGCTAAACAAGGGCCTGTTGACAACAACCTAATGTGTTGCTTTCTTTCTGTCTTGCAGAATACTGAGCGGGTGAATCAGTTGGCAGATGTATCCATGTCGCTGTCTCGAACTCAGCAAGAACGAGATCATCTATCTCGCCAGCTTGCGGCTGGTGCTGAAGGTCACTCCCAGGTGGGTTTGGGGTGGGTCTAAGTAAGTAGGTATGGGGTGGGTCTAAGGAGTTGGGTATGGGGTGGGTTAAAGTAAGGACGTGGCTATTGGGGTGCGGTCGCTGAGATGTCTTGTGCGTGAGGTATCCGGGAGTGGTCTAAGGGAGTTGGCCTGGGGTGGGTTCTAAGTAAGTGGGAATGGGGGGGGTATAAGGCAGTTGGGTATGGGGTGGTTTAAGCGAAGTGGGTCTGGGAATTGGGTCTAAGGAAGTGGTATGGTTACTGTCTAAGTTAAGATGGGAATGGTTACAGTTTTTCTTCGTACGCTACGAGTAGCGCTATCCCGCCTGATTCGGCTCGTAGCTGTTAGATAGCCACTCTCAAGGTTGTGTGCATGGGGTGTGTGTAAATGTTAATTGGTACTGAGGCATATTGTATAGTAGTAACAGTGGCGTCATTATTTATGAGTAGAGAAATGCAGTAAGTGGGGATGGAGTGGAAGTAAGTGGATGAGGGTGGGTGGGTCGATTAAGTGGGTATGTGGTGGGTATAATTAAGTGGCTATGGTGGCATTAGGACTGCAGAAAGTGGGGATTTTGTAAGGATGTGACGGGATGTCATGTCGGGAGGTGGGCAGGTGTAAGTAATTGTAGTGGTGAGCGATGGGGATGTATGACACTTCAGAAAGGTGGGTATGGTGGTGGGTATAATTATAGCTAGATAGTGTATTGCCGGTAGCGGTTATACTGACGCCTAGTGAGTGGTAGGAGGCTGAGTAAGTGGGTGCTAGGGGAGTGATAGTCGATGATCAGCTGCGTATTGTCGCTACGAGCAGAGTGTGTCATGCCCAGCTTGATAGCCGGCACTTGAAGGTAACAACATCACCGCAGCGTCCGAGCGGATGGAGTAGGGGGATGGGAGGTCTAAGTAGTGGAAGTGTGGAAGGGAAGTCTACAATTGTTTGTATTTATGCTATGAGCAGCAACTTAGAGGCAAGATGATTTGTCATGCCAGCTTGCGGACGGTACTGAAGGTCTCTCTCAGGTGGGGATAGGGGATGGGAATAGGATAGGTCAAAGTAAGGGGGCATGGGGTAGGTCTACAGATGTTTGTTTTTATGCTCGAGCATGCGCTTAGATGGCAATGACGTTATTCCATGCCAGCTCTGCAGAGTTCCATTAGGTGGTGGTTCTTGAGTACTGAATGGTTACTATGTGCCCTTTAGTCGCCCTTGTGATTGTTGTCCCGTAGCTGTTCTTGTCTTCCTCTGTCTTTTTCCCTTGGTCACGAAGGGCTGGGTTTTCTCAGATGCCCCCTTTCATGTTCCCCCTTGGTTAAACCACAACACAAAATACAAGCAACCTGTCCAAGCAGAGGTGGATGATACTTTTTATGGTAAAGTGAATGAGGAATTCGCACTCTTCCATGTTTGTGTTTAGGCCATACTGTCGAGCAGCAGCTTTGGGGTATCCCCCTGAGCCCGCAACTAAGCTAAGCCCAAATGTGTCAGGAGTGTTTGTATGTGGATTTGATGGCCTCTTCTCGACCTGTCGGCTCTGTAGTCACGTCCGAGCGTACAAGTGGACCTATGTGCCCCTGTTCAGATGATCGTCTGACGAATTCCGCCCAGTCATCTATACTATGAGCACGCACATGATGGAGAATCTGGTAGGCCTGGTGGGGGGAGGGTAGGACATCTGGCCGTTATTTGGCAGTGCCGACTTTTAAGCTAGCAGGTATACCGCAGCCGCAAACATGTACAGTCGGTTGGCTGCCAAGTCACTTGCTATGTACGCAGCGGACCCCAGGTTTTGAGGACAGGAGTGTGGTAAGACCGACATGAAATCAGTGCCAGTCTTGTGGGTCTGACTCTTCACACAGCAGTGCGAGTGGTGCGGGCTTGTGTACTAAGAGTATGCATAGTGCTCTGCTTCCCTCTACAGTTATTGGATTTTACTTGCATTCCATTGTACAATTCAATGTGATTACATGTAGCTCATAGCACGAAGCAGCAGGTTACCGCTTGGGAAAACTATGGTTTGGGATTCAGTTTAGTCTCAATGCTTTCTCTTTTGAAGCCCTTCCTACCACGGTTGGGCAATCCTTGAAGCCTATTCGGCCAACCCCCGGGACTGGAAAATACATAATATAGGGTCATATGCAACATACAGACAATATGCGATGACAAAAATAATAGCACTACCATACATAGAAGTGTATACATCCATACAACAATGATATAATGCTTCACCATAATAATACGCATGAAAAGCAGGTGCTGAGGAGGCCGATCATTGCAATTGTAATTAGCCGCAAGCAGGCGAGAACGTGAGCTTATGGCCAAGTGTCACCAGTGTTTGGAAAAGGCCCGGAGCGATACGGGATACCAAGTGAAGGTCATGTGCGTAGAGAGTATGAGGACTTCAGGGCAATTCGGGAGGACCCCAGCTGTGCTGCCTGCGACGCAACATGTACCGTGCCATGTGTCCTGAACGTCGCAACTGATCACTTCCTTCTGGGCAACCAGGGCCTGCTCCCACGTTGCGTCCTGTGACGCACCGAACCTTTTTGTTGGGGGACGTGCGTCCATGTCAACGGAGAGACGCAGAGCGTCTGCGCCACCTGCTGGGAGCTAGTCGAAAACGAATGAAAGATGTGGTAATGTGTGTGTATGCTAGGCCGAGGATGTCTCATCAACCCTGAGGCCTAGCCGCGGTGCCACGCAGGGCAGTGCCTTGTCATGAGATGTCATCAGATAGTTGAGATACTTGTAATTAATGTAAGTGCGGACTGTGTGTATGCCTAGGCCGGAGTGTCCTCACGCACCCATGCACCCTGTCTGGGGCTTCTTCGGTCGCCGATATCATATGTATAATCGGCATCAGATTAGAGGAGAGATGGCCTTGGTACTGGGTGGATCTAGTGCGATGTATGTTACGGTGTCAGTGTCATAGCACTGGAGTGCGAACAGACACCTCACACGAATCTGCAGTTGACTGTGCACTATGGAATTGCAAAGTCGCGCATTGACCGCCTATGCGCCTGCTAGAGGGAGCTGGTGGCCATGCATGATAATCTGTCGTGATGATGTGCTCTGCAGAAGATGCTCCGGTCATAAACCATGTTGGCCAAGGGCGAGGAGGCGTATTGTCGCAGGCTAGAGTATGTGGT
Source organism: Chlamydomonas sp. ICE-L (assembly GCA_013435795.1). Lineage (NCBI taxonomy): Eukaryota > Viridiplantae > Chlorophyta > Chlorophyceae > Chlamydomonadales > Chlamydomonadaceae > Chlamydomonas > Chlamydomonas sp. ICE-L. The sequence continues at coordinate 73,426 of JACBWV010000138.1, forward strand.
GTGGAGCACAGTGTGCATGCCTTAGTCAAGAAGTGTGGAGGTCATGGGGTCGCTTATTGCTAGGCTGACGACGGGTAACGCTGTAGCAGTGAGATGGTCCTGTCAAGGCTCAAGGATGCTAATGCGGCACTTGTGGCGAGGGGTGTTGATAAGGCTTAGTTATAGATTTACTTGACACTTACAGACAAGATTCAGTGGTAGGTATTGGGCTTACGTGTGAGGTGTTGTATGCTAGGCCGAGGGTGCGTCAGCAACTGTTGGGCAAGGCCAAGGATTTGCCCAAGGCCGGGCAACGTGTGTTGAATATAGTGCATAGGACTTACTGAAGTTGTTGTGGCTGGGGGCTGTTGCCTAGGATGAGGTGTGCGCAGGCAACTGATTGGGTTCAAGGCTAAGCTGATGTCCCATGAAGTCAGGCAGCGATCAGTGGAATATGTTGGATGCACATTCATTAGATACTGGATTTGTACGCGTGCACAGGGGTAGTTCCAAAAAGGCTAAGCGGACTGCCCCATTACTAGAATACACAGGAAAGGTAGGACAGTAAGAAACAGGCCATGGTGAAACTGACTCGTACCAAATAGTTAATTAAGGCGGGGGGGGGTGAGGGGGGGGGGGAGGGGGGGGGGGGAGGGGGAGCCTGGGGGGTGTGCGGAGGGAGGCGGGAGGGGGTGTGGGGGGGGAGTTGTGCTAGTGGTGTGCGTGGCTTTTTCAAAAGGTAGGTAGGTAGTTTATGCTAGTGAAAATTGGTTGTACAGTTTGCATAGCACAATCTGCTGAGTCTGCTCACCGTGCTCCACTCTTACCAACTCCCCCCAGACCCACCTGTTAGCGCTGAGTCCCGGGGTAGCTGTGGGGACCTTAGTTAACCTCAGAAAGACTATGCAGTTGTGTGCCTGTGGGACTTGAACTTGGTTAAATGGCTCGGCCTTAAAGGCTGCGTCGCGGTTGTCCTTAAGCTTAGTCTGAGTTAGTAACAGTTCATACACTTGAAATACCAGTCCGTTGGTAGTACAAATGGGCAAAGCGATCCTTGCCGTGACATCGAAATTGACATTTTTGTTGTTTACTTTTTTTAGCTTGATGAAAGCCTGGATTTTCACCCCAGGATGCGTGGGTACTCCGATCCACAAACCAGTAGACACGGAGGGATTCAGTGCGATAGGTAGTGCGCACTCCTACCATATTGCAAGTTTAGGCAGCACTTGGTGATTGGTGATACTTGAGAGTAAATCCCTACGACCAGTACGGAACATCACCAATACCGTAGTTGCCACGGCAGACAAGACCCTGACAGGGCGTTAGAGGCGGAAGATCTAACGGAGATCATAGTAGAGACAACGAGGGCGACAATCCGGACAGTACTACACTACCAAGGTTTGCTAGGGCCAGGACGCCCAAAAATACTGAGGCTAATCGAACCTCATCCAGCCCCTCATACTCTTGCAAGTCGGGGTCGTACAGCAAGGGGTATGTAGAGACAAGGGATGAAGAACACACACCATTTTTTATAGAGCCTGCGTGTCCTGCGATCTAAACTGCTGCCCACTAACCGCCTAAGTAAACCTCGGCAAGCAAAGATAGGATAAAGAGCAATCTCCCGTGGGTGGAACTGTGGTCTGGCGATTTTCACGCCCAACCGGTGATCTAGGCGAACTCACGGCCCAGCAGGGTGGGAGGTTGGTGGTGTTTGTCGGTCTAGGGGAGAGTGAGCGGGGGGTAGCTGTGGAGTGGGTAGGGTGCTGGCTGGTGTAGCTGTCAGGAGGGGTGGTGTGGTGTCGGGGGGAGGAGGTTGCGGTATGTGTGCGGTGGTCGGGGGGGGATGTTGTGACGGGGAGGTTAGGTGAAAGTGCAGCGGGATAGGATGTGGTGTGTTGTGTGTTAAGGAGTGGGGTGGAGTATCCTGGCTCCAGGATCCGTGGGGATTACGTTTCGGCGAATTGCACGGCACCCTAGCCAAGTGTGGTGGTGGCCGGTAGGTGGTCATGAGGGTGGGGGTGCAATGTGAAGGTTGGTCCGTTGGTTGTAGAAAAGAAGTGCTGTGCTAGGGTGGTGAGTGTTGGGGTTATGGGCGGTGTTTGGTGGGGAGTGAGACTGTGGGGATGGTGATAAAAAGGTGTGGGTGTGGTGGGGGGGGGGGTGGGGGGGGGGGGGGAGTGTTTGGCGCTTTTTTGTGTGAGGGTGATGAGGTGTGATAGAGGGGGGGAAAAGGGGAATGTGTTGTGTGTAGGATGGAGGTCGGCATGTGGCAAGGAATACTGGTGGAGAAAAGAAGAAGTGGAAAATAACTCTGACCACAGGAGGAAGCATACTAAGCATACCTTAGAGGTTCTAAATAGGAGGTGCCGTGCGGAGAAAAGGGGGTGAAGGGTAGTGCAGAAAAAAAGCAATTCTAAACGGGAGCGATGGGTACGAGCTCCGACGTGGCCATTCACGTCTTCAGGCTCGTGATTGCGGACATTTCGCCAATCCTGAAGAGGGTGTGGGGGGATGGGGATTGAGTTGCGAATAATGTGTCGACTGACAGCGCCGCGGTACAACGATGAGGGGTCCAGCCCCGGTCCACTGCGTTCCAGGTTCATGCGATCAGCGGATGGGGAGTAAGGAGTTGCGAGACTGACAGGGAGATTACCGGTCGGGTGTAGATGAGTGGCCTGCGGTAATGAGCTGAAACAACCAGTTACAGAGCTAGACAGTACGCAGCTTGGAACAAATGCTGAGTGGATATGTGCACATGGTCCACTCGCGTCGTTCAGGCGTCTGCGATGGGCTGGGGAGTAAGGTGTTGCGAGGACATGCTGGTTTATAATTATTCCCATTTCAATCCCACGTACAGATTACGTGCTGCCAATGATATGCGCTAGATGCCCTGGTCCTGAACCAATTGTAAAGCTGTGACAGAGGACCTTACTACCTGCGTCCATGTAATTGTATTGGGTTGTTACAAGTTTTTTAAAGCCAATCCTGGGCTGCTTAGTGCTCACCAATTCCATGACACCTCTTGTGATACCCACGGCAACAAAGGGGCTTAATATGCGGAATGTACAGTTTAAAGAGTTCTCGACTGGAGTTGGCTAGCAACCGTCCAGCCCCTTCCAGTGATTTACAATGGTCTAGTGATAGACCGGGTCGCTTGAGGATGAAGAGTCGGGGGGTCGACTCCCCCTTGGCTCTTGGGGGTGCAGGTCGTTGTCAACCGGAATGGTAGCTTGTCCAGGTGAGGTAGGAGACCGCTCCCCATCCGCGTACGATGGGCTCCCTTTGTCTTAGATGTTCGTGCGTGCTTGGAGAGTCTTGTTGGCTTGGTTTTGCGGACTCTTTGCGTGAGTCTGGATTCTCCCTTAACCCCCTGGGGTGTGTTTGGGTGTTCTCCTAGGCACTCTTGTCCTTATTTGCAAGAAGGTGGTGCGGGGTTGATTAGCGCTTTTTTCTGTTAGGGGCCTTATCGCTGCACACGTATTAAGGTGCTCATAGCGCGTGCCCCTGATTGGTCTTTTGCTCTTTTGGCTTAGCCCTCTTCTCTTGTGTTTGTTGGGCTTGGTGCTCTGGATTGCCTGCCTTAGCATCCCTCCCCTTCACGCTCCCCTTTCCGCTCTTCTTTCCGCCACTAGTTTGTTTCCTTTTGGGGGACTTGACCTAGTTTGTTTCCAGGTTTGTGGCGGGTGGCCTTCAAAACCCTCGTGCTTCGTGTTATAACATCGGATGGTCGGACAGGCTGTGCTGCTGTCCATTCTCGGCAGTGATTTGGCTGAGTACTTAGTAACGAACCCTCTCTACTCTCTCTCTCTCTCTCTCTCTCTCTCTCTCTCTCTCTCTCTCCCCCTTAACACCACGCCCCACCAGGCGTTATCATTACGGTACCTAGCAACCGTCTGAGGGGGATGGGTGGAGTAAACAAAAAAACATGCATATGTATGCCAGTACCGGTATGGACACCAATCACCAATGCACCATAGTACCACACTCCCTTGGGCCATTCCGAAGGTTTCCTACCGTCTGGTGTGGACAGGGGAGGCTCATGAAGTCATGAGATGAAGATGTCGAGAACAGAAAGAAGAATTAAAAAGTCGCGCCTCACAACATAGATGATTTAGGACCCTCCACTTGAAGATCCCTAAACCCTAGTGCCCACCTCTTGCAGAGCAGTAGGAATAACACCACCCCTCACTCCGTAGACATCCATATGGCTCCAGCCAACTAATAGGCTTCTTGCCGTCATCGGCAGTAACATCAATATTTACATGTAAACACACAGAAAGCAATCAGTCTTATCACATTATCGAAGAAGACATATCCAAGTCACCTGTGGAGTACTTGAGGACACCTATTGCCTAGGCATTTCACCATGTGAGATTCTTTTGGCACAAGTAAAATTTGTAAGTGTTTAGGTGGCTGGTGGCATACAGACTAACCTGTAGGCAAGGGGGTCGGGTACATCTGTTTACAATGCCGTGCTTATTAATGGTGGAAGTTCTAAAGGCCCAAATTGCATTAAACAGCCTGAAACAGCATGGAATAGCCTCAAGCATCGGATCTTAGTCCAGATCCACGCGGATCCACGGCACCTTCTCAAGAACTTCCCCCCCTCGTAATTCCACGGGCCAGCTCAGAGCAGCCCCCGTCATAATTCTTACTCCTTTCACATGCCCAATGCACTTGCTTCCACCGTGCATTTGCTGTCTTATTTTGTACAAATACCTGCGCTTAATTATTCCACACCGTTATTCACGTTCACAGCGGTTTACAAACGTCCCACATCAAAATGTATTCGTATTCTTACGCCTAGACTCCCGTCCATCTTGGTCTTGGCATAGCTGCTCGACGTAGCTAGTCCGTTCGAACGGTCTAACAGCTTTGCTGTCAGCAACCTCTTCGCTCTCGGCCTCCCAACTTCCTCGAAGTCTCCCCCGTAATTTCCATTTCCGTTCACCACAACTCTCTTAAACCTCTTCTTCCTTTATCGAGCTTATCCCTAGCCACTGCCGGGTCCAGATTTCTATCCGCTGAGATTAGACCCGCTACCTCGAGAGGGACCACTTCCTGACCTCCACTCAGTCCACGACCACTAGCGACAGATCGCTTCTCTGTCAGCGCGCAACGATGGCAGACTCCCAGGGCGGGGGCCCTGCCGATTTAATGGGCATCGGCGAGCACTGTGGCGTGCCGGAATGCAGTCAACTAGACTTCCTCCCTTTCACCTGCGACTGCTGCTCTCGGACGTTCTGCCTGGACCACCGCTCTTACTCCACTCACGCATGCCCCTCGGCCGGAAGCAAACAAACCGAAGTCATCGTCTGCCCTGTATGTGCCAAGGCTATCCGCTTGGGTCCAGGCCAGGAGCCTAATGCGGCCTTCGAGGCCCACAGCCTCACAGGGTGCGATCCCTCGCATTACCAGAAGGTTCACAACAAACCCAGGTGTCCTGTTCCTGGGTGCAAGGAGAAGCTTACCCTCACCAGCACGTACCGGTGCAAGCACTGTGCCACCAAGGTGTGCCTGAAGCACCGGGATGTGGACGACCATGCATGTGCGACGATAATAGGTGTGTGCCATGCGAGTGCCATGGTGTGTGTCTCCCTGGTTGGGAGGGTGGGGAAGATCAAGCATGTGCTGTCTTCCTGTGTTTGAGTGCCTGAATGGGTGATGCAGCGAGGTTGTCCATGCGTGCCTGATGCTACGAGGTGTGTTCCATGCGAGTGCCATGTTGTGTGTGTCCCTGGTTATAAGGGTGGGGAATACCATGCATGTGTTGTCTTCCTGTGGTTTTGTGTGTGGGTATGGGTGTGGGTGGCAGGGTGAGGGTGACCATGCACGCTTGATGATGAGAGGGGTGAGCGATGTGAGTGCCATGTTGTGTGTCTAAGTGGTTTGGAGGTTGGTCAAGGCCATGCATGCGCTGTCTTCCTGTGGTTTTGTGTGTGGGTGTGGGTGACAGAGTGAGGGTGTGCATGCATGCCTGATAATGAGATGGGTGTGCCATGTTGTGTGTCTCCCTGTTTGGGAGGTTGTTCAAGGCCATGCATGCACTGTCTTCCTGTGGTTTTGTGTGCGTGTGTGTGTGTCAGAGTGAGGGTGTACATGCATGCATGATAATGAGAAGGGTGCGCCATGTTGTGTGTCTATGTGGTTAGGGGGATGGCCAAGGCCACGCATATGCTGTCCTCCAGTGTTTGTGAGTCGGAAAGGGTTTTAGGGTGAGGGTGTCCATGCATGCGTGATGATGAGAGGGGTGTGCGATGCGAATGCCATGTTGTGTGTCTCCCTGTTAGGGAGGTTGGCCAAGGCCATGCACAGGCTGTCTTCATGTGGTGTTGTGTGTGAGTGTGTGTGTCAGAGTGAGGGTGTACATGCATGCCTAATGATGAGAGGGGTGAGCCATGTTGTGTGTGTCTAGGTGGTTGGGAGGTTGGCCAAGGCCTTACATGTGCTGTCTTCCTGTGGTTCTGTGTATGGGTGATAGGGTGAGGATGTCCATGAATGCGTGATGATGAGTGGGGTGTGCCAAGTTGTGTGTGTCTAGGTGGTTGGGAGGGTGGCCAAGGCCATGCATGTGCTGTCTCCCCGTGGTTGTGTGTATGGTTGAAAGGGTGAGGATGTCTATGAATGCGTGATGATGAGTGGGGTGTGCCAAGTTGTGTGTGTCTAGGAGGTTGGGAGGTTGGCCAAGGCCATGCATGTGCTGTCTCCCTGTGGTTGTGTGTGTACAGCTGATAGGGTGAGGGTGTCCATGTAGCCTAATGATGAGAGGGTGTGCCATGTTGTGTGTGTCTCCCTGGTTTGGTGGCTTTCCAAGCATGAGAGATGATGAGAGGGGTCAGCGATGTGAGTGCCATGTTGTGTGTGTCTAGGTGGTTGGGAGGTTGGCCAAGGCCATGCATGTGCTGTCTTCCTGTGGTTGTGTGTGTATGGGTGATAGGGTGAGGGTGTTCATGCATGCGTGATGATGGGAGGAGGTGTTGCCATGTTGGTGGTGTGCTCTTCCGGGTTTTGGAGGGTGACAAACGGATTGCGCTGTCTTGGGGTTGTGTGTGCGGTATGGGGGTAGTAGGGTGTGAGAGTGTTCACAGACAATGAGTCGATAGGAGGGCGTGTTGTGTATGTGAGTGTCATGTTGTGAGGTGGGTGGGGGTTTGTGCTTGTCAAAGGGTTCTAGCAGTTTGTATGTGCTAGCTGATAGGTTGCTTGTTGATTCATGCTTGTGAATGTTTGAGTGACAACCTTATGCTGGTTGTGTCTTCTGGTGGGGGAGTGGTCAAAAGCCTATGCATCTGTTTACTCCTGGGGTTTAGTGGATATGGGTGAGGTCAGTTGTGTATGGTTGTGCGGTCCTGATTGCTGTGTGAGGTTGTTTGAGTATGGTGTGTGGTGTATGGGTGAGGTGTGTGTGTATGGTGTGTGGTGTATGGGTGAGGTGTTTGTGTGTGAGTGAGTGGTTGTGGTGTTGTTGTGGAGATTGTTGGTGTTTGGTTGTGGTGATGGTGAGGTTGTTGTGTATGGTGTGTGGTGTAGGTGAGGTGTTTGGTAGGGGTGGGTATATGGTTGAGGTTGTTTTGGTTTGGTGTGTGTTGAGAGGGTTGATGGTGTGTTTGTGTTATGGTGTGTGGATAGGTATGGGTGAGGGTGTTTGTGCAATATGGGGTGGGTGTTGTGTGGAGAGTAAGGTGATGGATGTTTGTGGTCTTGGTGTAGGTGGTGGAGGTATGGTGAGGTGGTTTGTGTATGGTGTGTGGTGTAATGGTGTGAGGTCGTGGTGTTTGGTGCATGGAGTGTGTGCATGGTGTATTAATGGTGTTGTGAGGTGTGATTGAGTGGTTGGTATGGTGTGTGGTGTATGGGCTGCGGGGTTTGTGTATGGTGATGTGTGTGCGCAAGGGTGTGATGGTGGTGTCAATCTGTTTGTGTATGGTAGTGTGCGTTGTATGGCTGAGGTTGGTGTGTATGGGGAGGTCATGTGGTGGAGGGGTGTGCAGGTTGCTCCGCGTTATGGTGTGTGTTGGGTTGTCTGGGTGAGGTTGTTTTTTGTGTAATGGTGTGTGCGCACGTATGGGTGAGGGTGTGTGTTGATGTTGATGGTGTGTATGGGTGAGCGTGGGTTGTTTGATGTTGGATATTGTATGCGTGTGCGGGTGGCATGGGTGAGGTGGTTTGTGCGATGGGTGCTGTGGGCTATGGGGAGTTGTTGGGTTGGTGTTAGGATGATGTGTGGTAGTATGGCTGAGGTTGTGTGCTTGGGTGTAGTGTATGGTTGAGTGCGTGGGTTGTGTTTGAGGTTGAGATGTGTCTTCAAACAGTGGGATTGTGCTTAGTGCGTTGGCTAAATGTCGAGATTGGTGAGGTCGGTTTGGTATGGTGTGTTGTGGTTGTGATGTATGGGTGATGGTTGTACGGATGGCGGTGTGGTGTTTTATGGGAGGTTGTTAGAGCTTGTAGTGTGTGCGGTGGAGGGGTTGAGTTGTTTGTGTGCTTTGGGCTGTAGGTGATTGGCAATGGTTGACGGTTGTGTAGGGGTCGTGGTGGAGGCGTGGGTTGGTTGTGTTTATGGTGTGTGTGTATGGGTGAGGTTGTTGGGTGTTTGGTGAATGGTGAGTGTGTATGTGTCGTGGTGTGAGAGGTGTGTGTGGGTTTGAAGGTTGGTTTTGTGCGGTGTGTGTGATGGTCGAGGTTGTTGGTGTTTGGTGCATGGTGTGTGTGTGATGGTGCGTGTGGTGTTGTATAGTGGTGTTGGGGGGTGAGGCTGTTTGTGTCTTGGCGATGTGTGCATGGTGAGGTGTTTGTGTTTGGTGTGTGGTTGTATGGGTAGGAGGTTTTGTCTATAGGTGTGTGTGGTGTAGGGTGAGGTTTGTTGGTGTATGGTATGTGTGGTGTATTGTGATGGTGGGGTGTGTATGAATGGTGTGGGGTAGGGTGAGGTTGTCGGTGTTTTGTGCATGGTGTGTGTATGGTGTGTGGTGTATAGTGTGTGTGGGGGTGAGGTTGGTTGTGTACGGTGTGTGGTGTGTGGTGTATGGGTGAGGTTGTTTGTGTATGGTGTGTGGTGTGTGGTGTATGGGTGAGGTTGTTTGTGTATGGTCCATGGTGTGTGGTGTATAGTGTGTGTGTGGGTGAGGTTGTTTGTGTATGGTGTGTGGTGTATGGGTGAGGTTGTTTGTGTTTGGTGCATGGTGTGTGTATGGTGTGTGGTGTATAGTGTGTGTATGGGTGAGGTTGTTTGTGTTTGGTGCAGGGTGTGTGTATTGTGTGTGGTGTATAGTGTTTGTGGTCAAAGCCATGCATCTGTTGTACTCCTGGGGTTTTAGTGGGTATGGGTGAGGTTGTTTGTGTATGGTGTGTGGTGTATGGTTGAGGTTGTTTGTGTTTGGTGTGTGGTGTATGGGTGAGGTTGTTTGTGTTTGGTGTGTGGTTGTCTGGTGATGGGTGTTGTGTATGGGGTGTGGGTTGGTGAGGTTTGTTGTGTTTGGTGCATGGTGTGTGTATGGTGTGTGTGTGGGTGAGGTTGGTTGTGTATGGTGTGTGGTGTATGGGTGAGGTTGTTTGTGTTTGGTGCATGGTGTGTGTATGGTGTGTGGTGAATAGTGTGTGTGTATGGGGTGAGGTTGTTTGTGTTTGGTGTGTGGTGTTTGGTGTGTGGTGTATGGGTGAGGTTGTTTGTGTTTGGTGTGTGGTGTATGGGTGAGGTTGTTTGTGTATGGTGTGTGGTGTATGGGTGAGGTTGTTTGTGTATGGTGTGTGGTGTATGGTGAGGTTGGTTGTGTATGGTGTGTGGTGTATGGGTGAGGGTGTTTGAGTATGGTAGTGTGCGTGTATGGTGAGGTCTGTTTGTGTATGGTGGTGGTTGTATGGGGTGAGGTTGTGTTTTGTGTTTGATGTTGTGGTGGGTAGGGTGAGGGTGTTTGGGTAGGTGGGGGGTGTATGGGTGAGGTTGTTGTGTATGGTGGTGGGTGTATGGGAGGTGTTTGTTATGGGGTGTGGGATGGGTGGGTGGTTTGTGTATGTTGTGTGGTGTATGGTGGGTTGTTTGGTTTGGTGTGTGGTGAGGGTGAGGTTGTTTGTGTAGGTGTGGTGTGGTTTGTATGGGTGAGTGTTTGTGTATGGTGTTGGTGGTATGGGTGAGTTGAGGTTGTTTGTGTATGGTGGTGGGTATGTGTGGTGTGTGGTTGCATGGCTGGGGTGTGGTGTATGTAAGGTGAGGTTGTTTGTTGTTTGGTGGGGTGGTGTATAGGTGTGATGGTTGGTTTGTGTATGTGTGGTGGTGTGTAGGGGTGCAGTGATGTTTGGGGGGTTTGTGGGTAAGGTTTATTTTGTTCCTTGTCAGTGTTTTTCTATGCTTGTGTATTCTTATTCTTCTCATATCTCTTTTTATCCCTTTCTCTTTTCCCCCGTTCCTCTGCTTGGTCTTTTTGCGCTCTTTTATCCCCTTTGTTTTTCCGATGTTGCTCCGGCCTCTTTTCCTTACTCTGTTTTTCGCTCCGTTTTTCGGGTCCTTGTGCTTTTTTGGATCTTTTTGTCTTTTGGTTTCCCTTCTTACTCTTCATTTCCATGGCTGATTTTTTGTTTCTTCTAGGTCTCTAATTGTTACTGGGTGAGGTTGTTGGTGTTTGGTGCATGGTGTGTGTATGGTGTGTGGTGTATAGTGTGTGTGTGGGTGAGGTTGGTTTTGTATGGTGTGTGGTGAATGGGTGAGGTTGTTTGTGTTTGGTGCATGGTGTGTGTATGGTGTGTGGTGTATAGTGCGTGTGTGGGGGTGAGGTTGTTGTGTGTTGGTTGTGGGTGCATGCAGTGAGGTGTGTTTTGGTGTTGTGTGTTGGGGTGATGGGTATGGTGAGGTGTGGTTGTGTATGGTGGTGGTGTATGGGTGAGGTGTGTGTTGGTTTGTGTTGTGTGTATGTGAGGTTGTTTGTGTTTGGTGTGTGGTGTATGGGTGAGGTTGGTTGTGTATGGTGTGTGGTGTATGGGTGAGGTTGGTTGTGTATGGTGTGTGGTGTATGGGTGAGGTTGTTTGTGTTTGGTGTGTGGTGTATGTCAGGTGTGTGCATGGGGGTGTGTCGTTGGGTGAGTTGTTTCGGTTGGTGTGTGGTGGATGGTCCATGGTGTGGTATGAGTCGTGGTGTATGGGTGAGGTTGTTGTTTGTGTTTTTGCATGTGTGGTATGGTGTTGTGGGATCGTGTGTGTGTGGGTGAGGTTGGTTGTGTATGGTGTGTGTTGTATGGTGTGTGTGTGGTTTGTGTGTATGGTATGTATGGTGAGATTTTCCATGCGTGCGTGCTGATGAGAGGGGTGTGCCATGCGAGGGCCATGTGGTGTGTGTCTATCTGGTTGGGAGGGTGGCCAAGGCCATGCATGTGCTGTCGTCCTGTGGTTATGTGTCTGAAAGGGTGTAGTGAGGGTGTCAAGTTGTAGAGATGATGAGAGGTGTCAGCAATGTGAGTTGCCATGTTGAGTGTGCTGAGTGGTGGGAGGGTGGCCACGCCATGCGCTATGCGGTATTCCTGTGGTTCCTGTATGAATGAGTGATAGGGTGGAGACTGTCCAAGATGCCTGATAATGATGTAACAGATGACCGGTTAGGTGCATTGGGAGAATAGTATGGTCCAATGCTGTCAATTCGCATCACGACATGCATGGGCACACCCTCACCTACACCCATAAGGAGACAGCATGGCAGGCATGGCAAAACTTCAACGACTCGACACACCAAAACATGGCGACTTGCATGGACTCACCCCTCTCATCATCATCATGCATGCATGGTCACCCTAGTCACTACTCCCTCTATTCTTCTTCTCGTTTATCCGCCGCTTGTAATACCCTTAACTGTCTGCCTACGCCTCTCTTTTTTGCTTTTTATTTTATCACCCTACACACTGAAAAAACACCCAGGAGGGCAGCATATTGCATGGCCTTCCCCACTCTTCCAACCACTCAGGCATACCAAAATCATGGATCAACATGGCTCACCCCTCTCATCATCATCATCATGCATGCATGGAAAACTTCACCATACACACCACGCACCAAACACACACACATATAGATGACAGATAGGCGCATGGGTAGAGTAGTATGGTCAACCTGTCAATAACGTATTTCCTGATGAGGTTGAGGGTTGTAGCCCGGAAGGCGCATAGTATGTCAACTGTCACTTAGAGGTGGTGCCCACATGCTAGTGCTGGTGTGTTTGTGTGGGTCTAGGGTGGTTGGGAGGGTGGGGAAGACCATTGCATGGATGTCGGTCTGTTTTGTGGGTGTGTGTGTGTGTGTGAGAAGGGGGGGGGGGGGGGGGGGGGGGGTGGGGGGGGGGGGGGGGGGGGGGGCGGGTGGCGGGGGGGGTGGCGGGGTTATTTTTATGGTGACAGGGTGAGGGCGAACAGCATGCCTGATAATGTCAGAGAGTGGGTGTATGCAAGTTGCTGTGTTGATGTATAAGGTGTTGCGTTGGGAGGTGGATAGACCATGCATGTGCAACGATGAGGGTGGAGCCATAGCTTTTCT